>JAYEVH010000039.1:0-328602 GCA_036346255.1 Ampelocalamus luodianensis | reverse complement strand
CGCCGCTACCACCGCTCCCATTCCCGACGCCTTATCGCGCCGTCGTTCCTTCCCCCACTACCTCTCATGTCGTCGGCTTACCATCATCGCGCGCACCTCTTCTCCTCCCTTCCTTCTTGGTGCCTTCTCCCTTCTCTAACGCCGCCATACCATGCTGCTGCCTTCCCTCCCGCTACCTCCTCCTATCGCTGATGCTACCTCCTCCTATCACCAGTGCTACCTCCCCGCGCCGCTGCCTCCTCTCCTCACTTCCCTCTAGGTGCCTTCTCCCATCCCCGATGCCGCCTTACCGAGCCACCGCCTCCCCTCCCTGCTACCTCCTCTTGTCATCGGTGCTACCTCCTCCCGTTGTTGGTGCTACCTCCTCACGCTGTCGCCTCCTCTCCTCCCTTCCTTCCTCGGTGCCTTCTCTCGCCCTCGACATCAACTTCATCGCGCCACCAAAGATCGCCAAGTCACCTCCCCTCCCCGCTACGTCCTCCTTTCGCTGGCACCTCCTCAAAGGAGTAAGGCCACACCTATAGTTAGACACCTCTCTACTGATCTATGATCTACACTCTTGAGCCCAGACAAGCCCCAAATCCTCGATCAAAAACTCAAGTTGTTGGTTGATCTGCTCGAACCAAAAACTAAATCTAGATCAGTGAACTATTGAACGATCTAATCTGAACTCTGGAGAGATGGAGGAGGGGATGACCTGCATAGCAAGGGCCCAAAGGATGCGAGCTCGCCGCGGATGAGGTCTGCGATGGCGATGCGGGGCATGCTGAGGAGATAGGAGAGCCAGCTCGGATAGGTCCCCCTGCCCATGCTGAGGCACCCTAAGAACACCCACTGCACGCTCCGCTCTTCCGTCGGCTTCCACCTCATCTCCACCGCCATGAACGGGAAGGCCGCACCAAGGCGCCTGCTCCAATGTCGCATGTCATGCGCCTCCTGCGATCGTCACCATTGCACCACCCGAGGTGGCGGTGCGAAGAGGTGTTGTCACGATGTCCATGGGAGGGAGGCGAGTAGGTGTGAGTTGGATGGGAAGGGGAAGGGTGCGAGCAACGACAATGGAGGATGTGCACGGTACATGGAGTAGGAGAGCACGTGCGGACGTTAGCGCCAAAGCGGCGTCCATGTGGGTGTTTGGTAGAGGGTCGGTGCATGGCGGCATGAGGAAACCTGAGTGGCGTGAGGAAGGGAGGAAGGTGCATCGGCGGGAGTGAGGGGATGGGAAGGGAAGGACTACGGGTGACGACTCTTGGGTGTGAGGGGATAGGAAGGGGATGGATGGCGGACGACGACTCACGGAGTGAGGGGTGGGACGGGAAGGGAAGAGGATCAGGCGGTGGAGATAGAGGAATCGTTAGGAAGGAAGAGCTCGCAGGAGCATGTGTGATAGGCGTGGTCTCTGACATCGGTGGTGGGGATGGCGTCGAGGAAAGGTACAAGCATGAGTGCGAGGTCGAGGTCACGATGGTGAGAGAGAGATGGCGGTGGTGGGGACGCTGTCGAGGAAAAGGCACAGTGTGGGCACGAGGTCGAGCTCATGGTGGTGAGGGGATATGGAAGTGTGTGGAGGGCATGACGGAAGGAGGTGCAGGAGAAGAGGAAGAGGGAAGGTTCCGTGGGTGGCAACGTTGAGGAGAAGATTGAGGAAGGGAATCGAGTCATGGGCTACAAGTCGGCACACAATTTTTTGTGAGGGGAAGAAGAACGATCACTCACCATCACTAGAGTCTTTTAAGTAGTAAATATGCTATGTTAAAGGTTGATACCTACCTATACCAAATGTTGATATTATTTTTCCCCTCCTTGATTGTTGATAACTCCTCATACCTTGTCACCCTAGATCAATTATTAAATTAGTAAAGTTTCCCTTAGTTAATCAATTATAATTGTTGGTTGTGCTTAGACATCGCTTAGTGGTTGAATTGAATATGACACAAACATTGCCATTACGAGAACTTGGAATATATTGTGAATCATAGTATGGTATTGTGGGTTACCACTCGAACAGGAAAATATTATTTAAAATGGTGGTAATTTTATATATATCGAGAAGGGCCATTACTCCCTAACAACGGAGGGTCCTCATTGAAAATGCATCCTATAATGGAGCTTTCTAGGGTGCTCTATAACGGTCATTGTCCCGGTGTTGAGTATTCCCATTGGAGCGGGTCGAGTGTCGAATCGGGTATTGGAAAAGCCTTGCTATGATCGTCTCCGCCGCATCGCCCAAGGAAGCGTGTCATGGTCAACATTATGAGTTGATCATACCTTATGGATAAAGTTGTACAACCTCCGTAGAGTGTGTAATCTATTCAATTAGTCGTGCCCCGGTTATGGCATTGTGCGTAAAGCCACGCTTGGTTAGTTTTAATAAAAATATGATCCGAGACATGTTAACGAAGAACTTGTTGCAAATGATGATGTATGTGAATGGAACCTTGTAAGTAATCAGAGGTGGATGAAACGTTATTGAGAGAATAATTTCTTACACAAATGGAACTTTGGTTTGAAAGTTAAAAAGACTGAATCATAGGTTTGCAAAACAATTATAGCATTTGAGCAAAATGTGTTTTGTGCTAAAATAACCATAAAACCCCTCCTTTGGTAAGCCTTGCATCTATATACTAGCATTTGTTGTGAGGGCTTGCTGAGTACCTTGGTACTCATGGTTCCTCAAATATGTGGATTCAGACTATGAAGCGTAAGACCTGTGTATGGATATTTCTATGCATCCGATCATGGAAGTGTAACACTCCGGCCCAACACTGAGCCCGGAATGCTACTAAACTACACTAACTACTAGTTCTAACAATATTTTACATTAAATCTAGCAAGCAATCAAATAATAAAATCCACCAACAGGTCACAATAAAACATTAAAAGCGACACGATAAGTATAAGTATCTAATCACTAGATAGTAATACCGAATAATAACCCAAGAATTAATAAACAATCCATAATGAGTCTATTGAATGCATAGATCAAGTTCCCAAACAAATCATCTAGAATTTTTCAAGTCGCGACCCCGACGCTGTAGTCACTCCACCCAACCCCAAGCCCCCGCCCTTCCCCGACGCCGTCGCCTGCCCCTCCTCCCTCCCCACCCCCAGCCCCCAATTACCAACCCAATTAAACTGATTTATTTATGTATTAATTATTTATATATTAGTTTTTATTGTAATAATTGTTTATTGTAATAATTATATATATATGTATTAAATGTTTGTTGTAAAAATTATTTATTGTCAATTGTCGTTAATTACGTTAATTGTGGTAATTTCGATCAATTGCGCTAATTATCGCTAATTGCGTAGTCATCATTAATTGCGGTCAATTGCGAGTTGTTGTCAATTGCGTAGTTTTAGCACTGCCGCATTGCATTAGTTTGTCATTAATTGTCATTAGTTGTCATTAAATATCGTTAATAACATTAATTGTCGTTAAACGCATCAAACAACCTATTACTTGTCTCGGGATATTTCTATATTTATCATCTCGTAAATTACAATCAATCTACATAAAAACAAGTTGTAAGCCTTTTTCCATAAAAGCCGTGGCACATGCCCGTAGATTCCCGAGGCTGTAGCTTGCTCGGCTTTGCCGTTTTTAACTCTCTTGTACCAACGTGATGCAGAGTTGGCGTCTTGACGCTGCTATGAGGCTATATACAATGGTTCGATGTAAGCTGTTTATTGTTTTTGTCATGTAGAATTTTAGATGATATGAATGAAAAAAATAAAGTGAGAGAAAATTGCTGTCTATTAACTCGTGGCCGGCGATATCAGGCGAAACAAGAACTATCGAAGACTCTCGCCCTTTGTACGAGAAAGCCGATCCCGTGCGCCTCCCTTTTCTCTCTGCATTGATGAACTCGAAGCAGCGTTCCTCATTTCCTCCGTGCGCGCGAAATTTTCTTCCTCCGCTCGGCGCCCTTTTCCAATGTTTAAAAATTCGAGCAGGAGGTTCAGTCAAGTTTCACAACAAATCAGATAAGTTTCAAACAAAACAGCAGATTGTAGAAAAATAAGCAAGAGTACAGTAGTCTTGCCCTTCGACGGAGACCGTCGTGGGGCCACCGGGAAGGTCACACTCACCAACAACGACACCGACAGGCCGCAAGCTTCCGCGCTCGATACGTCGGTCCTCCACTCACCTTAGCCAATTCGTCGACCTCCTCTTGGGTTGCCTTTTGCATGCGGATCTGTATACTGGGAGGTGCGGCCCACGAATCAACGGTGCCGAAGAGGAGGAGAGTGGTGGCAGGGTCGATTTGAGGAGACATTGCCCGCAATTTTGGGAAAAACCATTCGTGAGGAAGACAGACGAAGAAACAGAGTTTGAGTGGTTTCGGTGTCGTGGAAGCCACGAAAACCTCATAGGACAGAAAGACGAATACATAGGATGGAATGGTTAGTTGTCCCGTTGGAAAAGCTACGGACTGAATAGATTTTTCAAAGAAAGAAAAGATTACTGTACTCCTACTTTCTTTTCAATAACTAGACTATCTTTCCCCGAAAAAAAACATTCTAACCAGCAAATCTCACGGGACCGGATTACGGTCCAAAACCCTACGTGTTCTACCGCACTATTCCTTAGATCGGTAGATAGATACACGTGATATGTTGCTAGATCATACACACTCATCGCAAATATTCATACAGTATTTAATATTACACAAGGGTAAATAGTCCATACGGATATTTGTCTTATAATACAAGCCAAATGGCCAAATACTTAGCTTAGAGTTTCATACAAAAGGTAGTAGGTTCGGATGCTGATAACAAAGGTAGATTTATCGCACACGCCATCGCAAACGACTAGGGTCCCGACCTACATCTCGTCATCATCCTCCCCATCCGGTCCGCATACGACGAGCAGATGTAGGGGCCTCTGTGAGAAGGCTAAGTTTAATCATTGTGAGCGAGTGTGAGTATCGCAGTACTCCATGAACCAACATACGTAATGCAATTGTTATAGATGAAAAGTCGATCAAAGGAAGGCTTTGGGTACTTTTATTTGCCAAAATGCACATTTCAAATAGATTAGATAAAAGACACGAGGCCTAGCATTTTAACTAAACCAGTTTTAATGCAAATCAAGTAATTGTTGTATAGTACTAGTGAAGGTTCCATCCACTGCTAACAGAGAATGGTTCCCGAAGGTTCTATCCAAAGAACGGGTAGAGATTGGTTCCATCCACCATATGCTATATCGCTTTATGGTTCTAACTACTAAATAATAACCATCTGGTTACATCCACCTAAGATGAAAAATTCAGGTTCCATCCGCCCAACAGTTTTATCCCACTCACAAATGGTTTTTATAAAATCGAGACTTATCAAGCAAGTTCTCACGCATCACCCATGACCGTGGGCATGACTATCCAAACTGTTTTCACTCTGTAGAGGTTAAACAACTTTACCCATAAGAGACATTCCAACTTATGTTGTCATACACACTGCCATTGGCGTTTAGCCAAGGGGATCATCACAAGGCCTTTTACAATGCACCACCCTAACACAGTTATGCCCGCTAAGGTTTTAACCGTCAGAGGGTTACATCCACTTGAGCCAGAGGCCCCCTGGTGCACCATATGGAAAGAGGTCTACATCCAACACAGTCCCCGTATTCTATCGAATCGCGAACCAACGGCGAGACGACACAAATTAGTTGGCTAGGTTATACCCACATAGACTTGTGGTTGCAACGCTTGTGCCCGTGAGGTCATCACAAGATTCGGTTTTTAAGCGACTCACCGGAACTATCATATTAGAATATCTCGTGTCTCATCCGCACTTGCCCTACTTACCACCCGCTCATGTCTAAATCAGATTTTGAGTTTTTGTTTTATAAATATTTTCTAAGTCCAACATACCACCATCACCATCCAATGGCACCCAAATCAAGTTTTGATGTATGAATAGTGTCAAGGAAAATTATTGCCTACATGGCAACATATCTAAGCAAGGCTAAGCTTGACACTTAGATACGCACTTATCAACTAGTTATCTATACCATTAAATTAGGGAGACAAGGTATTATGCCCAAAGTCAAGGAATGGAATTTAGTAAACAATTGATAGTACGTCATTAACTATGAACTAATGACAACATAATTGTAATTAAAGTAAAGCATGTAATTTGATAATTTAAAACAACATACATTCTAAAGATATGTGGAAGCAAAATGGACAAATTGTTGGCTCGCCTTACTCGCGGTCTTCTTTTTCTTGTTGTGCTCAATCTGCGACGATCCGGGAGGAATGGAGCCACCATAAGGATGGGGAAAGGTAGGAGGAGAGGTGGGGGTGCTCTAGTTGCGAGGAATTGAAGCGGAAGCCACCCTAGAAGAAATGGAGAGGGTGGCAGCGGTTTTGACCGAAATCGAGGAAGAAGACGGCGTCGGCGAGCTCCTACGGATGGATTCAAAATTGGGTTAGGGGGAAGATAGAGGAGATCTGGGAGCATGCTTTGACACGAAAGGTGGGGGAAAGAAACTCAGCGGAATAGTGGCGCTGGTCCGGTGAAGCACGACGGCTGAACTGTGTAGCGCTATAAACAGTGATGCTGCAGCGTGCCTCGTGGGCGCAGATGGGCGATGTGACTGGGGAGAGAGTGAAGGGATACAGATAGGCTATACTAATTGGCAATTCAAAAATTTCACCACGTAAACCAGGATATCATGCAAGCAAGACATCAAAGATCATTACCACTAGACGCACAGTGTAGCGAAAGAAGAGTTGGAGTAGCCTGATCCGATGTTGAGCGTGTCGATGTAGTGGTCATAGTCGATCGCCCAGCCGACTCGATGCCGATCGCTCTTGCAAAGAACCAATCACGCTCCTTGTTGAAGATCGTGGATCATCCTCGCCCAAAGACACAGAAGAATCGCAAATAACGCCTTTATGGTATCCACATGTCCAGAATGGAACATCAGACGCCGCTGTGCAAGCACCAACTTGCATGGTAGGCTCTCGAGAAGATGGCGGCTAGGGCTTCGATGGAGCAACTCACGTTGTTCTCGCCTCTTCTCCTAACGACCTCATGCATCCCCTTATATAGAGTCCATAACGGATCATATCCGAACTCGCTTGTTTCAACCTGTTAAATGTGTGATCCTCAGTAGGTTCATGCGTAATCGGTTATGATGTAACAACCTAAATTTTAAATTCAATTGAAAATAAAATTTAATTATTTTTATAGAATTTTCTGAAATTTTTAAAATCTTTACTTAATTAATTTAAAGCTAAACAAATTTATTTGCAAAATCTATTACCAAATAATAGTTAGAAATATTTTATTTAAACTAAAATGCCCTGCAGAATTTCGTGAATTCTCTCATAATTTTGGACTTAATCTACTATTTTCTAAAGCCTATTTGATTTAACTGAATTAAATTAATTAGAAAATCGAAAGAAAACCCTAAAGCAGACGCTGGGCGAAACCTAGCTCGCCCATCTTTTCACACTGCGCCAGCCGCTCCACCGCCGCTTGTTTTCAACCGTTGGATTCAAATCCAACGGCCAGCCTTCATCTCACGTTATTAACTTTAGTGAGCGATAGCCGTCAGATCTGAGATGAACGGCCCGATCTTGATGGAGTCGTCGAACACCCGAAGGTTTCAACCGCTAGATCAAAATCGGATGGCTCTCATGGACCCATTACTTTCCTTCTCACTCGTACTGCTTCGACCCATCGCAATCGTTGGATTTCAATCGAACGGCTTGAGCTCCCGCTCGTGGACCATTCGATTAAAATTGGACGCGCCACGCCATCGCCCTTTCCATCTTCAACCTCATGACCTTCCTTTCTCGCGCGCCGTCCGCCATGGACACAATTTGAAAAGCGCCCATACGCAGCAAAATCACGATCTAATCCCGCGATTCCGCGCATTGAATTCACCGCTAAATCACCTCCGACACGGCCTCTCCTTTCCATCTCCGCCCCAAATCCTCGTAATTCCGCTTCGGTGACATCGCACGGACCTTCTTGAGCGTTACGTTGCCTCGCCATGCCCGCCCTATAATAGGAGCAACGGAGTGCCTCCTCACCACAACACGACGCCACCCACCCACACCGCTCGCCCCGTAGCGCCCTAATTTTGAAGATCACCGCCGATGGCCGTAGCAGCTTCAACCGTCGATTTCGTCACCACCGGAACCCCTTCGCCCTCTTCGTCGACACCGTCAGCACCACCTCGTTGTTGCGAAGCCGGAGCCACCAACCATTCGCCGCAAGGACCGCCGGAACCTCTACTTCACCGTGGACCGAGAAACCACCGCCGACCACCTCGTCACGCCCTTCTGCTGCAAGGTAGCGCACTAGCTTCAGTACCACACCAGCTTCAATTTGCGCACACTCACATGCCTCGTCATGGTGCGTGAGGCCGCGAGGTGGTCACCGAGCACCACCGCAGATCGGGCCTACGTGGCTCGGCCACACATCGCCAATCATCACCATGTAGGCGCCACATCGCGACCGAATCCCATGTGAGCCCACGTGGCGCCACGTCAAATCCCGCACAACACCCCACTTACCCGTTCTGCTTTCGTTGTGTGGACCGCGCCACCGTGAACGTTGACCATCTCGTGGACCCAATCTATTGATCGCAGCCCACATGTCCCCCTCGTATTGTTTTTCTCAGTAGGAAAATAAATCAGCCGAAATTTAGTTTTCCGACCGATGACATCAGCCTTGCGCAATTGATGGATTTTCCTTTAGAAAATAATTGGAAATTCATTTAAATTGCATTTAGGGTTTAAACTTGAAAATTCATATCTTTTGCATCTGAACTCCAAATGGGGTGATTCAAGTTGCAAAATTTGTATAAAATTATAATCTAGCTAACTAAACCAAAATATTTCAATTTGGAGTTAATTTGATTTGTATTTTTGAATTTATTTGAATTTTAATTGAATTTATCGTATTTTTGCGTATAGACTTCGATGACTCTAGAGAGTTTGACCATCCTGAGGACCTAGAATTTCAGGACGTCAACGAAGGCAAGTTATACCATTGATCATGTTTATCCCATTACTTTAAAGTTATTTTCAGTTTTGAATTACTTAATGCATGCATATATTTATACAATTATTTTAATTCCCTGTTTTGATTTTCTAGTTATTCTAATTCCCTTTGTATGGCCAATTTGAATGTTGAACATAAATACCTTGTCACCATTAGACAAAATAATACTAAAATTAATCATATGCTTAGCCAATGCTTAGCTCAAATCTTGTATTTGAAAGTTTTAGCCAAATCTTTCAAATTTGACTTAAATTGGATTTATGGTATTGAATTACCATAGAAGGCTTATAAAATACTTTTACTTGAAAAATAAAATAAAAATGAGTTTAGACTTGGGCGAAATGGAGAATTGGTTGGTGCAGGTTTATGCACGGGCTTAATTCTGGTTAAGATTAAGGCCCAGAGTTTGTTTTGAAAGACGCCCGACTCATTTGAGGACCGGCCTTTGAGCGTTCCTTTGCTACGCCTTGCCGTACCACCACATGTCCTGTATGGGTAGGATTTGGCTAAGTAATTTGTGATGTATTAGTGTTATTTGTGCCATGTTGTTTGTGTGGGTGTCGGGTAGACGCTTATTCCCACCTGGCGCAAGAGGGGGCTCCCGAAGGACAGATAGTCCAATGGAAGTGAAACCTTAGCAGGCATAAGTACATTAAGACAGAACATTGTAAAGGTCTCATGATAACTGTTCAGTCGCACACCTACGGAAGCGTGTATTGGCCGACATATTGAGCAAGTCATGTCGTGTATTGGCCGACATATTGAGCAAGTCATGTCCAATGGTAAAAATTGGGCGGTTAGCCAAGTGATAGGAGGGTATCCTTCACCATTGAATCAATAGAGGTTATCCACTATAAAACTGTCATTTTAAACACTGATTTTAGTTATAGTATAAAAACTGACCTTGGAAATTAATATGAGTATTTAAACTAAAAATGTTGTCTATGCAAAATGAACCTTGGCAATATCCTTTGTCTACTTTATGTATGCATTATCTTTCAATATTAGGTGTAACTTGCAAGCACGGTAGTTGTGCTTACTCTTCTTTGAATAATCTTTATTCGTGAGAAGACTTTATCGATGGTGAGGATCTTGACGACTAGGTCTACGCCCCTGCACGATTGCTGCTGCAAGTCGTGTGGTCTACTACTATTTTGCTTTCCATTGTGTTATTTCTTTTCTATTTGGCCTCGTGCCCTTTTGTAATAAACTCGAATTATTATGAATAAAATGCGTGATATGTTTGTGTTATCACTTTTGTTGACTGTGCACACTAGAAATCCTGGACTAGTGTATGAACACAGAGAATTCGGGATCATTCGTTCTCGGGTTCGACAGAAGTGGTATCAGAGCCATATCGATTGTAGGTCGTGGCCTTAGAAATATCTTAAGGACTTATTTTTAAAAACTAAAACTATTTTGAGTCTGTCCAGAGTCTTTTCTCAACCCTTCTCTTTAAAATGGTTACTAACTCATCCCTTCCTCAAAATTGTAGATGGCTGAGATACCGGATGCTACCTCTCACGGAGTTCTTGTTGGACACTGGGCCGAGATTCTTTGGGAGATGATGCAACATCCGGAGTACAAGAAGAGGCCAACATTCCAAGGCTACAAGTACAAAGTAGGAGAACGACATCTTTGGAGAGTAGAAGTGCTGATCTACTCCGATCTTTCGCCAAACACAGTCTTCCACATTTTTCACGCTCCGATCAAGCGCGACACCTTTGCCGATGGCATCCAGGATGCAGCAAGAGAAGCAGTCTGCCGTCTCTGCTACCTCTATGACCGCTACCTCATTGGCACCGGGTTCCATTATCACCCGATGCATATCCCGAGCAGACTCGACAGCACCTTCCACTTAGCTAGAAATGAGGATTCCTTCGAGCTGACGCACCAGGTGGACCTGGCAAAGGCATTGGACTATGCTTATGGAAACACCTTGGAGGACTTGCATATCGCCCAGGAGAGCTTGCAGAACGTAGAAGAAAGGCTAAAAGTGGCAAAAGAAGAGTTGGCTCGCTATAGGCAGGCGAGGCTAGCTCTAGTGAGATAGACTACACCCCTAGTACTCCATAGTTGTTTTTCTTTAGTCCTTGCATTAGTTGCGAATTATGAGCTATCAATTTCCTTTGTGATAGCCATAATCAATTAACAAAATAAATGAATAAAAGAACTATTTTGAAAAGTTGGTTCCTTGTTGTGTGTTTATTGGTTCTTGGGCTATTTTAGATTTATCCCCCTTAGAGCTTTCTTTCTATCTTTTCTAAATCTTTGGAGGATCTAGCAGATGGTGACTACCCGCAGATGAGCGGCAGGTAGTGCGAAGGCCAAGGGAATGACCAGCAACTATCGAGCTAACCCCATTCCACAGCCACCGCCACGGCCGGCAGAAGGACCCGATTGGCGCCAGATGATGGCGAATAAAACTCACTTGATTGACCTTCTCACCCAATCTCTACACAATGCCCAGAATGTTGAAGCGACCACTGTAGCAGTAGCAGCTCAGGCCCCACACCCGCACAACCAAAGGATGAACATGTCCGAGTTCATGAGGATGCGTTCGCCAACTTTTTCAAGTAGTACAGAACCAATGGACGCTGATGATTGGCTTCGAGCCATTGGGAAGAAATTAGACATTGCTCAGTGCACCGATCGTGAGAGAGGCCTGTTTGCCTCTCACCAACTTAATGGTCCCGCATCGGAATGGTGGGATAACTTCTGCATCTCCCATATCAATGCTCAATCCATCACATGGACCGAGTTTGTGCGAGCTTTTCGCCACACACACATCCCTGCGGGGATGATGACTCTGAAGAAGAAGGAGTTCCATGCGCTCTGTCAGGGCAATTGCACGGTGAATGAATATCTGCATAGATTCAATCAGCTCGCCCGCTACACCCCAACCGACGTAGCCAAAGATGAGGATAGACAGGAGAGGTTTCGGAAAGGGCTAAATGATGACATCTCACCCAACTAATCTCCTAAAACTTCACCGACTTCCAAAGAATTGTTTGGACAAGGCAATCCGCCAGAGGCCAAGAACCGGAGATGGAGAATCGCAGCGGAGGATGGCGCTCGGAGGTTCAACGCAGAGGTCCGCCCAAGCCTCGTTTCACCCGACCACGCTACGCGCAACATGGAAATTCCAATCCTCTACATCCAGAGCCCCAAGACCGCCACAAACGACACTAACGCCTCCAACTTCCGCAACACCTCGCTCGGAGGGCAATTCCGTGAAAGAACCCAACTCCCAGCGTCGAGTGACTGTTTCCATTGTAACGAGACAGGCACTATGCCAACAGATGTCCAAAGAAGCAACAAGCGGCAAAGATCGGCCAAGCCGACATCGGAGTTCGACCACCGGCGCACCACACGGCCAACGGGCCAGTTCACCAAGGGACAGGTGAACCATGTCACTGCAGAAGAAGCCAAGGCTGCACTAGATGTTGTTCTTGGTACGTTTCTTGTTAATTCGATACCAGCATCTGTCCTATTTGATTCTGGAGCTTCACATTCCTTTGTTTCAAATAAGTTTGTAGGAAAATATGGGTTACCTATATCCTCCTTAGATAACCCTATAATAATCTATTCTCCGGGCTCAGCAATGAGAACCAGTTCTCTATGCCCAAATCTTACCCTCGAAATATCCGAGTATCTTTCTGTGCACTTGATAGTCCCGCATTCCCAAGGTCTAGATGTAATTCTTGGAATAGATTGGCTAGCCAAAACCAAGAACGAATAGACTGTGCCAATAGGTCTATCACCCTCACCAATGAACAAGGAATTTCAGTCGAATTCAAGCCCGATACTTGCACCAGAGGAAGTTCCATCCTCACCAACTTGAAGGAAGTAAAGCTTGAAGACATACTTGTGGCGCGGGAATATCCCGATGTCTTTCCTGATGATTTACTCGACATGCCACCGGATAGGGACATAATGTTCCTAATTGACTTAGTCCCCGGGATAGCTCTAATTTCGAAGTGACCCTATAGAATGTCAGCCAATGAGTTAGCATAGCTAAAGAAACAAATTGAAGAATTGCGAAACAAAGGGTATATTCGACCAGCTTCATCACCTTGGGAGCACGATTACTATTTATCAAGAAGAAAGACAATAGTATGAGAATGTGCGTGGATTACAGTGTCGCTATATGAGGTGACAATCAAGAACAAATACCGTTACCGTGATTGATGATCTGTTTGATCACCGAAGGAGCAAGTGTCTTCTCGAAGATCGACTTGAGATCCGCTATCATCAATCAAGATCGGTAGGAAGATATTCAAGACCGCCACCACCGGATATGGACTATACGAGTTCTGAATGTCTTTCGGTTTGACGAACGCCCCTGCTTATTTCATGAATATGATGAACAAAGTGTTCATGGAATTCTTGGATAAGTTTGTGGTTGTTTTCATCGATGACATTCTTATCTACTCAAAGGATGAAGAAGAATATGAGAAGCACCTCAGAATGATCCTAGACAAACTCAGGGAACATCAGCTTTATGCTAAATTCAGCAAGAGCGAATTTTGGCTAAGTCAAGTAGCATTCCTTGGACATATTGTGTCAGCAGGAGGAATTGCGGTAGATCCTACCAAAGTTGAGGCAGTAATGGATTGGAAGCAACCTGCAACGCTCACCAATTGAGAAGTTTCCTTGGACTAGTGGGTTATTACCGCAGTTCATCAAAGTTTCTCTAGCTTCCAAGACCCATGACTCAACTTCAAGAAGGAAAAGAAGTTTGAATGGGCGCACCTCGTGAGGAAAGTTTCAGAATCAAGAAGAGGGTAGTCTCGGCCTGATGTTAATTCTACCGGACATCCGTAAGGATTTTGAGATCTTTTGTGACGCATCCCATCAAGGCCTCGGATGTGTATTGATGCAGGAAGGCAAAGTCGTGGCTTATGCATCCCGGCAGTTGAGGCCACATGAAGGGAATTATCCGACTCATGATCTTGAGTTAGCAGCAATTGTGCACGCTCTGAAGATCTGGCGGCATTATCTCATTGGTAACCGCTGTGAGATTTTCACGGATCATAAGAGTCTGAAATACATCTTCACCCAGTCCGAACTCAATCTCCGACAGAGAAGATGGTTGGAGTTGATAAAGGATTACGACCTCGGAATCCATTATCATCCGGCCAAAGCCAATGTGGTGGCAAATGCCCTGAGTAGAAAGGCGTATTGCAACACCATCTTGGTGCAGAAGAATCAGCCAGAGTTGTATGAAGAACTGAAGCACCTGAACTTAGAGATTGTCAACCAAGGTTGTGTGAACGCTTTGGGAGTTCAACCAACTCTTCAGAGTAAAATCAGAGCAAAGCAGTTAGAAGAAAAAGACATCAAAGAAATCAAAAAGAATATGAGAAGAGGCAAAGCCCCAGGTTTTTCTGAGGATGAGCAAGGAACAGTGTGGTTTGGAGACCGCATCTGTGTACCCAATCAACAGGAGATAAAAGAGTCGATTCTGAAAGAAGCTCATGAATCGCCATACTCCATTCATCCTGGTGTAGGGATACGGGTAGGCTACGCTAGCAACAATTCAAAAATTCTACCATGTAAACCGGATGCCAAGCAAGATAGATGATCACGGATCATTACCACCGACGCCAGATGCGATGTAAGTCGAGCGCCTAGTCCGACGATGAATGCGCCGATGTAGTGGTCGTAGATGATCGTCCAATCGTCCTCGTAGTCGATCGTCTCCTCCAGCAGCCTCCGCAGTTCCTTGTGAAGATCGCGGATCGTCCTCAGCGCAACAGCGACCGCAGTAGCGCCTCTACGGTATCCACACGTCCAGAGAAGGAACAACCGTACGCCGGTGTGCTAGCACCAAGTCGCACGGGAAGGCTCTCTCAAGAAGAAGGCGGTTAGGGTTTCGGTGGAAGCGACTCACGTGTCTCTCTTGTCCAACCCAAAACTAGCCTCAAGCATCTCCTTATATAGTGCCCCATGTCGGATCCTATCCGAACACATTTAACGAATCGTATTCGTACTGGTTTGTTCCATCCCATTAAGTGTGTGACCCGTTAGGTTTATGTGTAATCGGTTGTGACTCGAAAACCCTTTCCGACCACGAGTCGTAGCGATCCCTAGCAGGACATAACGATTCCCGAATACACACAAATTATATCGGACGAACCTTAATGCAATATGATCTACGACTAGGTCCTCATCACTTACGACTGTGTCCTATCTTTATATGACCATTCAGACTTCGGTCGACGATTCGTAACTCCTTACGACCAGTTTCACCACTCTATGATCTCGAGTTACTCCACTCGAGGAGTAAGAAGATTCCTGACAAAGGAAAACTCGCACCCAGATTTGTCGGGCCATACAAGATCTTGGCAAGGCGTGGAGAAGTAGCTTATCAATTAGAGCTGCCAGCAGCCTTGTCAGCAGTGCATAATATCTTTCACGTGTCACAGTTGAAGAAATGCCTTCGAGTGCCAGAAGACCACACACTCCTGGAGAGCTGTGATCTTCAAGAAGACCTCACCTATGTGGAGCGACCAATTAAAATTCTAGATGTCGCAGAACGTGTTACCAGGAGCAGAATCATCAGATCATACAAGGTGCAGTAGAGTCACCACCCAGAAAGTGAAGCCACATGGAAGAAAGAAGAAGACCTCAAGACTAACTATCCCGACCTATTTGCTGGCCAAGTCTGAATCTTGGGGTCGAGATTCCCCTTAAGGGGGGTAGGTTTGTAACAGTTCAAATTTCAAATTCCAGTTGAAAATAAAATTTAATTATTTTTGTGGAATTTTCTGAAATTTTTAAAAGCTTTTACTTAATTAATTTAAAGCTAAACAAATTTATCTGCAAAATTTATTAGCAAATAATAGTTGGAAATATTTTATTTAAATCCAAAATGCCTCAGAGAATTTCTGTGAATTTGCTCATAATTTTTGGACTTAATCTACTATTTTCTAAAGCCTATTTCATTTAACTGAATTAAATTAATTAGAAAATCGAAAGAAAACCCTAAAACAGACGTTGGGACGAAACCCTAGCTCGGCCCATCTTTTCGCGCGCGCACGTGACCCGCTCCACCGCCGCTCGTTTTCAACCGTTGATTCAAATCCAACGGCCACCTTCATCTCACGTTATTAACTTCGATGGCGATAGCCGTCGATCACGAGATGAACGGCCCGATCTTGATGGAGTCGTCGGACGCCGAAGGTTTCAACCGGATCAAAATTGGCGGCTCTCATGGACCCATTACTTTCCTTCTCACTGCACCGCCGACCCATCGCAATCGTTGGATTTCAATCGAACGGCGAGAGCTCTGCCTGCGTGTGGATCGCTCAATTAAAATCGGACGTGCCCACGCCATCGCCCCTTTCCATCTTCAACCTCGCGACCTTCCTTTTCGCCGCCTGGCCCCACCATGGACATGATTTGAAAAGCTTCCATACGCAGCAAAATCACGATCTAATCCCCGCGATTCCGCGCGCATTGAATTCGTCGCATTAAATCACCTCCGACACGGCCTCTCCTTTCCATCTCTGGCCCCAAATCCCCGTAATTCCGCCGGTGACATCGCACGAACCTTCTTGACTGTTACGTCGCCCCGGCCACGCCCGCACCCTATAAATAGGAGCGACGGGAGCGCCTCCCTCACCACAACACGACGCCGCCACCCACAGCCCGTCTCTCGTCCCGTAGCGCTCTGATTTTGAAGATCACGGCCGGTGACCGAAGGAGCTTCTACTGTCGATTTCACCGCCACCGGAACCCCTCCGCCCTCTGCATCGACACCGTCGGCACCACCTCGTTGTTGCGAAGCCGGAGCCACCAACCATTCGCCGCAAGGACCGCCGGAACCTTTACTTCGCCGTGGACCGAGAACCCGCCGCTGCTCATCCACTCGCCGCCGGCCACCTCGTCACGCCCTTCCGCTGCAAGATAGCGCACTAGCTTCAGTACCACACTAGCTTCAATTTCCGCACACTCACACGCCTCGCCATGGCGCGTAGCGCCGGCGAGGGTGGTCACCAGAGCACCACCAGCATCGGCCTACGTGGCTCGGCCACACATGCGCCAGCTCATCGCCATGTAGGCGCCACATCAGCACCGAATCCCATGTGGAGCCCACGTGGTGCCACATCAAATCCCGCGTAGCACCTCCACTCACCCCGCATTCACTGTTGTGTGGACCGCGTCCATCGTGAGAGTTGACCGTCTTGTGGACCTAGTCCATTGACTGTGGGCCCACATGTCTGTCACTGTATTGTTTTTTCGTAGGAAAATAAATCGGCCAAAATTCAGTTTTCCCAGCCGATGATGTCAGGCTTGCGCAATAAATGAATTTTTCTTTAGAAAAATAATTCAGGAAATTCATTTAAATTGCATATTTAGGGTTTAAACTTCTAAAATTCATATCTTTTGCATCTGAACTCCAAATTGGGTGATTCAAGTTGCAAAATTTGTATAAAATTATAATCTAGCTAAATATACCAAAATATTTCATTTTGGAGTTAATTTGAGTTGTATTTTTGAATTTATTTGAATTTAAATTGAATTTGTCGTATTTTTACATATAGACTTCGACGATTCCGGAGAGTTTGACCATCCCGAGGACCTAGAATTTCAGGACGTTAACGAAGGCATGTTATACCATTGATCATGTTGATCCTATTACTTTAAAGTTATTTTCAGTTTTGAATTACTTAATGCATGCATATGTTTATACAATTATTTTAATTCCTTGTTTTGATTGCCTAGTTATTCCAATTCCCTTTGTATGGCCAATTTGAATGTTGAATATAAATACCTTGTCACTAAAATTAATCATATGCTTAGACAATGCTTAGATCAAATATTGTATTTGGAAAGTTTTAGCCAAATCTTTCAAATTTGACTTAAATTGGATTTATGGTATTGAATTACCATAGAAGGTTTATAAAATGCTTTTACTTGAAAAATAAAATAAAAATGAGTTTAGACTTGGGCGAAATGGAGGATTGGTGGGTGCAGGTTTATGCACGGGCTTAATTCTGGTTAAGATTAAGGCCCAGGGTTTGTTTTGAAAGACGCCCAAGTCATTTTAGGACCGGCCTTTGAGCGTTCCTTTGCTACGCTTTGCCGCACCACCACATGTCCTGTATGGGTATGATTTGGCTAAGTAATTTGTGATGTATTAGTGTTATTTGTGCCATGTTGTTTGTGTGGGTGTCGGGTAGATGCTTATTCCCACCTAGCGCAAGAGGGGGCTCCCGAAGGACAGATAGTCCAATGGAAGTGAAACCTTAGCAGGCATAAGTACATTAAGACAGAACATTGTAAAGGCCCCATGATAACTGCTCAGTCGCACGCCTACGGAAGCGTGTATTGGCCGACATATTGAGCAAGTCGTTTCGTGTGGGTAAAGCTGTACAAACTCTGCAGAGTAGAAAACTATTCGAATAGCCGCGTGCACGGTCATGGACATGCTAGCAAAGCCACTCTAAGTTAGACTTTGTTTTTGGTTTATAAAATGATTTCAACAGATGATTTTAGGATGGTTAATCTTATGGTAAAAATTGGGCGGTTAGCCAAGTGATAGGAGGGTATCCTTCACCATTCAATCAATGGAGGTTATCCACTATAAAACTGTCATTTTAAACACTGATTTTAGTTATAGCATAAAAACTGGCATTGAAAATTAATATGAGTATTTAAACTAAAAATGCTATCTATGCAAAATGAACCCGGCCAATATCCTTTGTCTACTTTATGCATGCATTATCTTTCAATATTGGGTGTAACTTGCAAGCACGGTAGTTGTGCTTACTCTTGCTGAATAATCTTTATTCAGGAGAAGACTTTTATCAGGACGGTGAGGATCTTGACGACTAGGCCTACGCCCCTAGATGATTGCCTATGGCAAGTCGTGTGGTCTACTACTATTTTGCTTTCCGTTGTGTTATTTCTTTTCTATTTGGCCTCAGGCCCTTTTGTAATAAACTCTGAATTATTATGAATAAAATGCGTGATATGTTTGTGTTATCACTTTTGTTGACTGTGCACACTAGAAATCCTGGACTAGTGTATGAACACAGAGAATTCGGGATCATTCGTTCCCAGGTTCGACATATGACTCAGAAACACCTTTCTGACCACGAGTCATTAGCGGTTCTTAGCAGAACATAACGATTCCCTAATACACATAAATTGTATCGGATGAACCTTACTGCAATATGATCTGCGACTACGTCTTTATCACTTATGACTAGCTCGTATCTCTATACGACCAGTTCATATATATAGTCACAACCAGTTCGTAACTCCTTATGACTAATTTATGACTACTTAGTGATTATGTTCGATCAGATTACGACCAGCTCGTATATGAAGGGACATGGGTAGGCTACGATAGCTGGCAATTCAAAAAATTTCTACCACATAAACCAGGAAGCCATGCAAGCAAGAGATCACAGATCATTACCACCAGACGCGCATGCGGCGGAAGAAGAGATGGAGCAGACCGATCCAACGTAGAGCACGTTGGTGAAGTGGTCATAGGTGATCATCCAATGTCAACCACGTCGATGCAGTGATTGTAGTCGATCGTCTCCTCCAGTAACCTCTGCAGTTCCTTGTGAAGATCACGGATTGTCCTCAAACGCAACAACAACTGCAGTAGCGCCTTTACAGTATCCACACGTCCAGGAAAGGAACACCGAATGCTGATGTGCTAGCACCAAGTCGCATGGCATGGCTCTCTCGAAAAGATGACGGCTAGGGTTTCGGTGGAGCAACTCATGTGTCTCGCATGTCATCTCTCTTGCCCAACAGCCTCAAGCATCTCCTTATATAGTGCCCATGATTTATCCTATCCGAAAACATTTTGTTCCAACCCGTTAAGTGTGTGATCCTGTAGGTTCATGTGTAGTTCAGTTGTGACTCGAAAACCTTTTTCGACCACGAGTCATTAGCGGTTCCTAGTAGAATATAACGATTCCTGAATACACATGAATTATATAAGATAAACCTTAATGCAATATGATCTACGACAAGGTCCTCATCACTTACGATAAGCTCATATCTCTATACGATTAGTTCGTATTTAGTGATGATCTGTTTGTAACTCTTTACGACTAGATTTTGACCACTTTGTGATTACGTTCGACCAGTCTACGACCAGTCTATGACCAGCTCATGTCTCCATACGACTAGTTTGTAACTGATCGAACTAAGCGACCTACTCGTGTATTCTCCCTTTGCCTCACGACATCTGGTTGAACTCCAGGTGAGATATTATGTCATCCATGGACTATTCAATACTTTCTCGATCGAGTGTCGAATAACCTTATGTGGTCGAACTCTTCGACCACTAGTGGCATGGCTATGCACTTTCTTTATTCGACCACTTCGAGGAGCGCAGAGATATATCTCCTATTATATTAGGAGGGGCAAATCCTATATTCGTCCAATCACATCTCTCCATATGTTTCATAGCATACCCGAAATCTACCTTTATAACTATCTAGTTACGGAGTGGCGTTTGACAACCCCTAAGAGTGCTATTACACATATAGGGAACCATGCTGATCTCAGGTCGAAGGATTATACATCATCATTGCTTGAGACCAACTAATGACACATAGAATCATAATAATCTCAACAGTGTCTCAAGGTGGGTCTATCCAACCCCATGTTCTCTAACATGTGTTCACATTATTGATTCGATATCCCTATATCCATGATCGGTGAAACATGGTCATCAATCAATATATGTGCTGGTCGATAAGTCACTAGTGTTTCGACTAATGACATCCGACTAGGGATACATTTAGAATGACATCATCATAAGTTAAAAGAGTTTCAACAACGAGTCATATACTTGTTGATCTATAACTGATGATTCATTCAAAGAATAGAATAACATTTATTCAATAACTTATAAACATAGATGTGATACAATCATCTCTATGATTGCCTCTATGATATATCACCAACAATCTCCTACTTGCACTAGAGTCAATCATACAGGTATCGAATACCCATAGCTCTTGTATGCACCTCATGCTTAGGTTGCGGGAGAGGCATTGTCAACGGATCAGCAATATTCAAATCCGTGTGCACTTTGCATATCTTCACATCATCTCTTTCAACAATCTCACGAATAATGTGATATCGTCGAAGTATGTACTTGGACTTTTGATACGATCTAGGCTCCTTAGCTTGTGCAATGGCTCCACTATTATCACAATAGAGATCCATTGGACTGGAAAGCACTAGAGAGCACAACCAGCTCATTAATGAACTTTCTAATCCATCATCGCTTTCGAATAAGTCTTAAGCTCATCATTATTCAATAATGAAACGTCATGCTCACACCTTATAGGCAATTGACGTGGACTCTTTGATCTACGTGGGGCAGATGCTTCATTTACAGGTTCAACAATATTTTGTTCATCCTATAGAGGTTCAGTAGGAGTTAAAACATTTTTATATGTTTCCCAAATTTCTTCGAATTACACCTTGCTCCCACTGACTCCTTTGGAAAGGAACTCTTTCTCCAAGAAGACACCATTACGGGCAACAAACACTTTGTTATCATCCTGATTATAAAAGTAATATCCTTTAGTTTCTGTATGATACCCTACAAAGAAGCACTTATCAAACTTGGGTGTGACTTTGTCATACGTCAAACGTTTAACATATGCCTCACAACCCCATATCCTGAGAAAAGACAACCAAAACACTTCTCGGTCCATATCTCATATGGTGTCGTTTTCACAGTTTTTGATGGAACTCTATTCAAAGTGAAAGCCGCTGTTTCTAGAGTGTATCCCCAGAATTGCAATAGAAGATCAGATTGGCTTATTATTGATCGAACCATGTCCAAAAATGTTCAGTTCCGTCGTTCAGACACCCCATTCCATTGAGGTGTTCCCGGCGGAGTGAGTTGTGAAACAATTCCACACTTCTTTAGATGATCACCAAACTTCATGGCTCAAATATTCACCTCCACGATCAGATCATAGACATTTGATTGTCTTGCCAAGTTGATTTCTGCACTTCATTTTGAAATTCTTTTAACTTTTCAAAGGATTCCGACTTATGTTTCATCAAATAGACATAGCCATATCTACTGAAATCACTAGTAAAAATTATGAAGTACTGAAAACCACCTCTAGTCGGAGTGTTCATTGGTCCACATACATCCGAATGTATTACGACCAGTAGATCACTCGCCCTCTCACCTCTGGTCGTGAAAGGCTCCTTTGTCATCTTGCCAAGTAAACAAGATTCACATGTTTCAAATGATTTAAAATGAGTAAAGTACACTGTAGGTCCCTAAACTTGGCTGGGGGGTTCACTTGGATCCAACATCTTTGAAAGTGTCCAATCCGGTACGTAAACTATTTAAGTGGTTCATCGGAGGTCCAAAATAGCACATGCTGGCCTTGACCGTTGATGTGGCCAGTTGACCGTGACGTGGCGGCTCCAGCGTGGGTGACAGCGTGGAAGGGAGACAAGGGGGGAGAGAGAAATGGCCAAGTGCCTTTGACTCATTGACTCAAGGCAAATCAGTAGGGGGAGCTTCAACCGAGAGAACAGGGGAGGGGCTCGGGTGGTTGGGGAGTGGTGGCGGTGCCAGCGTGGTGGGCGGCACGGCGTCGGCAAGGGTGAAGCGGGACCCGTGGGGCGGTGGAGGCCATGAGCGGCGGTGGCGCGCCAAACACACGGCGGCGGCAATAACACAAAGGACGGCGGCGGGTGCACAAGTGTGGAGGCACACGGTGGTCCGGGCGGCGGGGTGGCGTGTTAAGAGAGGTAAGGCGGGCATGGGCTGCGCCCAAGGGGGGAGAAGCCAGAGAGGGGGCCGGAGGAACTTGGGGGCGGCCGGGGTGGTGGGCGCGCGATCGGCATTGGGGAAGAAGGGGCCACGATGACGAGGCTCCTTGGCAGCGGGGAAGAAGAAGGGAGGTGGGGGATGGCATCCGCGACCCTTGGGGTGCCTCGTGACGGGGGCGGCCGGGGCAGCGGCTCACCGGAGCGGCCGAACGGTGGCAAGGCGGCGCGGCCAGAGGACGGGAGCGCAGCTTCAGCTTTGCTTCGAAGAAGAAGAAAGTGAGGAGTAGAATGGTGGGGAGGGGGAAGGAGGAGGTGTGGGGAGCTCCCCTCATAGGCGTCGGGTGGAGGTAGGAGCCGTTGGGGGGAAAGCTTGGTCCCGAGGCGGCCGGGTGTAGCAGCCGAACGGAGGCGACGGTGGCCGGAGGGAGGGGACATGAAAAGGAGGTGAGCACGGGCACGAGGCCGCCGCCATCGGCCTGGTCATCTTCATCACCTTCACGGAGCTCCACGTCTCCAACGTCAAGGCCGTCGCGCGTTGGTTGCCGCGGACGCTTGCGTCGTCGGCGGAGCAGCCTCCACCACACAGCTCTTAGAGCTCCGGGCACACCACCACGTAGGACATGGCGGCAGTGGAGCTCAAATCGGCCGGATTTGGGGACGCGGTGATGACGACCCAGCGCTCGGCGCAGCCACAGTCTCGAGCTCGGTACCGGCCACCATGACGGTTTCGAGCAGCAGAGGGAGGAGGCGGCGGCGGCTCGAGAGGAGGAGGAGAAGGGGCGGCGGGGGAGGATGAGGGGGAGGCCAACGGCGGCTCGGGAGGAGGAGGAGGGGAGGCGACGGCGGCTCGGGAGGTGGAGGCGGTGGGAGGAGGGGGCTCGGGAGAAGAAGGCCACGCTGGGGGAAGGGGGGCGCTCGGGAGAAGAAGGTCACGCTGTCACCCACGCTGGAGTCACCACGTCACGGTCAACTGGCCACGTCAGCGGTCAAGGCCAGCCTGTGCTATTTTGGACCTCCGATGAATCACTTAAATAGTTTAGGTACTGGATTGGACACTTTCAAAGATGTTGGACCCAAGTGAACCCCCCGGCCAAGTTTAGGGACCTACAGTGTACTTTACTCATTTAAAATCAAATGAGTTTAGAAGACCATCATTATGGAGCTTCATCATGCGTTTCTCATTTATATGACCTAGACAACAATGCCAAATATAAGTGGGATTCAAATCATTAGGTCGAAGTCTCTTAGCATTAATGTTATAGATAGGCTCATCCTTAAGATTCAAAACATACAATCCATTCACCAATGGAGCATGACTATAAAGCATATCTTCAAAATAAATTAAACAACAATTGTTCTTTATTCAAAACTCATAACGTTCTGCTCCTAAATATGAAGCAGAAATAATATTTTTTCTTGAGGCAGGAATATAATAACAATTATTTAGTTCCACAACTAATCTCGAGGGTAAAGCTAATGGTAAAGTGCCAATAGCTAATGCAGCAACTCTTGCTCTATTGTCCACACGAAGATCAATATCTCCTCTTGCTAAACTTCTACTCCTTATCAGTCTCTGCATCGAATTGCAAATATGAGCAACCGATCCGGTATCAAATACCCAGAATTGGTTGGAGAAGTGACATGATTAATCAGTATAACATTTATACCTGAACTAGAAGTCTTACTTCCTTTATTCTTTTTTATTTCTGCCAAGTACTTCTTACAATTTCTCTTCTAGTGTCTAGTCTCATGATAATGGTAATATTCTGTGTCAGGCTGAGGACCTAGCTTGAGCTTCTTAAGCTTAGCTTTGAGACTATCGATCTCATCTTGAGTCTTTTCTTTGCCCTTTCCCTTTCCCGACTTACCTTTCTTCTTGAAGCTAGTAGTCT
Source organism: Ampelocalamus luodianensis (assembly GCA_036346255.1). NCBI lineage: Eukaryota > Viridiplantae > Streptophyta > Magnoliopsida > Poales > Poaceae > Ampelocalamus > Ampelocalamus luodianensis. The sequence continues at coordinate 303,889 of JAYEVH010000039.1, read as the reverse complement.
TTTGAACCATCATCATATGATTATAACTTTTCTTGATGCTCTCCTCAGCACCTTTAAGCATGCCATGCAACTCAGTCATAGACTTCTCCATGCCATTCATATGAAAATTCAATATGACAGGCTCAAAACCTGTAGGGAGCGATTGGAGAATCACATCAGTAGCCAACTCTTGGCTAAGGGGATGTGAGCACCTTCACGGGATACAAAGAATCGACCCAAATTTATTTTTGAGCTGCAGTACTACCGCACGGAGGAGCGGTAGTACCGCTCGGCACATCCCGAGAGGAGGTCTGCCAAGACCTCCCAGGAGATCTCAAGACCTCTTGGAGGTCCGGCCTTTGTGCATGCTGACCCAGCCCCATGATCAATCCTGCTAGCTCGCACAGATATACAATGGTGTGATCAAATCCATACACAAGATAAGAGAACAGAAGACAAAACAACATATATTAATAAAGACCTTTCGGTCAAGCTTCTTACAAGAGAGAGCCACTTGGGCTTACAGCAAAGAGCTCTTAACAGCGGAGACGAAAACCAACATGAGTGGGTCCAACCGATCAGCCCATCGGCTATCGAGTGGAGGGCGTCCCCTAGGTCGCATGGTCTCCAAAGACCTCTTCTTCACTGAGCTTTGAGCTCCCTGAAACTTCCTTGAGCTGCTGATTTAAACAGAGGCAAAAGCCATGAGCACTTTGAATGTACTCAACAGGCCGTGGGGAAGTGTATGCAATAATACTCATGCAAGGCTTGCCAAAAGAGAGCTATAAGGTTAGTTGCGCAAAACAATAATTGACAGCAAATAACATGTATAGATTGCAAGGCACAAGTTAAAAAAACAGTAATACATAAATACATTTGATTTCAAAAGAGGTCGTGACCACCCACTCACTCCCAAGACCACTCTGGAGCACCCACTCCAGAGCTCCCAAAGACCACTCGTGGGAGGTCTGGTCACGCCCATGACCAGGACCTCAACCACAACCACACTAGAGCACCCACTCCAGAGCTGCTAAAACTCGCCCCTAGACCTCATCTCGAGCCAACCATGACCCCTCTAAAGCCGACCAAGGTCTCTTCGAGGCAAAGCCACAGTCTCTCACAGAAGCGCATAGGGACACATTTTACAAAAGTCTACCCTTTTGCACCACTTCTCCGGGAGATGTCCATAACCAAGGACTTGGCTATTCGAATGGATTTTACACTCTACAGAGGTGTACAACTTTCCCATAATTCACGATCTCTCTAGCGGGACGGGATCCGGAAAGACCCTTGCTCACTACCGAAGGTGAGCAGTCTAGAGAGCGCGACAAGGCCTTTACAAAGCTTTGTCATGACCTGACATGTCCGCTAAGGTTTCGCTGTCCTGAAAAGGAACCTGGTCCCCTCTTGCGCCATGCGAATCAGCACGCACCACCATAACAGAAACAGGTCACAACATTGCTAATTATTCGGCCCAGACCACCCCTATAAAGTGATCTTGTGGTTGCACGGATTATCCGGATCCACAGACACAAAGTTAAGTCCTTAAGAGCTGCTCAGGCAAGACTTCCACAAATCCAAAGTGACTCCACTAGGACCAACCCTGGAGCACCCACTACTCACTTCCTGCCTTCTTGCCCAAGCATAAAATAGATTTGGGTTCAACCCGGCCACTGGACCACCCAGTCTTGGCACTACAAAATTTTAACAAGGTGGCCTCACACCACAATCAACACAGCTACGGCCTCACACCGTAGCTGTTTAACAGTGGCACCAACCACAGGTTCCATAGTTTCATTAGTCAATATTATTAATTGGTGAGGCATGATTCACAAGACCCACGGTTCTACAGCAAGGCTAAGCAATAAGCATACGGTCCCATGTTGGCTAAAACCAAAAGATGCCAACTAAATTATCCATCCTAAAGTGTTCAAGGTAATCACGACAACATATCGGGTTCAAGTATACAAGGAAGGCATAATGGCAAATAGGGAATAGCTACTGCCCAAACCAGTTTATAAAAGTAGCTATGTAAGTTTAACAAATCAAATTAACTTTGCAAAATAGGATCAAGATGATCAAGGTCCACGACTTGCCTCTGTTGAAGAGAAAAGCTTCGGTTGGTGTAGCCTGGTCCACAAGTTTCTTAGCATTAACCGAGTTTCGTAAAAGAAACCAAGTAAGCAAAGAAACTCTAAGAAAAACCAAAAGAACTTACTTAAAGTAAACAGAGAGGAGATCCACTGAGAAGGGGAGGTCCGAGAGGGAGGTCCACGAGTGGGAGGTCCAGACCCAAGGGGGTCCGAGCCAGAGGAGCTTGGAGAGCTTCTCCAAAGCCGAGAGAGACAAAGAGGAGGGGTTTGAGGTGAAGAGCAACAAAGAAGAAAATGGTGTTCTGGGTGCTCTTTTTAAGGAGAAAGGGAAAAGAACACCACCAAAAGAAGTGACCAGATTCAATGGTAGTATGGCAGAGGCACACTGCCAGATGGTACCCAAAAGGATTAGAATAGGTAAAGGAGGGGACAAGAGAAATGCTGACAACACTAAAAGGGCATAGACTTTTGCAATAGAAATGATGTGACAAGAGGTAAAAAAAAGTACTGACAGGGCTGACAAAGGGGATGGGTCAGTGCTAACAAAGAGGCCAGTCAAACTAGGGTGAACAGACCAGTCAAAAGGGGTGGTCTTTACAAAAAGACCAGGGGAGGTCCGGAGGGCAAAGAGGTCCTGCAGGAAGGGAGGTCTTGGACACGTGGTCTAACCCTAGGGGGTGGTCTTTGCAAAAAAAACCAGACGGAGGTCCTACGGATAAGGAGGTCCTAAAGACAAAGAGGAGGTCTTGAGAACAGGAGGTCCTAAAGACAAAGGGAAGTCTAGTCCAGTAAGAAGGTCTATACACCAAGGGAGGTCTGAATCTAAAGGGGGTCCAAAGGACAAACAAGGAGGTCTGAGGATAGGTGGTCCTAAGACAACAAAGAGGTCTGCAGAAAGAGGAGGTCTAGACCACAAAGGTCTAAACACACAGAGAGGAAGGTCACACCCAAAAGGGGAGGTCGTGGCCTAAAAAGGGGAGATCCCGGACATAGGAGATAATCTGGACCAGGAGGGTGGTCTTTACAACAAGACAAGCAAGGACCGAGGAGGTGGTCCTTGCAAAACAGCCAGGAAGAGGTCCTGAGAACAAAGGAAAAGCACGCAGCAAAGCAGAGCCGTCTGATTGGAATCGAGCGGTCCAAAGAGGAGAGAAACGTTCGGACCATCCAAACGTTATATATCAGTTGGGCCATTCGATATGGATCGGACGACCCACACACCTGAGAACGTTCGGACCAGCCGAACCTTTCATCTCGATCGGGCCATCCAAAAAGGATCAGATGGCCCACGAGTGAGAAAGGCGCGGGGTTGGTTCGGGCTGCGCGAGGGGCAAGGGAGGTCCGAAACCAAAAGGAGATCCAACGGAGGAAAACCAAAGGGGAGGTCCTGGATGGTCAGATCTAATAAGGGGGGAGGTCTGAACGGTTAAGATCTCCAAGGAGGAGGTCCTAACGACTAGATCTAACAAGAGGAGGTGCGGCGGTTAAGATCTCCACAGGGGAGGTCCTAACGGCCAGATCTAACAAGGGGGAGGTCTGAGCGGTTAAGATCTCTAAGGGGGAGGTCCTAACGGCTAGATCTAACAAGGGGGAAGGGGTCTGGAAGGAGTTCCATACAGATACAAGGAGGTCCATATGGTTACAAGGAGGTCCAGAGGGACTCGAATGCCCAAATGAACTCGGGGTTCCATATGAACGTTGAGAGGTCCACGAGGACAAAGGAGGTTGAACCTACAAGGAGGCCCAAACACACAAGAGGGAGATCTGGACCTTCAGATCCCGAAGAAAGAGAGGTCTGGGTGAAAGGGAAAACCCAAGGAAGGATATCTCCAAAAGGAGGAGATCTGAGGTAAGAGGTCCAAAAGAGGAACTCAAGGGATGTCCTAAGGGAAGAAGGGAAGGTCAGAAAGATGAGATGGAACTAGACAGCAGGAGATGTTCAACAACAGGAGGGTCTAGAGGAAAAGAGAGAGAGAGACCTAGAGGGGAAAAGCTAGCCTGGAGGGCAAACAAGACAAACAGAGAAAAGAGGCTAAAAGCCAAAGAACAGCAAGAAACTCCAACGAACAAAGAACACTAAGCAACTAGGTTTAGTTGAAGTTTAGTTAGGTCAAGTTAAAGTCCTTTTTAAAATCTCAAGTTAAGCTTTGAATTCTTATCAAAACCAAATGGTTATTGACGAGGATTTAATAATCCTCATTTTATTATTTCCATAATCATGTATGTAATATGACGTCACATGGTATACCCCTTAATATTATAAGGGAAAAGTAAGATAGGTGGTCGTAAGATCTTCTACGACCACCCCCTGGTCGTAAGTGTTTCTACGACCATGGTGTAATCGTAAGCCCTGCTAACATTTGAGAACAATTATCGTGTGAGACCCCGATGTATTTAGCTTGTAATGTTTAGTCTTCCCTTGACTCTAACATCACAAACAAAATATACCGTGCCTCGATGGATATGTGCTTCCCAGAATTGCAGCACACATACATCTTTACAAAATCATGCATCATTTTCATACAACACATAATAACAAGTCTAACAGAAGACATACATAATATAGAGTTATTACAAAAGAGCCGACCGTCCAAATGACACCAAAGTAACAATAACAGTGGAAGCAAAAGCGCCATAAGATGGCTATAAAGAAAAGACGACCGGTTAGCCACAACCCACAAGGCAACCGATCGGGCCGCCAAGCTAGTCGCACCTGCCGCAGCACAACTCACAGAAGTTGATCCCTTGGGGATCCACTTCCTCCTCTACACACAACAAGCAATGCAGGTGAGTACAATAATGTACTCGCAAGACTTACGAGTAACAAGCCTATACATAGCTACATGAAAGCTGTAACAAAGGAAATGGTTATATGGTTAATTGGACGCATAAAGCAATTTTCATTTGCAATAATGTAATAGATTGAAAGCAATTTTTCAAATCTGTTTTTAATCATTAAAATAACAGCGAGATACAATAAGTAACAAGAGTAACCACCTAGAGGTGACTAACCCAATAGCCACCACAACATAGCACGAATCCCCGATTCGTACCACCCATCAAGTTTTAATTAAAAGGTTGTAGTCTAATTCTCATGGGGCGTATTCGAGCGTGCCCATAACTTAGGACGAGGCTATTCGAATAGATTTAACCCTGCAGGGGTGTACCAATGTACCCACACTTCAGACCGCCTTTTCACCACAATAAGCACACTTCCGAAGGTATGCCGGCATGGCTAAGTCCTACGAGACATTTCCAATATTGTGTATCCACTACGAGCCGCTCGTATGAATAAAAACCCATACGCTTACATTGTAAAGCCGAAAGTCAACTACCCACTCAGGGTAAAGCTTTCGGACAACTACAATGCTCTCAACATCTTCCCTCCTACAACATCCTGCGACTCAGAGCTAACACACGCCAAAGTACTAAGTCAAGAGAGGTCCCATTTCCCTCTAATGTGGTTAGCACGTAAAATACTCAGTACGGTGGCGCAAGTAATTCGGTCCTTGTTGACTCGGGCACCATTCCAGTCACACCCAAATGCACACCATCATACCATTGTGCCCAAGTCCAAATCTTTTTGTTTTCATTTTTAGTTTTCACAATTAAACATAGCACAAAAGCTGAATCATAAACTCATAATAAGGTTGTGTGATCAAGGTCATCGACTAAGTCGACAACCGCCCATTTCTACCGGTAGCTAAGCATGGCTAAGCAATATTGACTCGTAAACTACTAAGTGACAAGGGCTCATCCAACGAACCCTAAATCACAGCAAGATAATCCTAGGCTTAGTAGTAGAGGATAAACATTGGCCTATAGATTATGCATCTAATGGGTAAATTAATCGACAATAGTTTAAAACAAGATAGCAATGCATACGTAGAATTTGGAAACAACATTTTAGGCTTTGAAAATAATAGGAGCAATATGATCAAATGATGCTACATCTGCTTGCCTGGCTGGTAGTGCTCTTGCTACAGAGGATTAGACTCAGGTTCAATAATTTCTTCGGAACCTAACGCAAAAACACGAAAAATCCAATAAGAGTGAAGAACACCGAACAAAACTCAAAAGCCAGAGTCATCCAAATTCCATAAAATTTTTACAGCAGCAAGGGTATGATTTTAAATGAATTTCGCAATAAGAATCATTTCATTTGGACTAAATATGCAAAAGTTATAGCATAAATATTTTCTTTTAGCCTGAAAATTCAAATTAAATTAATTTCAGTTACTGTTTATGGCACAAATTTCCAGAAAGATTTAGAACCTAAAATTTTTATGGTGGGTAGAACATGGCATTCTAAGAACAACGAAATTGGGTTTGCTTAATTTGGAGTTAATTTGAATTACTTATGATTTTTCGAAGTTGTAAAAGTAGTACTAAGTTAATTTCAGGAACAAAGACCTACATGAAACACATTCTATGCTAACACATATTAACAGAGGAACCTAACACATTTTAGTTTGCTCAGTTTGGAATCACAGAGAGTTACTTATGCATTTTTCAAGTTTTTATTGAATTTCTAGCACAATACTAAGGCTAAAGCAAGTTAATACAATTTACATGATTTTCTAGTACAGGGCAGTGTCTAAATACATTCTTGGATTAAAGTTCAGTTCTATAGAAGTTTAACACAATTTGAATCACCCTAAAAGGAGCTAAAATGAAATAGTTATGCACTTTTGAAATTTAAAGCATTTATCAGTTTGAAAATAAAAGTCCTCGGGCTGCTCCAAAAAAACTAAGTCCAACGGAGAGGTCGTGGCCGTTGACATCGAATCCAACGGCCCCGACGACTGAACGCACAGCGCACGCGAAGGCTCGCGCGAAGGATCTCCACGCGCGCTGAGGAGGTCGTGACCGTCAGATCCAGATCTGACGGTCTAGATCTACAAGGGGAGGTCCTAAGGGATAGCTCTAACGGAGGAGGTCTCGGATGGCCAACATCTACCAGAGGAGGTCCTGGACGGCCAAGATCTAGACTGGGGAGGTCCTAACAGCTAAGATCTTCGCAGAAGAAAATCTTAACGGTCAAGATTGAACTGAAGGAGGTCCTGACGGCTAAGATTTCACAAGGAGGTCCTACGGGTCAAAATCTAACGGAGGGAGATCCCGACGGCTAAGATCTTGCAGGGGGAGGTCTTAACGGTCAAGATCTACACGAGGGAGGTCATAGTGGTAGAGGTCTAAACGGAGGGAGGTCCCGACGGTTAAGATCTCACAGGGGAGGTCTTAACGGTCAAGATCTCCACGGAGAGGTCCACAAAGATAAGGTCTTAACAGAGGGAGGTCTTAACGGCTCAGATATCCACTAGGAGGTCCTGAACGGTCAAGATCTGCCCAAGGTGGTCCGTAAGGTTTAGATCTCTACGAGGAGGGAGGTCCTGGGGTTTTCTTTACAAAAGACCAAGGGGTGGTCTTTTGCAAAGAGGACCCGAGGAAGGTCTTGGGGTTGTTTTTGTAAAAAGACCAAGAGGTGGTCTTTTCAAGAACAAAAAAAGGGGAGGTCGTGAGAGGGAGGTCCTCACGGTTAAGATTCCCCAGGGGGAGGTCTTAACGGTCAAGATCGATACTAGAGGAGGTCCGAAGGGTGGAGGTTTACTAAGAGGGGGGTCTTTTGTGGAAACTCAAAGGGTGATCCTAACGACCTGGATGAAATCTAAAGAGATCTTTAACGGTTAAGATCTCACCCAAGAGGTCCCGAGGGTTGTCTAAGAGGTGGTCAAGCGTACGACAACAGGAAACGTGGCCCACATGTAAGCGACACCAGAACCATTTTCGACAGTCCTTAAATGCTTCAACCATGATTAACAATGATTAGCCTTTAATACTCAGAGCTTTGTCTTAACTTGACAACGCACCATGCCGTTGTCGTCCGACAAAAACCCGAGGGTGGTCAATGGCTTGCCGCCGGTGATGTGGACCACGCCGGCACCGACCAAGGGCCAAAACGAGACCACAATAGCAGTGCACACACACTGGGACCACTCACACCGTCGGCGGTGGCCCAGAATGGCGGCGAGCCGGCGAGGGGCGGCGGTGACAACCATGGCCAAAACAAAAACAAAAGGAAAACTCCGCATTGTTCAGGTAAGCAGGTGCCCAGCCATCTAGGGACTACCAAGAGTCTACCTGAGCACAGAGAAGCTTCAAAGAAGGTTGGAGGAGCTTCGGCGACGTTGAGCAGCACCGGCGCCGAGGAAGAAGAAGAGGTGACGTCGGCCTAAGCAAAATGAGCAAGACCGCGCCATCACAATAGCTTCAATAGGACTCACAGAAGTTTTATGAGCAAGCAATTAAAGAATGGAGGTGCTTACCGGTGATAGGGAAGAAGGGGGTGAAGTTCGGCTGAAAGGGAGAAATCCAAGATTAGTCGCTTCCTACCGATGCAAAACACAATTGAATTAGGGCTTAAGCTCCAAGAGGTTGGGGGAACAAGTTGGAACAAGAGATTGAGTAAGGGAGCCACTGGAGTACGGGCTTCACCGAGGAGCTCAAAGCTCAACAATGGCGGCCGATAGGTGCTTTGGTGGTTTGAGCTTGTTTGAGCAGAGAGGAAGCAAGGCAACCCGAGGTGGCGTTTAAAGGAAGCTAAGGAAGGGAGCTGAGGGCTTAAATAGCGGGAGGAGCAATGGGTCTTGGCAACACAAGCTCACGGGTCAAAGCTGCCACCATGGGCGAGCCGAGCTGACAAGGAGACTTTCGGGGGTGAAAGTACGGGCGACATTTAATGTTTGCAGGAAGGAGCTGTTTCAAGGACTTAGCCGAGGTGACTAGGCGTTGCGCCCTCCTCTGCCATGGCGCACGTGTTGGAGCGACCGAGGAAAAGGGGAAGAAGATGACGAGCGACTCGGAGAGGCCCACCAGTCAGCGGCACAAAGCGGCTCGGGCCGAAACGGTGCGCAAGGGGTTGAGTTAGACCATAAGTCACGAGTCCAAACTCCCCAAGCGTCAGATTAGGAATGGACGGTTGCGATAGAAAACAGCCGACGGTTGGATTTAGATCCAAAGACTGCGAGGCTTGGTCCGATTGGCCCAACAAATCTTGATCGTTGGATTGCAATCCAACTGCTGAGATGCCACACACGCTTTTGAACGGCGCGGGCGCGAGTTAGGTGGTTGGGCTCGACCGAGTCAAACGATTGGGTTTGAGTCCCACTGGACCCAATGATTACTTTGATTAGGGTTTGAAATTTAAGTTGAAACTTTGAGAGATATTTAGAGGTAGCAAACTAACTCCAAAATTTCTGAAATTTTTACAGGAGCTTGCTAACTTAGACATTGACCTTGTATAAAATTTTTAGAGGTTTTCATGCAGTACAATTTCCTCCAAAAATTGTGCAAAGTACTAAGCTAGAGTTTGACTCAGAGTCAAACTGGTTTGACTGACCTCTTAAAATATTCAAACAATTTCTAAAAATTGTGAAATTTTTCAGAGGGGTCACACACTATCCCTTAGAACTTAGGAAAAATATTTCCAAGGAATGATCACAAGATTTGACAAGAATTTTTTTGATGAGCAAGGTTTAGATCAAAAGAGACATGTGATTTGTATTTCCAAAATTCTTTTACAAGAATTTCTCAGAACAAACAAGAAATACAAGATGTAAGAAAAGTTTTTAATTTCTACACATTTTCTTACATTTGAAACATAAGCCAATACTTGAGATGTTACAGATCGCAAATTAAAGGTAGGTGCAGATGAAACAGTAGGTGCCAAGATCTACAACAGAATATGGAAAAATTTAACACTATGTTTATGTACTATCTTCTATTAAACAATTTAATAAAGGATACTCCCACTATATGTTCTAAACTATGTTTCCCTTTAACATCATATAGTGAGTTCAAGATCCAAAAGTTATTAAGTCCTAGTGAGCTTTGGCATCACTGCTAGAAACTTAGTGATTTAAGGTAGGCAACCTCTTGTCAATCATATCACATATAACTCTTGTTTATTGGGTGGCATCTCTTTGCTCCGGTGACCAACATTATGCCCCAAGGCCTAAAACCGTTTTGATAGCCTTGTCAAGTTAAACCAATACTATGCATATGGGTGTCTGACACTCACCCTATTTTATTAAGATGGTTAATGGTACCCTACTTTGGTAGACCTACCAATGAACGATCAAAATCATGATGGTTGCAACAATTGAAAAGACATCAAATTAACTTAATTTTTCTTGAGGGCTACTACTATATTATGTTAAACATCCCATGATAAAACATGATCAAATAGCATAACAGGAATAAACACAAACATTCATATATAATCAAATTAAACTATGAAATAGTATGACCCTTAACATGTCAATCTCCATCAGCATACTTCCTGTTCTTCGACCACCATGCTCGAAATCTCCGACCACATTCATCTACTTAGCAATTACATCTAAAAGCTAGTAATGAATTACAGAGGATAATTTCAAGCATCTCATGTCGGCATGTAGGCCGTTATATAATAATATGTAGCTCGATGGCTATTTCACAGCATAACACGCAGGCCATGAAAATCCATTCATGCATCATATACACAATGGGCCATACTATTCACATCAATCCCTGCAAAAACGAGTTGTGCATAGAATCCAATTTTATCAGACGATATGAATACATACTACCTATAACACGCGATACGATTACCCAGCACGGCTGTCCCTATTTCGAACTAATCTGATCACTGCCTTGATACAACCACACACTGCGGCATACTCCGATGGAGGAATTCCGACCAGTAGGAGTTTTATGTAATGTGGTCGTGAACAAGCGCAGAAGACCATCAGGTCCTTTTAGCTCATACCTTCTAAAAAAAAACCCATCTACAACTGCCAAAAACCAATCGATCTTATCAACCAGTGCCTAGATCGTTCTATCCTCATGAACCGATCTAGGTTACCAGATCCAACCAGTAATAGATCCAATCTACTACTGCCATATATCCAGTATATGTGACCGAACTAGATCAAAAACTATACAGGATGGTTCTGATAACACTGAAGGGATACAGATAGGCTATAATAGCTGGCAATTCAAAAAATTTCTACCACATAATCTAGGAAGCCATGCAAGCAAGAGATCACAGATCGTTACCACCAGACGCGCAATGCAAGCGAAAGAAGAGTTGGAGCAGACCGATCCAACGTAGAGCACGTCGGTGAAGTGGTTGTAGGTAATCGTCCAATGTCGACCACATCGATGTAGTGATTGTAGTCGATCGTCTCCTCCAGTAACCTCTGTAATTTCTTGTGAAGATCGTGGATCATCCTCAAGCGCAACAGTAACCGTAGTAGCGCCTCTACGGTATTCACATGTCTAGGGAAGGAACACCGAACGCTGGTGTGCTAGCACTAAGTCGCACAGCAGGACTCTCTTGAGAAGATGGCGGCTAGGGTTTCGGAGGAGCAACTCACGTGTCTCACATGTCATCTCTCTTGCACAACAGCCTCAAGTATCTCCTTATATAGTGATCATGACGGATCCTATCCGAATACATTTGTGTTCCAACCTGTTAAGTGTATGATCCTGTAGGTTCATGTGTAGTTCGGTTGTGACTCGGAAACCTTTTGACCACGAGTCGTTAACGGTTTCTAGCAGAACATAACGATTCTCGAATACACATGAATTATATTGGACGAATCTTAATGTAATATGATCTACGACCAGGTCCTCATCACTTACGACTAGTTTGTATTTAGTTATGACCAGTTCGTAACTCCTTACGATCAGGTTTTGACCACTCTGTGATTACGTTCGATCAGTCCACTCTGCGACCTACTCGTGTATTCTCCTTTTGCCTCACAATTTCTAGTTGAACTCTAGATGAGATATTATGTTATCCATGAACTGTTCAATATTTTCTCGATCGAGTGTCAGATAACCTTATGCGGTTGAACTCTTCGATCACTAGTGGCATGATTTTGCACTTTTTTTTATCTGACCACTTCGAGGGGACCAGAGATATCTCTCCTGTTATGTTAGGAGAAACAAATTTTATATCCGACCAGTCATATCTCTCCGTATGTTTCATAGCATACCCAAAAGCTATCTTTATAACTATCAAGTTACGGAGTAGCGTTTGACAATCGCTAAGAGTGTTATTACATATAGCATACCCGAAATCTACCTTTATAACCACCCAATTACGGATTGAGCTTTCTATGTTTCAGCGCAAGAAATTTTTGGAGTTTTTTTTATTTGCTTTTCTTTTTCTTTTCTGAATCAAATTTCAATTTGGAAACTTAGATTCAAATTTCATTTCAATTTGTTATTTTAAATTTCATGACTCTAACCTAAGTTTTTATTTCATTAATTTATTTTGCGAAGTTCAAAATTTCGACAAAACTTCAAATAAGACCAGCACGCATTAAAAGGTTTTAAAATTTTCGAAATTTTATGCTCAAGAATTTGGTTACAAAATTTGGGACGTTACAAAATCCCCGTAAGCACGTCGTCCTGTCATGTCCGATCCCACCATTCTTGCGACCAGCGCACCCGCCGAACAACCAGCCGTGTTGCTCGCACCCATCCTATCCTACGGTCCTTCCGAGATGCGAATTCCAAAAGGCATCCAATCCAACGGCCCAGAATCTCCTCCACCGCTCCACGTATCCGCCCATGCGACCGACCGAGAAAGAGAGACCACTCCATTGAGTCTCCACCGACCCAAGAAACCCAAACCCAAACAGAAGACCCTCGCCGCCACCGATGCATCCGACGAGCCCCGCGCAGCCGCCGCGCGCGGGCGCTCCCGACAGCCCGGGACCCGGCATTGCGCGCCACCTGTCATTCTCCTCCACTGGCGAGCTCCACGGCCTGCGGGAGGAGGAGGCGCGCGGGCCGGACGTGCCCCGTTCTTGGCCCGCGGCGCCTCCGGGCTCCGTGCCTGGGAATGCCGCCTCCGGGGGGGAGAAGAAGCCCACGGCGGTGTCCCAAGAGGAGGAGGTTAAGGGCAAGAAGCCGGCCGCGTTCGTGCGCGTCTGGTCGGCGGCCGACGAGGTCCGCATCCTCGAGTGCCTCGCTGCGCACGTCAAGGCCCACGGCGCGCCTCCGGGGCGCGCCGAGCTTCGCGCGATCCTCGCCGGACGCGTTCTGGATAAGGAGGAGTTCACCGTGACGGAGATTTACGAGAAGGTCCGCCGGCTGAGGGGTCGGTACGAGAAACTGCGCTCCGCCGCCGGGGCGCCACTACCAGGCGGCGACGGCGAGGAGCTCCGGAAGTACGAGCTCTCCAAGGCGATCTGGGACGACTTGGTGCCGCTGGCACCGCCGCCGCCGCCGAAGCGCGCTAAGAAAGAAGGCGGCTCCGGTGCGGCGGCGGACACGCGCGTCCGCAGGGGTTTTGAGGAGCTGCGGCGCCTGTACCCTAACCTCGCCGTAGCGGTGGATCGGATCACCACGGCCGAGCACGGCGACATGCAAGGAGCTGTTCTCAAGAGGGCATTCGAGCTCATTGATGACGATACAGCCGGCGAATTGGATGCCAAGGTGAAGAAGCAGAGGGTTTTGGAGGTCAAAACGATGCTGAACCGAGACGACGTACAGAACGAGGTGCGTAGTGCGCTTATCAGATACGTGGACTGACAAGGCTTGAATGTTGTGCTCATGTAATGTTGGGAAAGTATCTTTCTTTTGTGGTATATGAACAGCTTATGTGAGTTATGATGTACTCATGGTAGTTTATCTAATAAGATGACGGTGATCTTGCTTTGGTATCATCAACCTTATATATTAGTCCTTATTGATGTTAATATATCATTTGGAAAACTATGAAATCGCTTATTCTGTTCAATCGCTTATTCTGTTCAACAAAAGCGTCACTCGATAGAATTTCATTGAGATTTCAGAGTAGATTGGAACATTGCTCGGCAACTTGTTAACATGGATTCAATTAGCAGAACGTTTTGTCACTTGATGTGTAAAATGTACAAGTTGACTGATTTTCTGATGTCGTTTTGTCACAACCAGGGCTGTCTTAAACAGTTTTAGTTCAGTCCAGCGAAAGGGTGTTGTTTTAAGTTGAAGGTAGCAAGCAATTTACTCAGATAGTGTTCATCAGACTACTTTATGCTTGCCCGTTCTGCAGTAGTAGTGAGTAGTTTAGTCAACAACATTCTACGCTACTCAAAAGTTGGTGTGTATTTGCACTTAGCATGCTGGACGATTCTTGTGGTTCCCAGTGTAGTTATGTTAAACTTTATTTGATCCCCATTGTCATTCATAAAACTTGCTATCTATGCATAGCAAATCTTCAATAATCCATGTTCTGTTCTTTATCTGAAGCTTTCTATTTGAGGCATCACTAATCTTCAGTTCTCCATTTTCTATTCTCTGTCTTCTGCTCGCAATGGAACTATGAACAAGTGTAATATACACTAAGGGGGTGTTTGGATGAGGAGCACTAATTTGGGATTTTTGGATTTAGTACAAATTTGAACTAAATCCTAACAATTTGATCCAAATCCCCTTACCCAAACAGGCCCTAAAGCTTAAAATTAGGAGCACTAAACTTAGGAATTGAATTGGGTATCTTGCATTAGCACACACATGTCCAGGTTCATGTACATGTGGTTTGTCAAATGTGGAATGGTTTGTGATTATATTCATGTCATACTTCGATTGAGATTATAGACATGTGATCAATCTGAAGTATTTTGTTCTAGGTGAGCACGGTAGAGTTTTGCACATAACATGCAATTCTGGTTTAGGTGATTGGATCATTGGTACATCTCAGGGTCCAATTACAAATTATCGTTGTTACTGCTCAATGCCTAATACTCCTTCCGTTCTCAAATATGTCATTTTAAATCTTTAATCATTAATACATAGAAAAGTATTTAGATTTGTCTCATGAAAATGACATTAGTATATTTTTCATCGAAAGTACCTTGACGTCATTATATTTTTCATATTTGTTTGTGACATATAATTATAAAAAAACATAATGGTGAAAGATGTGTATTGGAGACCATGTCGTTGTCCAAAACAAAAATTAAAAAAGAACGGAACGAGTATAGAGTAAACCTTACATTCAAATTCTTAGAGGAAGAACAAAGTGGGTGAAGATAATTCTTTTGGGTTATATTGCAGCATATGGATGTTGTCGATAATTTTTTACTATTTATTCTTGCGCTTGGGAATCACAAAACCTGTAATTCATTTCTTTGAAAGTTTATAATGATCTGTACATTGTCACGAAATTCTGTCTACAAGTATAAATGTTACTGTCAATGTCACTTACGATATATGCTATTAGAAATGGTGCTGCCTGGATATTATTGACAATCAGATCCATAGATTAGCAATGCCTCAATGGTGTATGTATATGTATGTTGTGATATCTAGTATAAACAAAGTTATGATCACTGAGTAGGTTTTTTCTTGTTTCGATGGAAGATCGGACCACTGAGTAGTGTATCAAGTAAGATGATGGTGATCTTGTTCTGGTATCACAAACCTTATATAGGGGTAATCCATGATGTTTGTTACCATGTAATTTCCTAGAAAACCTTGCCATGGCTTAATGTGTATAAAATAGTTTTACTTTTCACATTGAAACTTCTGCAGAGTACATTGGAAAATTACTCGCTATTGTCACTTGATATGTGCAATGTACAGGTTGAATAATTTTCTGATGTCCCTTTTGTCCCAGCTAGGGGTTTGTTGAATGCAAAGATTTTAGTTGAGTCCAGTGAAAGGGTATTGTTGTAACTTGTAAGTTCAGAGTAGCAAGTTGCTCAGAAAGTATTCAGGAAACTAGTTTTTTGACTCTTACCTACTCTGCAGTAGTAGTATTTAGTTGTCTACTATATTCTTTACTAGTCAAAATGAAACTAGTTAAAGATGTATGTATTGCTTGAGGCATGCTGGCGGATGTTTGTGGTACCCAGCCTTGTTAAATCTTATTCCCCATTTTCATTTTAAAACTGAAGAATGCTTCCTATTGATGAATTAATCTTCATTTTGCCCTTTTCTATTCACTATCCTCTGCTTCCTATTGATGAATTAATCTTCATTTTGCCCTTTTCTATTTACTATCCTCCTCTCCCATTTGAGACTTGAGAAATCAAATTTACACGTTGAAGCTAAGTATTATTAGGAGTGAACATAAGAAGTGAATATTAAGTTTATTGCATTAGAAGTGTGGTGCACAGCTTCAGGTTCTGGTTCACATACGTGCATTTTGTCAGATGCAGGCATGAATATATATAGATTGTGTTCTAGGTGAGCAGGGCGAATCTTGTATTGCCACATATTGGATCATGTGGAGAAATTTGTACCATCTATTCTTCCAATCGGGTATTGCATAAATTTTAATTCATTTCTCTGAAAGTTTATAATGGTCAGTGCATTGCCATGAAATGGGAATGGAGTCAGTGGACAGGTCAAGCTACAATACTTGGTGTTGGCCTCTTGGGCAACCGGGTAGGAATCATAAGAGGAAACTACATATGCCACTGCCAGAGTAATTTTCAGTATATGCTATTTGGCATGGTTCCTGACTTCCTTCCATGAACTGAATAGATTCATATATTGCGCTGTTAGTTTGAACTAGCATCAACCTGCTATCTGGAGCATCTTGGCTATCCAAGCAGATATTAGAGGTTGAGGAGATTATTTTCTGAATGAATTGTGAATCTCCTGCTCATCTTCATTCCAAGTATTTATTTCTAATTGGGAGACGATTTGCATGAATTTTCTGCCTTCATCTTGTGTTTTCATTTAAAACTAGCTGGTAGGATGTGATTACGCAAACGCTTGTCATGGCCTAGGGTGGAAATACAATCAGAGAAGAAGAGTAATGCGCAACCCACACGATCGATGGAGCTCTTAGTCTCTGTATTTATGTATTGCCGAACGATGAACAATCCATGCCGACAATCAGGATTATAACAGAATAGGTGGTAGGATCATAACCATAGCTGGTAGAATCAAAACCAACCGTATCGCTATACAACATAATACAGTTGGAAAAATAAGCAGATTATATATACTAACACCCTCCCTCAATCTTAACCAGGCATCGCCATGTTAAGATTGTGTCGAAGAATGTTGAACTGACGTTGCAGTAGAGGCTTAGTGAGAACATCAGCAAGCTGATCATTAGAAGCAATAAACTGAACATCGAGAGCTCGTCGTGTCACCCGTTCTTGAACAAAATGAAAGTCGATTTCAATGTGTTTGGTATGAGCATGGAAGACGGGATTTGCAGACAGGTAGGTAGCTCCAAGATTGTCACACCAAAGCACTGGTGGTCGAGATTGGAACATACCAAGTTCCAAGAGGAGCGATTGCAACCAAATAACCTCTACCATCGCATTGGCCATGGCCTTATACTCTGCCTCTGTGCTGGACCGAGATACAACAACATGTTTGCGTGAGCTCCAGGCGACCAAGTTGGAGCCGAGAAACACAGCAAACCCACTGTTGGAACGCCGATCATCCACACAGCCAATCCAGTTCGCGTCAGCGAATGCACTGAGAAGGAGAGACGAAGACTTATGAATCTTCAGACTAGTAGCACAGGAAAACTTCAGATATCGAAGTATTCATTTGAATGCAGTCCAATGAACGTCAGATGGCATATGGAGGTATTGACAGACCTTGTTGACTGCAAAGGCAATATCTGGTCGGGTGATCGTGAGGTACTGCAAACCACCCACGATACTCCTGTATTGAGTAGCAGCATTATCAGACAAAGGTGTGCCACCATCTTTAGACAATTTGTCAATGGTGGACATTGGAGTGGAAACTGGGCGGCACTCCGTCATGTTCGCACGTTGTACCAATTCAGCAATGTATTTTCGCTGCAGGAGCTGGACCTCGAGACCATTAGGCACAACTTCAATACCAACGAAGTAGTGAAGTTTACTTGTATCATTGATAGTAAACTCCATGTTCAACTGCCTTAGCAAATCATTAGTTGCTTGTGAACTAGAGCTAATGATAATCATATCATCAACATAGATGAGAACAAACATGACAATGCCCCCAGAATTATAGATGAATAGTGAGGTGTCTGCTTTGGATGAGGAAAAGCCAACCTCTTGAAGCTTGGAACTAAGCTTGGAGTACCATGCGTGGTGCTTGTTTCAAACCATACAATACCTTGTCAAGCTTGCACACATGGTGAGGAAATTCTGGGTTCTAATAGCCAGGTGGTTGTCGCATATACACCACCTCCTCCAAGTCACCATGCAAGAAAGTATTTTTCACATCTGCTTAGCGTAAATTCCAACCACGGAGATGGCTAGAGACAAGATAAGACAAATGGATGCTGGTTTAACAACAGGAGAGAAGGTATCCTCATAGTTAATGTCGTACCTTTGCTTAAAGGCCTTTGCTACAAGACGCTTTATACCTTTCCATAGTACCATTAGCATGTTTCTTGAGCTTGAAGACCCATTTACAATTGATGAGATTGAGGCCGGGTCGGTTCTCAACAAGCCTCCACGTTTTGTTCTACTGCAATGCAAAGCACTCATCGTCCATTGCTGCCCTCCATTCGATGATCTCCATGGCCTGCTGATGCGAGGAAGGTTCTAGGACCACTGTCATAGCTCGCTTGTGGCTGTCAAATGGGATGGTGCCATCAGTGCGCACTTTAGGTCGCCTAATGTTATTGTGAAGTTGTGCGCGAGGCCCTTGGTGCTGCTCAGTTCGGATATCTTGACATGGTACAGACAAATCAGTAGCACAGGGCACGGTATGACCAGAATCCACATGACTATCCACTAATTGACCGTCCTCATTATTAGACATTGGAGAAGAGGAAGAAGGTAGAATAGGCCATAGAACAGTATCCATGGAAGAGTTAACAGAAGTGGAAACTGACTCAGAGATTTTAGCAAAAGAAAAACATCGTTCATCAAAGGTAACATCACGAGATATATAAACACGACATGTCAGTTTATGAAGGCACTTGTAGCCCTTATGATGATCACTATACCCGAGAAAAACACAAAGTTTAGATCGAAATTCTAACTTGTGTGCATTATATGGGTGCAAGTTAGGCCAACAAGCATACCCAAATACTCAAAGAAAGGTGTAGTCAGGTGTGATGCCAAAGAGTCGTTCAAGGGGAGTATGATTTTTTTTATCACTCTACTAGGAAGACGATTGATCAAGTAGCAAGCGGAAACAAAAGCCTCATCCTAGAATTTCATAGGAATGCCCTTAATACAATGACGCGCAAAGCTTTTGCGTGTTCTTAAAAAAAAAAAGAATTTCATAAAAAAAAAGAATTTCATAGGAATGCAAGTGTGTGCCAATAAGGCTAATCCAACTTCAACAATATGGCAGTGCTTATGTTAAGCTCACCCATTTTGTTGATGTGTGTGAGGAAAAGAGACTCGATGTTGTATGCCTATTTGTTGAAAGAGAGGATGCAATTTTCTATATTCATGCTTGAGAGTAAAAACCCATGTGTATCTACTGTAATCATCAATGAAACTTACATAGAACTAAAAGCCATTGATAGTGGTTACAACAGGTCCCCAAACATCAAAGTGGACAAGCTCTAATGGGGTCGATGATACATTATTAGAATGAGGAAAAGGAAATTGGTGCCTCTTAGCTAATTGGCAAGCATCACAAACTGAAGTTGCACCTTTATTTGTGGAGAAAAAAATATGATTGGACTGAAGAACTTGACGAAGAATGGGAGACGATGGATGCCCAAGTCGACTATGCCATTGCTCCCAAGACAACATGATAGCAAGGAAAGCCTTCCTGGGTTTCAATGTTGACATGATGGGATACAATCCCTTCTCACATTTGCCGTGTAGAAGAGGACTCTGTGTGGCTCAATCCTTAACAAAAAAAATGACCAGGGTGAAATTCAAGAAACACATCATTGTCCATGGTAAAGTGATGAATTGAAAGGAGATTCTTGTTGGCACTCGGCACATGGAGGACATTCTTGAGATTCAGAGTTTTATTGGGAGTGAGAATATGAGAATGGCAAATATGGTGGATAGACAAACCTGTGCCGCCAGCAGTTTGAACTTGATCATGGCCAGTGTATTGTTCATGCATACTCAGATGATCAAGGTCGTTGGTGATATGGTATGTCGTGCCCGTATTAGTATACCAGTTCATATCAATGCCATAGGAGGGAGCAGAAGCAAAGGCCACAACATGTTGCTTCTCCACAGGATGTACGCATGATCAAACCTATGATAACATTTGAGTGCCATATGACCAAGTTTACCGCATACCTAACATGTGGGACGACTTCCTCCAAAATGGAGCGACTGATTGTTGCCCCTGTTGTTGTTGTAGTTGTTGCGTGACTGATTGTTGCCACTTTTGTTGTTGTAGTTATTGCCACCACCATTGGAATTTGTGTAGCCTCCTTTTCCTCCTCGGTATGAGTCTTGTTGCCACGATAGGCATTGTTGTTGTAGTTCTTGTTACCACTGTTCATCTCGTTCTTGGCCGCCAGGTTAGCCGAGGCACCTTCTAGGTGCAGCCCAGCATTGCGCTGCTCCACATGAGGATTAAAACTCAGAAGGTGAGCATAAAACTCACTTAGTAGGACTAGCTCAGATCTTGTTGTCAATGACGTCATCAGTGAGTCATATTCTTCACCAAGTCCAGCCAGGAGATAAGAAATAATCTCCTAATCTCGAAGTGCATGCCCTATGGATGCCATGGTATCAGTCAGGTTTTTCACCTTGCTGAAGTATTCTTCAGCTGTCAAATCTTGTTTCTTCATGTTTGCCAATTGAATGTGAATCTGCACCACCCGCGCTGACGAGTGTGTTGCAAAAATCCACTCCAGCGCCATCCACACCTCCGTCGAGGTATTGAGCAACAATACTTGTGAAAGCACTTCAGGTGAAAGTGATGAGAAAAGGGCGCTCAATACTAGCTGATCATGCTGTAGCCATGTGAGATACGCTAGATTGGGAGCAGTGGTTTGCCTCGCATCGGTTTGGATGGTGATGACTTTCTCCAGGCAGGAGCTTGAGCCATCAACGTATCCAAGAAGATGCTGACTACGAAGGTAAGGCATGAATTGTGCCTTCCATAGGAGGTAGTTCTCCGGCGTCAGCTTCATGTTGGTTGAAGGATGGCGTTGGCAGTGGCAGCAGACCTATCGAGTTGGACGAAGGCACAAGAGAGGTTGATTGCCAAAGAGCTAGCCATGATGTTGTGTCATGGGTTGGATCAGAGAGTGTAACAGCCCAAATTTTAAATTTCAGAAGAAAATAAAATTTAATTATTTTTGTGGAATTTTTTGAGTTTTTAAAAGCTGTTTGTAATTACTTTAAAGCTAAAAAAAATTTATTTGCAAAAATAATTTACCAAATAATAGTTGGAAATATTTTATTTAAGTCCCAGATAACTCCAGGAATTTCTGTGAATTTTTCTGGAATTTTTGGGATTTATTTTCTATTTTCTAAAGCTTAAATGAATTAACAGTAATAGTTTAATTGGAAAAGTAATTCAGAAACTCAAAATCGTGTTTGGGACGAAACCCAAAACCCAGCCCAAAACCCCCTGTTCGCGCACGTGGCCCGCACGGCCCACTCGCGTGTGCGCTCTCTCTCACTGACACGCGGGGCCCGCGTGTCAGCCGCTTTCACCCCGACCCCACCTGTCATTCCTTCACACGCGCACGCGTCAAAACCATATCAAAGCTTGTCAACCATTGGATCCAAAACCAATGACCAGATCTCACATAATCTCCGGAGGACCGAACGTTCCCCTCATCGTGAGCCGTCAGATTTAAAATGAACGACCACGATCCTTTAAGCCTTTCGGAGGTCCGAACGTTTTCTCAACGTGAGCCGTATGATCTAAATCCAACGGCCCACGTGACGCCCTTCATTCTATAACTTAACTCCGAACGTTTCTAAACGTTGTGGACCGTCCGATTTAAATCCAATGGTCCAGATTCAACGCACGTTCTGGACAACCCCTCTTCTTGTGGACCGTACGATTTAAATCTAACGGCCATAAACCAACCACCTATATTCTCTTTTCTTTTTCCTGTTTCTTTTCTGTCACTGCCATGTGGGCCTACCACCTTCGTCTCCGTTGCCTTCGTCTCCGTGAGGTCAAGCCCGAGGCTGCCATTTTCGCGAACTCAAAAGCTTCAAAACGACCTCATTTCCAACCACCCCGTTCCTCGCGTGTACGTGCATATGTCCGTGTCCACCTTCGCCGCATTTCCCCTATGATCTTCCTCCTTATCCGCGCCAGTTTCGCCCACGATCGCTGCAAACCGCCGCCACATTCTCCACGTCCCCACGCCGCCTCAGAGCCCCTCCACCCTATAAAGGACGCCTGCAGGTGCGCCTCGGCCTCTCATCTCGATGCCACCACTCATTCCTCCTCAAACGCCCCTGTTCGCTGGAATTTTGGAGTTGAAGCTCGGAGCCGAAGGAGCTTCAACCGCGGAGTTCGCCGCCGTCAAGCCTTCGCCGCCCCCGCCGCCCACATCTTCATCATCGTCGTGACGCCGCGAAGCTCGTGCGCGCATCCACTTCGCCGGAAGACCCCCGCAACATCTTCTTCCCCGTCGACCGAACCTCACCGCCGCTAAACCTCGTCGCCGACGGTCGAAACGTCACCCTCTGCCACTATTTTGGTAAGCACTAGACTCAGTAAGTCACGTTGGTCCTTTTGGTACCACCCGCGAGGCTCGCCGTGGCGCAGAGCGCCGGCGAGCTCAATGCCGCATCGCCGCTCGGCCATGGGTGGCGACGTGCGACCATGTCATAGCCACGTGTATACCACATCCTCGCCACCTAAGCTGTTAGTCCTAGTCAGTGCCTACGTGGTGGCCACATCAACCTCTGCGCCAGTACACCCCCCTGAGCCATAGCCCGTGAGCTTAGTCCACGTAAGCCGTGTCTATGACACATAGGGTCCACACGTCAGAATTTTAGTTAAAATCCCTTAATTCGAAAATCTGTATGACGTCACCCTTGCACAATAATTAGATTTTCCTTTAGAAAAATAAATCCAAAATATGTTAAAACTAGAATTAGGTTTTAATAGATTTAAAGTTCTAAAATTCATATTTTTTCATCCAACTCCAAATTGGGTGATTCAAGTTGCAAAATTTGTATAAAATTATAATCTAGCTAACTAAACCAAAATATTTCAATTTGGAGTTAATTTGAGCTATCTTTTTGAATTTATTTGAATTTAAATTAAATTTACCGTATTTTCGCGTATAGACTTCGACGACTTCGGAGAGTTTGACCATCCCGAGGACTTAGAATTTCAGGACGTCAACGAAGGCAGGTTATACCATTGATCATGTTGATCCCATTACTTTAAAGTTATTTTCAGTTTTCAAATTACTTAATTCATGCATATGTTTATACAATTATTTCAATACCCTGTTTTTATACATAGTTATTCCAATATCCATTGTATGGCTAATTTGAATGTTGAACATGAATACCTTGTCACCATTAGATAAAATGATACTAAAATTAGTCATATGCTTAGCCATGCCTAGACCACATTTAAGAATTTGGGAAGGTTTAGCCAAATCTTTTACAAACTTGATTTAAATTTGACACTATGGTATTGTTTTACCACAGAAGTTTATAAAGAGGGTTTTACTCTAAATAAAATCAAAAATCGGTTTGGACTTGGGCGAATTGGTTGAATGGTGGGTGCAGGTTTATGCATCGGTTTAATCTGGTTAAGATTAAGACCCAGGGTTTGTTTGAAAGACGCCCAAGTCAATTGAGGACCAGTCTTTGAGCCGCTTTTTTGCTATGCCTTACCGTACTACTACATGTCCTGCATGGGCAGGATTTGGCTAAGTAATTTGTAATATTTTAGTGTATTTGTGCCATGTTGATTGTGTGGGTGTCGGGTAGACATATATTCGCACTTGGTGTAAGAGGGGGCTCCCGGAGGACGGTTAGTCCAATGGAAGTGAAACCTTAGCAGGCATAAGTACATTAAGACAGAACATTGTAAAGGTCTCATGATAACTGCTCAGTCGCACGCCTACAGAAGCGTGTATTGGCCAACATAATGAGCATGTCATCTCATGTGGGTAAAGCTGTACAGACTCTGCAGAGTAAAAACTATTAGAATAGCCGCGTCCGCGGTCATGGACATGCTAGCAAGGCCACTTGAAGTTAGACTTTGTTTTGGTTTTCAAAATGTTTTATCCAATGGTTGAGGATGGTTAATCCTTGTGGAAAATTGGGCGGTCAGCCATGTGATAGGAGGGTATCTTTCACCTGTTCATTGGAGGTTATCCATACTATAACATTGTCATTTTAAAATCTGATTTTAGATATAGTACAAAAATGGCATTGGAAATTACTAAGAGTATTTAACCTGAAAATGCTGCTTTATGCAAAATAACCCCTACTTTCTTCACTTGTTTACCTTATGCATGCATTTTCATTCCATATTGGGTGTAGCTTGCGAGCACGGTAGTAGTGCTCACTCTTGCTGAATAACTTTTATTCAGGAGAAGACATCTTCCCCAACGGTGAGGACCAGGACATTTATGCCTTCGACTCCAGACGATTGCCTATGGTGAATCGTGTGGCTCACATTTACTACTTTGCTTCCGCAATGCTATTTATTCTTTGCTTATCAGACTCAGTTGTATTAAATATTTGATTACTTAATGTTATTTAAGTTTCCATGATATGATTGTGATATCAAGTTTGTGAGACCGTGTACACTGGAAATCCTGGACTGGTGTATGAACACAGAGAATTCGGGATCCTTCGTTCCCGGGTTCGACAAAAGTGGTATCAGAGCCATATCGACTGTAGGTCGTGGCCTTAGGTAGAAATGGAAAAACCATTAAGGACTATTTTCAAAAATTTAAAAAGTATTTACTTGTCTTCCAGAGTCTTACTCATCCTTTCTCTATTAAAAGATTTATAAACTCTTGTTTTTTTTTCCAAATTTGTAGATGGCCGAGAGACCCACCCGCATCTCCCACGGAGTCTTTGCTGGAGAATGGGCCGACATACTATGGAAAATGATGCAGCACTTGGACTTCAAGAAGAGACCCACGTATCAAGGCTATAAGTACATAGTGGGACGGCAAGAACGCTGGAGGGTGGAGATTATCCTCTACTCTAATCTGGCGCACGACACCGTGTTCCATATCTTCGACGCCCCAATG
Source organism: Ampelocalamus luodianensis (assembly GCA_036346255.1). Classification (NCBI taxonomy): domain Eukaryota; kingdom Viridiplantae; phylum Streptophyta; class Magnoliopsida; order Poales; family Poaceae; genus Ampelocalamus; species Ampelocalamus luodianensis. The sequence continues at coordinate 278,680 of JAYEVH010000039.1, read as the reverse complement.
CGTCGGAACCCTTTTATGATGGCATCCAAGACGCAGCAAGGGAAGCGGTCGCGCGACTTCAGGTACACTTATGACCATCGCCTCAAGACACCGAAGTTCCACTACTACCCGATGCACATCCCCACTGACCGGCGGTGCTTTCTGCTTAGCCGATAATGAGGATTCCCCGGAGGTCACCCATCAGGTGGAGCTAGCCAAGGCGATGGACTACGCCTATGGCAACACCCTAGATGAGCTATACCTCGTTCAGGGAAGATTGGAAGTCGCAGAGAGAAGTCAAGGCACCAAGAAGAAGCGCTCTCTACAAGCGGGCCAAGCGATGCAAGAACTCCCAGTTACACCCCATCCACCCTATAGATCCTTTTCCCTTAGTTCATTTTTAGTTGCGAATTATGAGCTACTAACCCTTTGTGGTAGCCATAATCAGTGAATAAAATAAAGAACTACTTTGAAAAAGAAAATTTTTGTCCTTTGTCTCGTGTTTGTGTGTTTTGGGGCTATTTTAAACTTATCCCCCTTAGTGCTATCTCTTCTTCTCTTTTCTAAGTCTTTGGGAAATTCAGCAGATGGTGACCACCCGCACCGGAAGTGGCAGTGCCCGAGGCCAAGGCAACGAGAACGTCGACTATCAGAAGCACCCTACCCAAGATCCTCCCCACCGCGGTGGAAGGGCCTGACAGCCAAATGATGGCCAACCAGACTCATCCGATCGACTTGCCGCCCATCACTTAGCAACTCTCAAATGTGCAGCCACAAGACACAAAGCGATCCCCGCCGCAACCCACGCACCAATGCAACCTCCACAGAGGGTGACGATGTCGGAATTTATGCGCATGCGTCCCCCGACCTTTTCCAGCAGCACTGAGCCAATGGATGCTGACGACTGGCTCCGAGCCATCGGGAAGAAGCTGGACATCGCTCAGTGTACCGACTGTGAGAGGGTCCTATTCGCCTCTCACCAGCTCAATGGTCCTGCTTCAGAGTGGTGGGATAACTTCTGTATCTCCCACGCCAATGCTCAAGCCATCTCATGGGACGAGTTTGTGCGAGCTTTTCGCCATGCATACATCCTCGCTGGGATGATGACTCTAAAGAAGAAGGAATTCCATGCAGTTCGTCAGGGCAATCGCATAACCTTGATCACATAAAACTTATTATGATTTATGATTTCAGCCTTGTGCCATGTCTACTTATGAAAACTAAAACTGAAAACAAAATGATTTAGACTTGGGCACAATGGTATGATTGGTGTGCTTCGGTGTGATCGAATGGTGCCCGGTCATTAAGGACCGAGTTACTTGCGCCACCGTCGAGCATTTTGCGTGCTAACCACACTAGAGGTATGAGACCTCTCTTCACTTAGTACTTTGGCGTGTATTGGCTTCGGTCGCAGGAGTCGCGGGAGGGATGGTGTTGGGAGATTGTAGAGTCCGAAGGCTTCCCCGTAACGGTGGTTGTCTTTCGGCTGACAATGTAAGCGTATGGGTTCCTATCCATACGAGCGGCTCGTGGTTAATACACAATGTTGGAAAACGTCTTGTAGGACTTAGCCGTGCCGGCATACCTTCGGAAGTGTGCTTTGTGGCTTAAAGGTGGTCTGAAGTGTGGGTACATTGGTACACCCCTGCAGGGTTAAAACTATTCGAATAGCCTCGTCCTAGGTTATGGACACGCTCGGATACGCCCCATGAGAACTAGACTACAACATTTTAAAACTAAAACTTGATGTGTGGTACGAATCGGGGATTTGTGCTATGTTGTGGTGGCTATTGGGATAGTCACTTCCAGGTGGTTACTTGTATGTATCTTTATTTCGCTGTTATTTTGACAACAAAACAGATTTGCAAACTTGCTTTTAAATGTATTACATTATTGCAAATAAAGTTGGCTTTGTGCAAAATGAGACATACAACCTCCACCTAAATAAGCTTGCATGTAGTTTATGAATAGGTCTGCTATTCCACACGTCAGTCTTGCGAGTACCTTTGTGTACTCAGTTATCTTGCTTAAATGTATTTGTTGCAGAGGAAGAAGGTGAGCTCGATGGGCCTCACTTCTGTGAGTTGTGCTGTGGTAGCCCGAGAGGCGTCTAGCTTGGCTGTCCGGTCGGTTGCCTTGTGGGTTGTGTGGCTAACCGGTCGACTTTTGTTCTAGCCATCTTATGGCACCTTTTGCTGTCATTCTTGTTTATTGTTCTATTTGGCCGGTCGGCTCTTTTGTAATAACTTTACTTTATGTATGTCGTTGTTGAACTTAGTGATGTATGTGTATGGAAATGATGTATAATTTTGTGATGATGTGCATATGCTGCAATTCTGGGAAGCATATGTCCATCGAGGCTTAGAATGTTTAATTAGTAATGCTAGAACCATTTGGAGATTAAGTGTTACTAGTTAAATATTCCGGGTCCTCACATCTCCCCACTAACATGTCCATGTTGCATATAATTAAATATGGAACCCACCACGCGACTCATTAATTAGCACACCCCAAGGTACTCAGCTAAGAGAGGTCCCATATCCCTCTAGTGTGGTTGGCACGAACAGAATGCTCGGATAACAGGTACTCACAAGTAGTTCGGTCCTTAATTGACCCGGGCACCATTCCAATCACACCCAAAAGATCACACCATCTTACCATTGTGCCCAAGTCTAAATTGTTTTCATTTTCGGTTTTAGTTTTGCAATTTAGACATAGCACAAGGCTGAAATATACAGATTATAACAGTTTGTGTGATCAAGGTTATCGACAAGTCGATAACCGCTCATTTCTACCGATAGCTAAGCATGGCTAAGCATAATGACACGTAAACTACTAAGTGACAAGGGTTCATCCAGCGAACCCAAAATCACAGCAAGTAATCCTAGAATCAGTAGTAGAGGAATAAACATTTCCTACTGGTAATGCATCTACTAAGTTAACTATCGACAGTAGTTAAAACAACATAGTAATGCATACATAGAATTTGCAAATAATATATTAGAATTTGAAAATAGTAGGAGCAACATGATCAAATGATGCTACATCTGCTTGCCTTGCTGGAGTGTAGGATCTGATGGCTGTGGCTCAGATTCAATGACAATATTACCTTCGGAACCTAACGCAAAAAGGCGATAAAATCCATAAGAACGAAGAACACCAAATGACTCCAACAGCAAAAGACATCCAAATCTAATGAAATTTATACAGCAGCTAGGGGATGATTTTAGACAATTTTAGGAACAAGAATCATGCAATTTAGATTTAGTATGCAAAAGATATAGGCAAAATACTCTTTCTCAGCTTTAAAATCAACCTAATTAATTACTGGTACTGTTCATGACGAAAATTTCTAGAACGATCTAAGACCTGAAATTTTTATAGCAGGTAGATATTGATATCCTAAGATCAGCAAAGTTAAGTTTACTCAATTAGGAGTTACAATGATTTACTTATGATTTTTCTAAGTTGTAAAACTAGCACATTTCACTTTACAGATCAACAAAGATGAACAAAACCTATGCTAGGCTAAAGTACATTATCAGTGAAATTTTACAACCTTGAGTTTGTCAAAAAAGAAGTTATTCATGAAAAGTTATACATGATACCATTTTCGAAGTGATTTTGCCAACCCTCAAATCATTTGAACATTTATAACAACATACACCAATCTCTAGTACAGATCAGAGCCTAAAATCATTCTCAATATAAAGTTTATCCTACCACAAAGCTACTGCAATTTGAATCACTCAAAAAGAAGTTAAAATGACAAAGTTATGCATCCTCAAAATTCAAAACAATTAAAAGATGCAAATAAAAGCTCTCGGGACTAGAACTTGAAAACCCACTAAAACTGGGGAGGTCGTGGGCCGTTGATCTGAGATCGCACGGCTCACGAACACGGGCACAGAGCACCCGCACGATTGCGCACTGAGGAGGTCCAAGCCGTAGATGAGGGATCCAACGGCTCCGACCAGGACAAGCATAGCGCACGCGGAGGAGCTCCTCGCGCGCAAAGGAGGTCGTGACCGTCAGATCTAGATCTGGCGGCCCATAGCTCCCAGGAGAGGTCCTAAGGTGACAGGTCTAACGGAGGTTTGGGCGGCTAAGATCTCACGGGGGAGGTCTTCAGCGGTTAAGATTTAATCGGGGAGGTCCTCAAGGATAAGGTTTTAGCGAAACGAGATCTGGACGGCTCAGATCGCCCAAGGGAGGTCCTGAACGGTCCAGATCGAGTGGAGGGAGGTCCTAGACGATACGATCTAAACGAGGAGAGGTCCTGGACGGCTAGGATCGGACTTAACGTTTGAACAGAAAAGAACCTACCGCACAGATCTAATCTCGGGTGGTCCTAAACGGTTGAGATTGACTAGGGGGAGGTCTTGAGATTAAAGCTTTTCGGAAAAAGGTTGTAGGGCTCAGATCTAACCCTGGGGAGGTCATCAATGGCTGCGATTAACCCGAGGAGGTCTGGTGACTTGACAAAATCGCGACAAGTACAGACCACCGCAGTTTGCTCGCCGGCACGTCGCCGATGACCAAGACCACGGCGGCACGCAACTAAAGTACCAAAATGATCCTAATACTATTGCGAACATGTTGGGACCAATCTCGACGGCGGAGCTGGCCTGCATTGCCGACGAGCCGGAGAGGGGTGGAGGACCACTTTCGGCAAAATCCAAAAATACGAAAAAGGGTCCGCTACAGCTAAACTAACTAGCCCTAGAGCACTAAGGGACTAAAGTGAACTCACCAGGGCACAGGATAGGTCTAGAGGAGGTCGGAGAAGGCCCAGCGGCGGAGACCGACGAGTCGGAGAAGATGACGTCGAAAAGGTGCTCTGAGCAACGCGAGGTAAAAAGAATGGTCAGGGTAACGTTGCGATGGCCTGGAGGTGGTCCAGGGCCAAAGATTTGAACGGAGAAGGTCTTACCGGAGATGGGAACGAAGGGGAGCACTTTCGGCCTCGAAGATCCAAAAACTTCAAATTAGGTGTTCGAGAATGCAACCCAAATTGAGTTAGGAGAGGACTTGCGACAACAAGAGGTCCACAAATGAAGTGAGAAATGGACTAAAGAACCACCGGAGCTCCGGCGACAACGCAGAGCTCCGTGTTCAAAATGGCGGACTTGGTGTCTCCGAGTTTTGAGCTCCACCAACAGAAGGTGAGCTGGGGGGGGGGGACTGGAGGCGAGGAAGGGAGAAGAGGAGGGGCTCGGGGGCTTTTGAAACTAACGAGCACAAAACAAAGAAGGGGGGGGGGGCGCGGTGAGCTACGGCGAGCTCGGCCGTGCTAAAACTAGGGCTAAAGAAATAGGGCAGCACGGAGCACGGCTTTGCCGAAAGCTCTGACGTGCCACACTGCCCCGACAGGTAGGCGTTGACGAGGGCGGCAAGATTCGACGACTCCGGAGAGTTTGACCATCCCGAGGACTTAGAATTTCAGGACGTCAACGAAGGCAAGTTATACCATTGATCATGTTGATCCCATTACTTTAAAGTTATTTTCAGTTTTTAAATTTCTTAATTCATGCGTATGTTTATACAATTATTTCAATACCCTGTTTTTATACATAGTTATTCCAATATCCATTGTATGGCCAATTTGAATGTTGAACATGAATACCTTGTCACCATTAGACAAAATGATACTAAAATTAGTCATATGCTTAGCCATGCCTAGACCACATTTAAGAATTTGGGAAGGTTTAGGTAAATCTTTTACAAACTTGATTTAAATTTGATATTGTGGTATTGTTTTACCACAAAAGTTTATAAAGAGGGTTTTACTCTAAATAAAATAAAAAATGGGTTTAGACTTGGGCGAATTGGTTGAATGGTGGGTGCAGGTTTATGCATGGGTTTAATCTGGTTAAGATTAAGGCCCAGGGCTTGTTTGAAAGACGCCCAAGTCAATTGAGGACCAGTCTTTGAGCCGCTTTTTGCTATGCCTCACCGTACCACCACATGTCATGTATGGGCAGGATTTGGCTAAGTAATTTGTAATGTTTTAGTGTATTTGTATCATGTTGATTGTGTGGGTGTCGGCTAGACATATATTCCCACTTGGTGCAAGAGGGGGCTCCTGGAGGACGGTTAGTCCAATGGAAGTGAAACCTTAGCGGGCATAAGTACATTAAGACATCACATTGTAAAGGCCTCATGATAACTGCTCAGTCGCACGCCTACGGAAGCGTGTATTGGCCGACATAATGAGCATGTCATCTCATGTGGGTAAAGCTGTACAGACTCTGTAGAGTAAAAACTATTCGAATAGCCGCGTCTGCGGTCATGGACATGCTAGCAAGGCCACTTGAAGATAGACTTTGTTTTGGTTTTCAAAATGTTTTATCCAATGGTTGAGGATGGTTAATCCTTGTGGAAAATTGGGCGGTCAGCCATGTGATAGGAGGGTATCTTTCACCTGTTCATCGGAGGTTATCCATACTATAACATTGTCATTTTAAAATCTGATTTTAGATATAGTACAAAATTGGCCTTGGAAATTACTAAGAGTATTTAACCTGAAAATGCTGCTTTATGCAAAATAACCCCTACTTTCTTCACTTGTTTACCTTATGCATGCATTTTCATTTCATATTGGGTGTAGCTTGCGAGCACGGTAGTAGTGCTCACTCTTGTTGAATAACTTTTATTCAGGAGAAAACTTCTTCCCCGACGGTGAGGACCAGGACGTTTAGGTCTTCGACTCCAGACGATTGTCTGTGGCGAATCGTGTGGCTCAGATTTACTACTTTGCTTCCGCAATGCTATTTATTCTTTGCTTATCAGACTCAGTTGTATTAAACATTTGATTACTTAATGTTATTTAAGTTTCTGTGATATGATTGTGATATCAAGTTTGTGAGACTGTGTGCATTGGAAATCCTGGACTAGAGTATGAACACAGAGAATTCGGGATCCTTCGTTCCCGGGTTCGACAGAGAGCCTCTAATACCTTGTGGAAATACAATCAAAGAAGAAGAAGAAGAAGAAGAGTAATGTGCAACCGACACGATCGATGGTGCCGAATGATGAATAGTCCATGCAGACAATCATGATTACAACAAAATAGCCGGTAGGATCATAAGCATAGCCTGTGAGAATCAAAATGAACCGTGACGCTATACAAATGTAATACGCTTGGGAAAATAAGCGATTATATATGCTAACACCTAGTGTGACCTCTTCTCCCTTCTTTCCATTCCTTTGTCCTCGTTCTTTGACCAAAACATTTCGAATTGAAGTCCAGTAAAGTCATACCCATCTAAAATAGTTTGGTTCGTAGGATTATCTAATCCTAACTCCGAACCTAACTTACTTGTTTGGTTTGAGGAACTAAATGGGTTAATCCATCACCACCTCATCCTCATAAGCATAAGTTTATATGAAATGAGAGATGGTGTCATCCCATAAAATTTATGAGATGATCTCATGATGGACCGATCCATGCTAGGATGAGATGGTCCCTCGAACCAAACATTCCATTTGTTCCTGTGAAACATAGGCATCATTTGGAATTGGGGGTTTTCAACAGGAGTTTTAGAGGAACTGGATGCAATTTCTACAAAATTCCAGTATTCCAAACAGAGACGACTGTAGTTTGGTAGTGTGACAGCACTTGGTTGTAGTGATTTTTGCTGAAGTGCACATGTGACATGTCCGTGGTAGGAGTTAGCTTTAATTTTATAGGAGTATTTCGTTACACGAGTGATGTAGGATTATATTCAATATTGCAGTCTTGCAGAGTTTAGTCTCGAGAGTAAAAAAAGAATAAAAAGATATATGGCGTCCCCTTTGTGAGTTTTTGGCCGATACGGTCGTTTTTTCAACCGTAATTGCACTTATGACCGACTTCCGCGTGTATTTGCAAAATGGCACGGCGCGCTGTGAGCCCGCGCCGCACTGAAGGCCGACATCGTCGCCGTGGCGCCGCTCGCGCTCGCCCATCGCTCGACGCCAACTCACGGCCGCACCCTGCCACCTCACCGCCTCCGCCACGCCGGTGCGCCCGCCCGCCACCTCACCGAGCCGAGCCCGCGCCTCCACGTGCCGCTGCGCCCGCCCCACCCTCCACTACTCCCAGCGCAGCTCACCTGCGCCCACCCTTGCCCCCTCGCATCGCCCCGGCGCGAGGTGAGCTCGCGCGCCTCTCCACGTGCCGCCCGCCGCACCCGCACTCCGCCCCACCGTCCCGGCCGAGCCCACGTGGTGCCCACTCCCACCGCCTCCTCACCCGGCCTCGCCGCGCCACGTGCGGCCCCCTCGCCCGGCCGCGCCGACCTCTCCCACGCGCCGACACGCCGCGCCGATCGCTCCCGGCGCAGGTGAGCTGCGCCCGCCATCGCTCCCGGCGCAGGTGACCTGCGCCCGCCCTCCACGTGTGGCCTCCAGCGCTAATTAGGTTAGAGGGTTAATTAGGTTAGAGAGTTAATTAGGGTTAGGGTTAGAAAAAGTTTGTGGTAATTTTGAAATATACAAATGAGTTCAAAAAATTACGAATTTTTTTTTTGTGTAGTCTACTGAAACCGTTTAGTTGTTTGTATAAATTTTGTATAATTTTATTTGTATAAATTTTGCATAATTTTATTTATTTAGATTTTTAATTGCTAATCGATATGATTGTGTCATTCTAATATGTGTTGATTGCAAAGATTTGAATCAGTCCCCTTCATTTGCAGTAGGCCCTCCCTCCCTTCATTTGCAGCAGGCCCTCCCTCTCTCCATTTGCAACAGGTGTTGATTGTTCAGACATTTGAACCAGGCCCTGGCCATGTGTTGATTGTTAAAAGATGTGAAGGAGGCCCTCTTTCCCTGTATTTTGCACCGAAAGCATCGATCCATCACCTCTTGTCTCTTGTGTCAAATCATTGTGCGTCGAAATTTATGGCTTAATTTGCGCACAGGGTAACGATTCTCTTTAAGAGCAGTGGAGGAGAGAGCTAGCGGGACTGCATTCGTAGTCGCTCATTCGTTCTTTTAGTAGTTCATTTCATATCGCACTGAGCTCGTGGCAGAGAAGGGAGAAGGCAACCATAGAGAAGTTGAAATCGTCTGAGCACCCAGAAAAGGTAAGTGTCATTCGCATTCGACTATAGTTTTAGGTAGTTTTAGCAACGTGATTAGAATGTGATTAGATGAATTGTAGTTTGTTATTGTAGAAACTGAGTAGTTATAGTTGTGTAGTCGGTGTATTTTGACTTAGTGTTCGAACATAAAACTGGAAGATTTAGTGTGATTAGCACGTAATTAGAATACTTAGTAGTTAGCAACGTGATTAGCCCGTAATTAGTTGACTTAGCAGACTTATTGTTGTTAGTGTTGTAAATTTTAACTTTGGTGATTTACGTAGTGAGGAGCCCTTTGTCGTAAAATATTAAAATATTTGGAGGTCGTTAAACAAAATTGAAATAGAGTGTTAGCGCACTTAGAATTGAAACGAAATTAAAAGGCGAGGAGGCGAGTGTTAGCAGACTTAGCAAAGTCTTGCCTTTTCAATTAGTCGACTTAGCGGACTTATTGTTGTTAGGGTTAGTGTTAGCAGACTTATTGTTGTTAGGGTTAGTGTTAGTATGAGGAATCTGACCGTAAAATTATAAATTTTTAACTCGTGTTAGCACAACATGCACTATGGTTTAGAATTGTGTTGGTTTCCTTTTTTGTACTTTAGCGTAATATGCACTATAGCTTACAACATGCACTATGGCTTAGAACATGCACTCGGTGTTAGCGGTAACATACACTATGGCTTAGAACATGCACTCGGTGTTAGCTCTGTTAGCAGAACATGCACTATGGCATAGAACATGCACTCGGTGTTAGCGAACATGCACTATGGCTTAGAACATGCACTCGATGTTAGCTCGGTGTTAGCGAACATGCACTATGGCATAGAACATGCACTCTGTGTTAGCGTAACATGCACTATGGCTTAGAACATGCACAAGGTTTGAAACTTGTTACTACCACGTAAAATTTTGGAATTGAAATTAATTTACAATCATTTATGTTCATTAGTCATATTCTCACTAATGTTCTCTATGCATGTGTTGCTAGGCATGTCTGTACCAGAGCTACTGGAACAATTCTACGATGAGGACCACCGGTGCAAGCTGTGGCTCACCGCTGACGCGGATGGCCCTCGCCTCGGCGCCGGCGAGGAGGGATCGGTGGCCGCTGGACGATCGTTACGTCCCGATCCTCCGTCAGACAGGCTTGTTGCCTTTTGCCAGGATGGTCTCCGTCGGACGCGGGTTCACCCTCGATGGCAGCCTGCTGTCCGCACTTGTCGACAGGTGGAGGCCCGAGACGCACACCTTCCACTTTCGGTGGGGTGAGATGACGGTCACCCTACAGGACGTGTCTTTCTTGACTGGTCTCCCGATTCGGGGTGTGCCTCTTGTTCCGTGCCCTCGAGTGCGGATCGACGACCATGCCGAGCAAAGACTTTGGGCAATCTATCCCGGAGGGTTCACATGGCGTCCCCCGGGCTTGGCTGAGGTAGTTCAGGAAATGCCCGGAGGGTGCACCTGACGAGGTCGTTAGGACATACCTCGTTGCTTACCTTCTCCAGCTCTTTGGTTGGATCATGTTTCCAACCTCAAAGGGGGATATTTTGAACCCCATCTTCATCCCCATCGCCGAGTCTTTGGTTGACGCGGGGGCTGAGCCGATGCCTCAAGATACCGGGATCGGCCGCCCTTGCGCCACATACCGGGGTTGTGTGACGCCGCGCACGGCACCATCGCTACCAACCTGGCCGTATGCTACGTGCTCCTGCAGTTGTGGAGTTGGGAGCACTTCCCTATTGGGCGGCCGACCATCGAGATAGCGGTGCACCCATACCCTCTAGTTGGACCCCCCACATGACGCCATAGACGCCCCCACCATGGGCTTACAAAGTGGGCAAATGCCCGTCGCGTTGGGCCAGCACAAGACCGGCGAGGTGCTACTCGTTGTACCACAACGAGTTCGAGTTGTTGCACGAGAGCAACATCATATGGTGTCCATGGTATCCTGATTTCCTGCTCGCGGTAGCGCCGCATGGGCTGTCTTTGCAATGCATCCAGGGCATACCACTGTGGAGAACGACCTGCCACATGGTCTTCTCACATATGGTGGAGCCTCACGCGTGGCAAGACGTAACACGACGCTTGTCTGCACTGCATCGTGCCCTGACGGCAGCCCTCGAGCGAGCCGTACACTGTGAGTCAAACTTCATCCGGTAATGTTCGCCACGCTTTCTTTTTTTCTAACATTAATCTTTTCGAAATGCAGAAATCGAGGTGGGTGGGAACATTCGGATCGCCAATGCACCGCGGAGTGGATTGTAACATGGATGAACACGGCGCATGTGGATATCTGGCATGAGCAGCGTCTATACGACGGTGAGTCGTATGGTGCGTACATGGAGTGGTATGTGCCACGAACGCGCCCAAGACTGACCATTCCTCCTCCAGAGCAGCCAGAGGAGGTGACACAGCCGACGCACCACGAGGAGAGCCTCCACCGCACGTACGACCGTCACATCGCTTCCCGACTTGACGACGCCGTACGACACTTACCACCTCTGGTTCGTAGTTTCATTAACGACATTCGTACCTTTTGTTAATCAACCTGTTACGTATGTCACTGCAGTTGGATGGAGCGCTGCGCGTCCAGAGCGCATCGGACGAAGCCCTCAAAGAGCTCGATAGAACCCCAGCCGTATAAAAGTTTTGAAGCACATCTCGCGGAGATGAAGAAAATAGTAAAGAACATGAGTTGCGGTCGCCGAGGACGCACGCCTCACGATCGGGCTCGAAGTGGGGCCGTGCTCACCGCTAGGTCAAGACGACCTAGCGAGTCCGCAGCGTCGTAGCGCTTCCGCCGGTCATCCGCGGATAGGTCGCCACGGGGGTAAGTCGCTATGTTCAAATTTACGTTCTATTTTTTGGGTTTATGCCTTACGTGCCGCTAACATCATGCCGTTCTCTCGCCGTAGGTCCGTCGGGATGAGTCACTTTTGTCATCCGACCCGCATACCTGATCGGCGCTCCTCGCTTATTCGCGCAGCACATCCGGAGGTACGAGGTTCTTAGTTTACGTCCGAGTGTTTACTTGTACTAACATCGCCCCGCCTTGCGACCTTCGCTGTTCGTGGGTGACGCCGATTCACATCGATCGATGACGAGATACGGGCCTCCTACCGTGTGAGGAGCAGACACGACGCTAGGGTACGATCAATGGCGCTAGGGTTTCTAGCATACTCGAGCGAGCTCCTCGGGTTTGTGCCCGACGTGCGTTCCAGCCATAGCTCCTCCGGTACCCAGAACCCCGTCAGACGTCGAAGGCGACTTCATCAACAAAGCCGAGTTGCGGCATCGCACCCAGAGTGGTTTAATAGCCTCCGCGCCGATGAATTCCTGAGTTGTCCCAGTGCCCGCATGGTCGATCACGACGACATGTACGTCTACCGGTGTGCCCAGTCGACCATCGTCCACCTCCGACTCAACGGTCTCCCTACCCTCCGCACCGACACGCGCTCTCCGACCGGTGGGCGTATTCCACGGGTCATGCTCGGCAGAAACAAGGCGCGCAGACGCGAATGCAAAGCAGCAGAGCAGAGTAGTGACTCAGACGAGTGAGCCGTGTAGTATCGCGTGTTATGCGATTTTATTTTACTATATTTGTACACGTATTTTGGTTGTTATGTGTGTACTTGGGATGTTACAGAGCTGTCACGTCCTGTTTTGGAGAGTCTTGTCTTTTCGGTCTGAAAAGGTGAGGAGGCAGAGTGTTGTGGCCCCGTGAACAACACTCTATGTGGGTAGCGTGAGACACCATCTACCATTAGGCATGACTAGAGAAGCTTGTACCTCCGTCTACTCAGGACTTGCAATTTAGCTTTTTTATACATTCGAAGTAAGGGAAAGTATAGCATATTTGGAATATCCTACAACCTTCCGTCTACCGCAAATATACAAATTTATTCTTGGGTTTTTTATTACATGAATATACTCCTGTCGCCTAATGGTTGGGTGGTTGTTTCAATCACCCAACGGTTGGGTGATAGGATATGATCCGCCAACCGCTGGCGTCCCCATAAATGCGCCGCCAACCGTTCGGCAATGAATGCAATGACCGAGACGAGGTAGCTTTTGACGATGTGACCCGACGACCAGCTTTTCCGAGGACATGACCAGACGAGATAGCTTTTCGGACGATGTGACCGGATGACCCACTTTCTCGAGGACATGACCGACGAGATAGCTTTTGGACCACCACTCCACGAGGCCCGGCTACCACTCTGTCGCTCTAGCTATAAATACAACGCAACTCATCCAAGAAGTCTGACACCGCACCACCAAGTAGAAAACATGGACAAGGAGAAGGAATGGAGAAAATCCGCAAACTTTTGAAGGATGGTATCTCCCATGAGACCGCCGCCATCATGCCGCTAGTCGCCACCTTTCACACACCAAACTTTTCCCGACCTAGTGGATGTGAGGAAGCGCCTGAGTCGCCCAATGATTAGGTCGAGCCGCGCCCCGCCAATGCCCGCGAACGCCCTCGGAAGGGCCCCGATAGGTGACGCCAACCCTATGTTTGGTGTCGAGACGCCGTAAGTGCGTCAAATCAACCGATGAGTGGACCATTGGCGGCGCTATTGGTGCCGCCCAAACTACGCCGTGGACTACACCGGACAGCAAGCGGTAATGAAACCGTATCTTTGGGTGTAATGCTCTTTTCCTTCCGTAACGGCGTAACGAACTATCTTTACCCATTGCGCCTCTCGCCACCACTATCGACTTCCTCCGGTGGATCGACGACAAGATCCACCCCTCGACATGTGCGGTTCTTTCGACACGGAAGAGTTGGGCCAGTGGAGGACATCGAGACCGTGAAAGGCGCCTCAAAGAGGTGAAAGCCGAGCAGCAGAGCAACGTAGGTCGGACAGCGGCGAGGAGCAGAGCGTGAGCATGCCGAGCGACGGAAGCCGAGAGGAGCGGAAGAGGGCCATCGCGGCGAGAGCTAAGGCGCAAGGCGAGGAGTATAACGCCGACCTGGGCCGCAAGGGCAAATGGCCCCGTTCCACTCAGTAGTTCTACCCTATTCGTCCACATATCCCATGTATTTCTATTTCCCTAAAGGCATGCGTGTACCGTCCTCGGTTCGTTGTCTGCGTGCCATGTAACCCCTGCTCGATGAAACGTTGTGTTCTTATGGTAATATCAGTTGCCTTCAGACGCATGCGATCAAGAAAACCGCAATCGTCCTCAAAAATTACGACGAGAATCGTGAGAATTTTGCGTGTACATAACAAACAAGACAAAAAACTTGAAATTACGACCTCGAATAACGGCCAGGACGAGCTAGGTCTATTGGGACAATCCTTCATTGAGTGCCGGGGTCTTGCATATCCTCGCACTTGATTGTGCGCTAATACTAGTACGTTGACTAGCATCCATGTCATTCTCGAAGCCGCCGCGCCCGCCGCCGCCTTTCCTATTCTCTTCAACTCCTGTTGGGACCCCATTGCACCATGTCCGCCAAAGATCCTTATAGTTCATTTCCAAGCACGAGTGAAACTCTCCACCCATGTACCAATAGGTGCTGCATGTCGTAGTACTCAGAGATGTACGGTGTAGCCATCTGCCGCATTTGTGCACATGCCTTGTACACGTGCGAGCATGGCTTGTGGAGGAGCTTCGGCTTGTTGCAGGTGCATGTCGCCACATCACCCAGGGTGCATGCCTGTTTTCTTTCCCCCCTTGCATGACTGTTGACGTATTTCTGTCGAAGCTTGATCTCGTACTTTCGCCTGAGGCCGTCGATCACCCGGATGTCGTGCATTCGGGCCTTCTCCATCTTCCGGTCCATGTGTCTCTGCATGTTCTCGGACCACTGCTTGCCTTCGTCCATTTGTCGCTTGGCTGCGGTGGCTCTATTGACGAAATAACCAACAGTGCGAGTCCATGTCTCCTGAACGATCGCGGTGATAGGGAGGCCGCGCACACCTTTGAGGACGCTATTGTAGACCTCGGACATGTTGGTCGTCATAATCCCGTATCTCGCACCGTCTGTGTCATAGAGGAGGGACCATTTCTCCAATTCAGGAGCGTGGCCGTTAATCCACTCGGAGAAGCTTATGGCGCTACTGGGTTGCACCCCCTCCGGAGTGGACTCCCTTGTATGCCTCGTAGTCCGGTGTTCGAGGTCTCTCCAAATAGACTCAAACTTCCGTCTCTGGTTCTGCAGACACAATGCTTTGAACGTCTTCATGAGTTCTTGACTGCGGAACCGCGTGAACAAGTTAGATGCAAGATGCCTCATGCACCACCTAGATTGCATGTCGTTCCACTGGTGAGATGGATCCGTCGAACACTGCATGGTGTTGATTGCCGCCAACAACCCAGTATTGCGGTCTGTGATTAGGCAGACGTTGGGCCGGTCTCCCACCACCGCCCTCTTCACGTTCTTCAAGAACCACAGCCAGCTGGATGTGTTCTCACTCTCCACAATGGCAAATGCCATCGGGAGAAGCTGGTCATTCGCATCGGCTGCCACCGCGGTGAGGATGGTGCCCTTGTACCTCCCCGTAAGGAAAGTGCCATCCATGGTTAGCACGGGACGGCAGAACTTGAAGCCCCCGATGGCCTGAGCGAAAGCCCAGAACACCCGGTCCAGTATGAAGCGGTTGGGCCCTTTGCCAGCATCTTCACGGTCAAGCTTGTTTATGTACGTGCCGGGGTTTGATTCGGCAATCTGGTGAAGCAATCTCGGCACAAGGTTGTACGCCTCTTCGTATGTCCCGTACATAGTCTCGATAACCTTCTGCTTGGCTCGTCGAACCTTGCTGTAGCTAACTGGATAGCCAACCTTATTGGCGACTTCCGACATCAACAGCTTGGGGGAGATAGACACGTCCGCCTCAACTAGGTGCATGATGAGGTGTGCAACATATGCGGAAGTCACGTTCCGATGGTGCCGTAGGGGCTCGCTAAGCTTGCAACTGTGGTCGATCAACTCCTTGACTGTGAAGATCGGGCCGAACATCTTTGCTCGGCGAGCGCTAACCTTGCGAGGGCAGCCTTCTACTACGCATTTCACCGTACTTTCTCGGTTGGACCGTGCACTCGGTACACGGCCGATGGGCGAGGCATACCGTGCTATAGCTTGTTGCACGCCACCTTGTCCGAAGCGCGCCCAACTAAGAGGGTGTCGGCTTCAAACCCCCACTGGGAGCCTTCTTCTTGCGGTAGTACGAGCGAACGCACGCGATATCATCAAGTCTTGATGCCACGTAAGGACCACCGGCTTCGTGTGAGTCCTCGTCGGTACCATCCGAGCTTGGGTCGGTGTCCTCGTCGGACTCCAACCCGAGAGGCTCGTCCGGTAGATACTCGTGGTAGTCGATGCGGGCCGACCACCATGTTTTCGCCCCCTCGTTTGGCACAAAATTAGGCACGGGACTTCCCTCCGAGGCAGCACATTCCGTGCTGCCATCTTCAGGCTCGGACTGCGCTTGCCGGCTTGTAGAGACCCCGGCATCATCAGGGTTTCCCGATGCCCTATGTACGAAATTTACGTACACCATAGGCTTTCCGTGAATGGCCATCTCGGGCTGAGAGACAATCTCCATGTACTGCCTCCATGCTATGCTTCCATTCACCTTTACGAGCTCCCACACATAATTCGTGCAGGTGATCGCCTCGATCATAACTTTCTTCGTCTTGGCTCCGTGACGAACTCCCTCCGGATGCAGCTTCGCAGCTCGTGAATATTCATCGTGTGGAGCCCCTCCGCCCGGACCACCTTGTACTAACATTTCGACAGGTCCAACCCATCTCGTCTCGGCCCGCTGAGCCATCGCGGAAAACACAAACAAATCTTGCATGTTCAAAATACCTAAAGCCACAACAATCACTAAATAATTAGGACTAATTAATTACATCTAAACTAACTACTTATGATTGATTAATTACCACTACAAAATTACCAGATTTTATTTGCACTTACCTTACTATGCTGTAATGATGACTACTAAACTAATTACGACTAAACTAAATCATTACTAATTGAACTAACTAATTATGGCTAATTAATTACTTCTAAACTAACTAATTACGATCGATTAATTACCACAACACTAATTCATTACCACTTATTCAATATGTTGTAATGTTGACTACTACAACAATTATAACTAATTAATTACCACTAAACTAATTAATTACTATCGAACTAACTAATTACGACTAATTAACTACCCCTAAACTAACTAATTACGGTTGATTAATTACCACTAAAAAACAACAGTACTTCATTTCCACTTACTTAATACGCTGTAATGATGACTACTAAACTAATTACGACTAATTAATTTATACTAAACTAATTTATTACTAGTCAACTAACTAATTACGACTAATTAATTACCCCTAAATTATCTAATTACGACTAGCTGACTGAGAAATGGCAAAAGTATAACACAAATTACCTGCCCTTCAGAGGAAGTAATCAATTAGCCCTTCGGGGGAAGTAATAAATCAACACCGAGCGACGAGCGACGAGAAGAAGTAAAACAGTTAATCTCCAAATAAAATTAATTATGTTACGTTCTCTGAGTTCTCACGACGAGCGCAAGAACGAAATCAAACGCAATTGATATGAGCGAAGAGCGCGCAGAGTTCGGTATTTATAGTCGAGTGGAGAAGGAGTTGCGGCGTTGGCGCCGGGAATTCCGTAAACATTGGCGCCGAAATTTCTGGATGACGCGACACATGTGCGGAGGAGGGAGGAGCGACGGTGGAAAAGATGGCCACTATGAGGGCGGGGGTGGGCGCGCCGACGTGGCGGGGGCGGTGAGGTGGCGGAGGCGAGAATTATCACAGCAAATAAAATTATACAAAATTTATACAAACAAATACACAGTTTTAGAAGCCTCCCAAAAAAATTTCGTAATTTTTTGAACTCATTTTTACATTTTAAAATTATCACAAACTTTTATTAACCTAAATTATGCTTAACCTCGTATTAGGCCAACCTAATTAATTAAGCTTTTGCTTTTGCTTTTTTCTTTGCTTTTCTTTTTTTTTTGTCGGCCGGGCGCAAGCTCACCTACGCCGGGGCAAAGGTAGGGGGTGGGCGCGAGGTGAGCTGCGCGCCGGGAGCAAGTGGAGGGGGGGGGCCGGGGCGCGCGCACGTGGAGGCGCTGCTCGGCTCGGTGAGGTGGCGGCGGGCGCGCCGACGTGGCGGAGGCGGTGAGGTGGCGGGCGCGCCGTGAGTTGGCGTCGAGCGCGGGCGCGGGCCGAAGCGTGGCGCCACGGCGGCGTGTCGGCCGCTCACGCGGCGCGCTCTCACCAGCGCGCCGGCGTGCCATTTTTGCAAATACACGCGAAAGTCGGTCATAAGTGCAATTACGGTTGAAAAAACAACCGTATCGGCCAAAAACTCCCCCTTTGTTACTTCGAGTACGAAGGTCGAGTAATCTGTATTTTTAGCATGAGTTGCATGGTCTCTTTTGAATCTAGGTTGATGACATTATGCAGAAAAGGAGAACCTTCTCTTGCAACGCCCGCACGATCTAGATTCTAGAATAGTGAGAATAACACTACTAGGGATCGAACCCAGAATCTCCGGTTAGATAGCGCCTTACCAGAGTTTAATCAAGCATGTAAAACGAGGTGACATCTACTGTTTATAATATTTACTAAGTAAGATTTTTCATGATATAGATGAGAGATAACGATGAGAGAGAGGAAGAAACCGTCTCGTAAGCAACAGATGGTCTATAAGGCCCTTATAGATAGCACAAAATACTATTGTATGAGTTTTTGTCTATAACAAATATTTTTGCATGCAAAAATTAAAAGTTTGTGGGGTCTCAAAATGACAACTTAAGAGACAAGCCATTCTATGAGCTATCTTTATTATCATTTATAGATGACATAGAGAGGTGATATAGATAGTAGTTATCCATACTATTGTACAGAAATTGTACTTCTACACTATAATAGCCCAAAAATTCATAAAGGCAAAAATATGGGATTTTAAAAACTTTTATGTGATGACTATTATCGTGCTTCTTGGCTGCCCTTTTCGAGTCTTACCTAGGCTGCATCTTATTTTTCCGCCGGCGTGTGCCTTGAAAGACTAGAGAACTAAGATATGGAATTACCAATATTTAGTAAACAGCTCTAGGACCTTAGTTGTCGTTTTTCTGGGTCACTGTTCCTCCGACCAACTAACAGGTCAAATCTGGCGCAGCCATGCCTCCTTTGACCGAAGGTTGGGGTAGCCATCCTTATCTCTTTCTCTTACTCGGGCGTCAATCGCGGCCCGACGAGTGCGCTGGTAGGAGCCGTCGATCAGCCATTAAGTACCGCTGTTCAACTCGTCGCATCATCTACACTGTGCCGCTGCTTCAGTTGAAATTACGAGCTACCCCTCCCTTTCCAAGTCAGGCGGAATATATCTCAGGCTCTCTGACGAATCTACCCATTGCTTTTTGTATATCACCACTGGACCCTTCCTCGTCCTCTCCACCACACCAGTGTTAGTTCTTCTTCTTCCTCAAAGCGAGTTTGAGCTCCAATTAAGGCTCGAAGGCCGCCTGCCCAACGCCACACTACAAAGATCGCCCATCGTGACCCCATCAAGAAGGCCCTTCTTCCCTATACAAGTTAGCTTATCTCTCTTGACGTGAGAGACATTTCCCTCAATTGGTTCTGCTCCTTGTTCCCAGGGACTGCCATCGACCTTGTCCTTCCTCCCCTCCGGCCAAGTTAGCCAAGGAGTCGAGTCAACCTCGTCGGAGTGGTGCACCCCAAGTCAGTTCCCCGGAGCTATTCCCCCTTCTTCCCTGAAGCCACCTTGAGGGTTGAAGACTACTCTCCTCCCTCGGGTCCTCGTAGCCATGAAGAAGTTTCGCTCGCTGTTGTGGTCTACCGTTGCCAACTCAATTCGGCTAACTCGACCCCTCAGCTCACACCGGTATGTTCCTAATGGCCTAGATGCTCCTCCTCGTTCGAGTTGCCCTGTCCTTCTTGGTCCTTTCTTCGGTTCTTTCTCTGGTTCTTCCTCTAGTTCTTTCACTGATTCCTTCGACTACTGTGGAGTATTCAAATCATTCTTTCTTTTGACCACTGTAGGTAGTCGAGTTCCATCATTCTTCTATGACCACGTAATTGAAACTCCTTCGACTACGACCACCTGGATCCTCTATGACCATGTAGTCGAAACTCCTTCGACTATGACCAGTCAGATCCCCTACGTCCGTGTAGTCAAAATTCCTTCAATTGCTTACAGTCGTGCCTTCTACGACCACGCATAGGCGAAACTCCAACTACACGTAGTCATACCACCTCTGACTAGACCCCTTCGACTACTGGTAGTCGAACCCTTTTTCGACTACAGGTAGTCGAAAGTCATAACTTCTTCGACCACTTCTAGTCGTGTTCCTCTTTGGGCCTGGTAGTTCCCTTTCCGACTACACGTAGTTGTACCTCTTCGACTACACTTAGGCTAGCCTCTTTCTGGCAGGTAGTAGAATTTTCCTCGACTACGTATAGGTAAACCTCCTACGACTACTCCCAGCCATAACTCTGACTACTCAGTCGTATCTCCGACCACACCTAGTTGTACCTCTTTCGGCTACTCCTAGTCGAGCCCCCCTCTCTTTGGACTCCCCATAGTCGTACCCCTTTGGCTGCATGTGGTCGAAGACCCTTTCTAATTTGGTGGTCAACAGCCCCTTCGACCAGGTGGTCGAGATCCTCTTCGACCAGATGGTCAGAACCCCTTCCGACCAGTTGGTCAAAACCTTCTAGACAAGTTGACGAAAACCCCTTTCGACCACTCGGGCTCTATGACCACATATCGCTTAAGACCGCGCAGCTCACTACGACCACTGTAGAATCCATGAGTACTGCAGTAGCTACGAGCACTGTAGCGATACGAGTACTATAGCCTACGAGTGCTGTAGCATCGCGGGAGCCCCACGAGTACTATAGCACCTACGAGTACTGTAGCGCCCCACGAGTACTGTAGCACTACGAGTACGCAACCGCTACGACTCGACTTAACGAGTCTCGACCACTCCGGCCTCGACCATCGTCTTGACCACTCGGTTCACCACCGAAGTTTCGAATTTCGCTTCAACCACTCGCCCACCACTCCGCTCGACCACATAGTTCGACCATCGTGTTTCACCAATTCGTCGACCACATAGTTCGACCACCGTGTTTTGATCACACCGCTTTCACCACTATATCTCGACCACCCACAAGAACTCCGCACTCATCCTCTCCCCTCACTCATTCCTCCTCCTTCGCATTCGCCTCGCCGGATTTCGAAGTTTTCTCCCCGCGCCGCAAGCACCCGCCACCTCTAGCGCCACCATCGATGCCTCGACCTCGACCGCCGACACCATCGGCATCGCCATCCCCGCTACCCCGTGTGCACTCACCCGAGCCAAGGACCGCCAGAGCTCTTCGCCACCAAAGAACCGCCACCGCCAACGAGCCGTGGCGAGCCTTTGCGCCACCTCGAAGCCATGTGTGTCGGGACCAAAATACATCTCGGGAACCCTCTGTATTCTAACTAGTCCTGCATCGAGCTAGCTCACACAGAAAACAAAGTGATGAAATACCATCCATTTATTCGATTTAACTAAAAGATCTCAAAATAACAAATAATAATAATAATGGACCTTATGGTCAACGCTATTTAACTTGCCACACAGGGCTAAAGAAACAAATAAACTCTTGCAATGAATGAAACTCTTCAAATGGCCAATCAACATGCCCATAGGCAATCGAGTGGAGAAACGATCCTAATCCGCAAAACCTTCATGGTCTTCCCGGTAGAACTCGAAGTTCCTCGGTTCTTCCGTGGAGATTAAACAACACAGTATGCAAAGCCATGAGTACTTTGAATGTACTCGACAAGTCGTGGGAAATGTATGCAAATAGTATTCATGCGGGGCTTGAACAAAGATTAGTTGTATGGCTCTTTTTGCGTAAAAAAGATTTACGATAAATACAATAAATAGATTGAAATGTGTAATTGAAAACAATAATAAGTAAGTAAATAGTTTATTTGAAACAACCAGTGAACTTCCCATTCACTTCCCAACCAAACCAAAGATAAGTGAATTCCCCATTCACCAATCGACACAAACCACCAAGTGAAAGACCTATTCACCAAACGAACATTATATTCATCAAGTGAACTTCCCATCCACACTCTGACACATTTTTAAAGAAACTCTATCTCCCGTGTGAAATCCCCGAGCACGTCCATAACCGCGGACACGGCTATTCGAATAGTTTTACACTCTGCAGAGGCTGTACAGCTTGACCCACAAGAGATAGATCAACTTACAATGTCCGTTTAACACACTTCCGAGGTGTGCGACTAAGTGATCATCACAAGGCTTTTACAAAGCTTCTTCTTAACCCAGTTCTGCCCGCTAAGGTTTCAACACTGAATGTCTTTCCGACCAGACAGGCCCCCATCTTGCGCCACCGTGAGAATACGTTTCCCACGACTCACACTTCACATGACAGAACCAAAATTAAGACATTGCTAATTAATCAGCCAGGTCCGTCCCATACAAGACATGTGGTTGTACGGTTAAGGCCTAGTTCAATGGTGCACAAGATTAAGTCCTTGACAAGTTACTCAAGCGAGACTACCACAAACCCACAACATGTTCAATCCACGTCCCCACTATCCACCAACCACTCGCCCGAGTGAAAACCATTTTATTTAACCAAAACCAATGACAAATCCCGTCATGGTACACAAATTTTAACAAGAGTGGCTTACCACCACGATTCCATAAATCATTAAGTCAAAATTAATTATTAAGACACATGTGATGACAAACCCATCGTAACTAAGCTGAACTAAGCATATGTACGATACCCATATTGGCAATATAGATATGTTCAACTAAAATTACCCATTCTAAGGTGACAAAGGATTCATGGCATTCAAATTATCAAAGGAGGCATAACGACAACAGGCAATAACTATACCCAAAGCAATTTATATAAAGATAGCATGCAATTGTATAAAACAATATACTTTTGAAATCATGGGTTCAATACGATCAAAGGACCATGACATGCCTGAGAATAAATCCTGTGATTGATCTTGATCTTGATATGCTACTCCTTGCTCAAAGCTTCCTGAAGTATCGACGTCTACTCGCAAAAACAAGCAAATAACCAAATAAATAAATAACAGAGAGCAAACAAACTACAAAAATTAAATAAAAATCTCAAATAAATAGATCTTGAATTTAGATAAATTTAGGAATTTGAATGGACTCAATCGGAGTTCGGATGCAAAAGATATGAGCTTTGGAAGATTGAAATCTAAAGAAAACCCTAAATTGGATTTTTCAGATTATCCCGAATTATTTTCCTATTGAAAATTCCGGAATATGACGTCGGCTGACGTCAGCGGAGGACGTTCGGACTGGGCTAACTCAACCTGACAGGTGGGACCCACCTGGAAGTGGCTAGGCTCCCGGTGGACTAAGTTCAAGGATGTTTGGCTCGGGTGGGATTTTGAGTCTACCACATGACCTGCTGACACAGACGATGACGAGGACGCCACATGGGCCAAGATCTGAGGTGGCGCAAAAGTGGAAGGGTGACATGTCTGCCACATCAACCGGGAGAGAAAAACTTTGTGAGGACCCGGAATATTTAACTAGTAACACTTAACCTCCAATTGGTTCTAGCGTTACTAATTAAACATTCTAAGCCTCGATGGACATATGCTTCCTGCATTGCAGATATGTACATCATCACAAAATTACACATCAATTCCATACACATACATCACTAAGTTCAACAACGACATACATAAAGTAAAGTTATTACAAAAGAGAGCCGACTGCCAAATAGAACAATATACAAGAATGACAATGAAGCAAAAGCGCCATAAGATGGCTAGAACAAAAGTCGCACCTGCTAGCCAACATAACCCACAAGGCAACCGACCGGGCCGCTAAGCTAGTCGCCTCATAAGCTACCACAACACACTCACAAAAGTGAGGCCCTTCAGCTCACCTTCCTCCTCTGCAACAAAACAATTAAGCATAGCAACCGAGTACAAAGATTGTCTTTGTACCCGCAAGATCGACGTGTGGAATAGCGCACCTATTCATAAACTACATGCAAGCTTATTTAGGTGGAGGTCATATGTCTCATTTTGCATGAAGCCAACTTTATTTGCAATAATGTAGTACCTTTTAAAAGCAAGTTTGCAAATTTATTTTGTTATCAAAGTAACGTAAGTAAAGATACATACAAGTAACCACTGAAGTGACTAACCCAATAGTCACCATTAACATAGCACTAATCCCGATTCGTACTCACCCATCAAGTTTTAATTTAAAAAGGTTGTAGTCTAACTCTTGAAAGACCTTGCCAAGCGTGTCCATAACCTAGGGCGAGGCTATTCGAATAGTTTTAACCCCGCAGGGTGTACCAATGTACCCACACTTCGCATCGCTTTAAGCCAAAAGCACACTTAGAAGGTATGCCTACATCTAAGTCCTACGAGACATTTCCAATCTTGTGTATTAACTACGAGCCGCTCAGATGGATAGAAACGCATACGCTACATTGCAAGCCGAAAGACAACCACCGTTACGGGGAAACCTTCGACACTACAATGCTCCCACCTCCATCCCTCCCGCGACTCCTGCGACCCGGAGCCAATACACGCCAAAGTACTAAGTCAAGAGAGGTCCCATACCTCTAGTGTGGTTAGCACGCTAAAATGCTTGGTTTAGTGTAACAAGATGTTCGGTCCTTGTTGACTCAGCACCATTCCAGTCACACCAAAATCACACCAACATACCATTGTGCCCAAGTCTAAATCATTTTGTTTTCGTTTTAGTTTTCATAAGTAGACATGGCACAAGGTGGAAATCATAAATCATAATAAGTTTTGTGTGATCAAGGTTATCGACAAGTCGATAACCGCCCATTTCTACCGAAGCTAAGCATGGCTAAGCAATTAATTCGCAACTACTAAGTGACAAGAGCCCATCCACGAACTCTAAATCACAGCAAGTAACCTAGGCTCATGGTAGTAGAGGATAATCATTTGCTAAGGAATGCATCTACTAGGCCAACTATTAAAACAAAGTAGCAATGCATACATAGAATTTGTAATCAACATAAATACTTAAAATACTGGGATTAACATGATCAAACTACTTGCCTTCTTGTCGTTGCTCAATCTGCTGTGGAGGGTCGTTCTCGGATTACCGCAAATGTCGAATCCTAAGCGAGAGGCAAAAGAACCAAGAACAACCAATAAGACGAGCCACAAATAAACCAATGAGCAAGCAACAATTATCCAAATGCGACAAAATTTATACATAAGGTAGAATACGAATATACCTAGACATAGAAACTGGAAAACCTAATTTGGATTTGTGGTGCAAAAGATATTGCCTAAAAACACATTTTCTACCATAATTAGCACTGTAGCAAAAATATTTTCTAGAAAGATTTTGAAGCTGAAATTTTATGGTAGCTACCTACTGATATAGAGGTAACCCATATAAAATTTCAGGTCATTTGGAGTTAAAATGATTTAGTTATGATTTTCCTAAGATGCAAAACTAGCATAATGCACTTTCCAGAAATATAAACATGTGCAAAACCTATTTCACATTATAGTATGATAACAGAGGGATTTCCTAACATCAAATTTCTATTTTTAGGATTTACAGGGAATTACTGGTGTCTATTACCTCATTAAATGAATTTTTAATTGCTACTAATAAGGTTAAATCTACTAACATATTTTTCAAATGATATAGACCTTCCACCATTTTTAGATTAAAGTTTAGTTAATGACAAATTTATCAAAGTTAAAATCATTCAATTAGCAGATATACAGAAAAAAGATATGCATTTTCCAAGTTTTAATACAATTCTGGAATATATAAAAATAGCAGAAAACCAACTATTAAAGATTACAGAATTTTCTACTACAGAAGCATAGCTAAAAGCATTTTTATATTAAACTTTAGTGAAATACAAATTCATTGCAGTTGGTTTCATGTAAAAAGGATTTATCTTGAATTAGTTATGAATTTCTAAAGTTTTGATACCATTTTCAGTTGACAAATAATTACTTACAGAAATAAAAACCAACCCAACCGACAATAAACGACGTGGACGCTCGTGGGCCGTCGATGCGAAATCCAACGAGCCACACGCACGGAAAACAGCGCACGCGCGCGATTCATAACAGAACCCCACCGTTGGATCAAGATCCAACGGCTCACGAGGAAGCATGCAACCGAGGATGCGACATTTCTCGGCGAACCACAACCGCAGATCTAAAGATGAACGGCTCAAAACCCAAATCTAACCTAGGTCCGATTACACACATGATCTCACCAAGATCACGAGATGGACGGCCCAGATGATGAGGGGAACCTGATGGTCCGAATGCACTTACGATCAAGGTAGATCTAAAAATGAACGGTGGATAATGATCGCAGCTCAAAGGGATGCCGACATGTGGGACCGCATGTCGGTGACTTCAGTCACCCACGCACCGGTTTAACACACGCGCACAGCGGCATCGCCCACTTGTCGCGATCGAGAGAAGGTTTCCGACAGATTAAGTGCCGACATTTTATTAATCAATGATTAAGTATTAATGATGTCGAATAATGCGGGATTGAACCAGAGTGATTAAAGGATGTTGGGCCCACTAGTCGCTGGCTCAACAATAATGATTAAGACACAATTAACAACTAATGATTAGCAATTAATGTGCCCTAATCGATGACGAAACGGAGCTTCTCAACCAAGAAACCCGAGTGGCTTTGACGGCTTGTCGCCGCGACTCGGTCGCGGCGGCGCGAACAAGACCCAAAATGGATTCGCAATAACAGATGCGAACCTAATGGTAGCATTCTCGCGCGCGAGGACTAGAACGCCGCCTAGCCGGAAACGAAACGGAACCCTACGGCTAAACACGAAAATAGCGAAAGCTCACCGGACCTAGGATGCGGGTGCCATGACTTCTAGGGACTATATAGAAGCTACCTTATCCGACAGAGCTTCAAAGATGGTCGGGAAGACTTGAACACGATGAAGTCCACCGGAGCCAAGAAGATGAAGTGGAAGATGAGGTTCTGGCAAAATGAGTGGAACCAAATCATCACCACTTTCATTATAGCTCAAAGAGGTTCCAAAGCAAGTAATTGCAAAAAGAATCACTTACTGAGTTTGGAGAAGAAGGGGTGAAACCAACTGAAAATCTCCAAACTTAAAATTGAGTGATTCTGTGAATGCAACCCAAAATCAAGTTAGGGAAATACAAGGGAGGTTGAGGAGTTCAAAAGGGTGCAAGAAATGTTGAAGATAAACCACTGGACACCAAGGCCGCCATGGGAGCACTCGGGTCAACAATGGTGGATTGAAGGTTTGAGATGGTTTTGAGCTCAAACACGAGAGTAGCTAGGTGTAGTGCAAAAGAACACCGTGAGTACCTAGAGGGCTATTTATAGGAAAGGAATTAGGGTTTCGAGCAAGAACATGAGCCCATGGTGAGCTCGGTTCATGGTGCGGCCATGGACCACGAAATGATGGGAGCAAGTGAGCACGGTGACCATGGAGGAGAAAGCTGCTATGCATTAAATGCATTGCGAGAGACGTTGACGAAAGCAACTTGAGGTGACACCACAAGCCCCCCATGCCCTCTCTTTCTCTCTGCCATGAACGCCCGCGCGCCCGGAGAAGCCGAGGAGGAAGAAGAACAGAGAAGACGAGCCACGACCGTTGGATTAAAAATGGACGGTCACGATTAAACGAGTTCGCCGGACAGTCCGGTTGCCCTCAGGAATCTGGACGGTTGGATCGAGATCCAACGGTCCCAATTTGTTAATGTAACCGGAGGGTCCGAATGCTCACACGAACGTGGGCCACGCGATCTGAATCCAACGGCTGATATCGCACGCGCGTTTTGAAAGGGTGGCTCGTGCGCTTAGTTGATCGGACCGAATCAATTGGCTCGAGCCCGAGTCCGACTCGACCCGAGTAACAAGAAACCAAGTTTGACTTTGAAATAAAAACAGAGACTTTGAAAGATTTATTTGAGATAGCAAATTAACTCCAAAATTTATGAAAATTTTACAGGAGCTTGCTAACTCAGATATTAACCTTGTGTAAAATTTTCAGAGGTTTTTATACTGTGAATAAACCTCCCAAAATTCTGCAAGGCTCTGCTTTAATGTTTGACCGAGAGTCAAACAGGTTTGACTACCCTCCAAAATATTCAAACAATTTCTAAAAATTGTGAAATTTTTCAGAGGGATCACATATCATCCCAAGAACCTAGGAAAATATTTCAGAGGATGATCAAAACATTTGACAAGAATGTTTTTGAAGGAACAGATTTGTATCAAAAGACTTGTGACTTTGCATTTCCATAAGTCTTGCACAATACTTGTCCAATACAAACGGAAACACATGATGTAAGAAAAAGTTTTAATTTCTACTCGTTTTCTTACATTTGAAACACAAGCCCAAAATTGGGATGTTACAACTCTCCCCTTACAAGAATCTCGTCCGAGATTCGCTCACTCGGAAAAGAAAGAGGGGTAGATCGAACATGGGCACAGAGCACCATCGGTGCTGCAAGCTACGATTTTGAGGCGCATGACTAGCCAAGTGACCTGATCACGAATCTTGGTTTTGATCTGGTAGAAAATGTGCCACTTTAGTTGGCACGGAGGGACTTACTGTGTCCGGATATACCAAGGATTGATGATGAGAGATCTTTCTAGGTTCCATGGTTGATGGTGCAAGGTCGTTGTTAGTGGTGGAGCGATTTGTCCGTTACTCCACTAACGAATGGGGCTCGACTTGATAACTAGCTATACTGAGTCATCCTCCGCAGCTAGTTCGTTAAAGGAGCTATGACCCTCTAGGCCACGAAATTTGAAGCAATAATGGTATGTGATACCCAAGTTAAATAAACGATGACATCCCGAAGGCATCTAGGGTTCGGATAGATTAGCAAGAGATTTTTGGCCGAATCGATGGTACCAGTGCCGATAAAAGACCAAAACGAAGACCACCAAGAGCAAGAAAAAGATGGGGATAAAGGAAATGAGATACTCTGAATTGACTAAAATAGTATCGTGGCAAGGATTAACATGAAGCGCACCTAAACGACGCGTCGGTACCTCTTGAGCTTTCCACCGAGATGGGGTTGACTTGAGTACGAACAACCCTCAGTCACGATGTCGCGCAGAGCATGTGATCGAATCACGGCCGTGAAAAGAAACGAGAGGTTGCCCCAAGCTTCTTAGGACAATTGTAAGCATAATGACCACAGAGTTTGCAAATGAAACAAGTGACTATGGCGATTGCGAGGCCGCCTCACGACTCGCGGTACACGCGATTGGGGCACGGCCTGCGGAGAACGAGGGGTTGCTGCAACCTCCTTAGGGCAACTATGCGCATAGTGACCCTTGCTGTTGCAGAAAAAGCAAGTGATATCAGCTATCTGTTGACGCTTGCGCCGATCCTCTAGCTTTCTCTTTCTGGCCCCAGCAACTACAGGATTCTCGACCGTAACCTGAAAGTCGGGGAAGGTATAAGCTGGTAATTTGTCCTGCAGCTCCACAGACAAATCATCCAAGAACTTCTCTGGTCTGGAAGCATTGGCGATTGCGATACTTGTAGATGACCGAAGAAGCAGTCGCTGAAGCTCTAATGACCTGGCGATCACCAAGTTCATGCTACACTCTTTGGGATAGTGAGTGCTTCCCTCGCAGAGAAAACAAGTGACTATGGCAGTCGGACAGTTTCCGGGTAGGTGGTCTTCATCACAATTTGGGCAAGCTGTGGTACACTCATTCTCGCCAAGTGTCCTTCCTCACCACAAATGGCGCGGACCATAACCTTCCCAGGGTTGCAACCTTTGGCGACATGGCTCTTTTTACCATGGTCATAGCAAAAAGGGGACCAAAATCCATCACAATCGCCAGAGGGGAGGCGCTTGCAATCCTTGTTTGGACAGTTGGGGCCAGGGATGCCTTCATCCCAACCAGCTTGCTGACCTAGTCCGCTGCTGGCCTGCCCAGACATCCTGGTATGAAGAGATGGGTTAGCAACGCAACCCGAAAACTAGAAGCTGAACGACGCGAAAGAAAACCGAGGACTAGGGAGTCCCGCTGAAAGTTGGGTGGGGATAGGTACTAAGATGGACAAGGGACAAGCCCGAAACTGAAAGCAAGGAAAAACCATTAGAATCTCCACCAAACGAACTCCAGAAGCTCAAAAACCAACATAAAACCAACGCAAAAGCTCAATTTACAAAAGCAATTCCCTGGTATGACTAACTCGTATGGAAGAACGAGCAATCAGTTTAGGAAGGTGAAATTTCAGAAATCAACCTTGGCTTAAATCAGCTAAAAAGCAAGGTAAAACCACCTAATTGAGGGTCAGACACGAAGCTAACTCATATCACTCCTTACCCTTTTATTCCCACAAGTTTTAGTTGAATTAACCTCTCATTTCCTACCTTAATTACTAACCACTAGCTAGCTGCCAAAATTTCTTTCTCCAAGCTCTCATGGTTCTCCCAAAACCAAGTTAATCGATCGAGGCTAATTTTTGAAAGTAAGAGAGGAACAACTTTTTCAAACTTAAGTGAGGGTAAGGTGAGATGAGCAAGCTAAGATAGGTAAGGAGCAAAATTAGAGAACTTACTTAAGTTTTCATAAACTATTTGAAAGTAAGTTTTCAAAATATCCTAAAGGCGACCAAACTAGGGGTTTCTACGGTCAGTATGGCTCTGATACCAACTTTGTGAGGACCCGGAATATTTAACTAGTAACACTTAACCTCCAATTGGTTCTAGCGTTACTAATTAAACATTCTAAGCCTCGATGGACATATGCTTCCAAGAATTGCAGCATATGTACATCATCACAAAATTACACATCAATTCCATACACATACATCACTATGTTCAACAACGACATACATAAAGTAAAGTTATTACAAAGAGAGCCACCGCCAAATAGAACAATATACAAGAATGACAATGAAGCAAAAGCGCCATAAGATGGCTAGAACAAAAGTCGACCTGTTAGCCAACATAACCCACAAGGCAACCGACCGGGCGCCAAGCTAGTCGCCCACAGCTACCACAACACAGCTCACAAAAGTGAGGCCCTTGAGCTCACCTTCCTCCTCCGCAACAAAACAATTAAGATAGCAACCGAGTACAAAGATTGTCTTTGTACCCAAGATCGACGTGTGGAATAGCGGACCTATTCATAAACTACATGCAAGCTTATTTAGGTGGAGGTCATATGTCTCATTTTGCATGAAGCCAACTTTATTTGCAATAATGTAGTACCTTTTAAAAGCAAGTTTGCAAATTTATTTTGTTATCAAAGTAACATGAAGTAAAGATACATACAAGTAACCACCGGAAGTGACTAACCCAATAGTCACCACAACATATAGCACTAATCCCGATTGCACCACCCATCAAGTTTTAATTTAAAAGGTTGTAGTCTAACTCTTGAAAGACCTTGCCAAGCGTGTCCATAACCTAGACGAGGCTATTCGAATAGTTTTAACCTGCAGGGGTGTACCAATGTACCCACACTTGCATCGCCTTTAAGCCAAAAGCACACTTCCGGGTATGCAAGGCACGCTAAGTCCTCGAGACATTTCCAATCTTGTGTATTAACTACGAGCCGCTCGTATGGATAGAAACCCATACGCTTACATTGCAAGTCGAAAGACAACCACCCGTTCGGGGAAACCTTTCGGACACTACAATGCTCCCACCTCCATCCCTCCCGCGACTCCTCGCGACCGGAGCCAATACACGCCAAAGTACTAAGTCAAGAGAGGTCCCATACCCTCTAGTGTGGTTAGCACGCTAAAATGCTTGGTTTAGTGTAACAAGATGTTCGGTCCTTGTTGACTCGGGCACCATTCCATCACACCCTAAAATCACACCAACATACCATTGTGCCCAAGTCTAAATCATTTTGTTTTCGCTTTTAGTTTTCATAAGTAGACATGGCACAAGGTGGAAATCATAAATCATAATAAGTTTTGTGTGATCAAGGTTATCGACAAGTCGATAACCGCCCATTTCTACCGAAGCTAAGCATGGCTAAGCAATTAATTCGCAACTACTAAGTGACAAGAGCCCATCCACTAACTCTAAATCACAGCAAGTAACCTAGGCTCATGGTAGTAGAGGATAATCATTTGCTAAGGAATGCATCTACTAGGCCAACTATTAAAACAAAGTAGCAATGCATACATAGAATTTGTAATCAACATAAATACTTAAAATATCGGGATTAACATGATCAAATCGCTTGCCTTCTTCTTGTCGTTGCTCAACTGCATTGTGGAGGGTCGTTTCTGGATTACCGTGAAATGTCGAATCCTAAGCGAGAGGCAAAAAGAACCAAGAACAACCAATAAGACGAGCCACAAATAAACCAATGAGCAAGCAACAATTATCCAAATGCGACAAAATTTATACATAAGGTAGAATACGAATATACCTAGACATAGAAACTGAAAAACCTAATTTGGATTTGTGGTGCAAAGATATTGCCTAAAAACACATTTTCTACCATAATTAGCACTGTAGCAAAAATATTTTCTAGAAAGATTTTGAAGCTGAAATTTTATGGTAGCTACCTACTGATATAGAGGTAACCCATATAAAATTTCAGGTCATTTGGAGTTAAAATGATTTAGTTATGATTTTCCTAAGATGCAAAACTAGCATAATGCACTTTCGAGAAATATAAACATGTGCAAAACCTATTTCACATTATAGTATGATAACAGAGGGATTTCTAACATCAAATTTCTATTTTTAGGATTTACAGGAATTACTGTGTCTATTACCTCATTAAATGAATTTTTAATTGCTACTAATAAGGTTAAATCTACTAACATATTTTTCAGTGATATAGACCTTCCACCATTTTTAGATTAAAGTTTAGTTAATGACAAATTTATCAAAGTTAAAATCATTCAATTAGCGTATATACAGTAAAAGATATGCATTTTCCAAGTTTTAATACAATTCGGAATATATAAAAATAGCGTAAAACCAACTATTAAAGATTACAGAATTTTCTACTACGTACATAGCTAAAAGCATTTTTATATTAAACTTTAGTGAAATACAAATTCATTGCGCTTGGTTTCATGTAAAAGGATTTATCTTGAATTAGTTATGAATTTCTAAAGTTTTGATACCATTTTACTTGACAAATAATTACTTACGTAAATAAAACCAACCCAACCGACAATAACGACGTGGGCGCCGTGGGCGTCGATGCGAAATCCAACGAGCCACACGCGACGAAAACAGCGCGCGCGCGATTCATAACAACCCCACCGTTGGATCAAGATCCAACGGCCACGAGGAAGCATGCAACCGAGGATGCGACACCTCGGCGAACCACAACCGCAGATCTAAAGATGAACGGCTCAAAACCCAAATCTAACCGAAGGTCCGACAGTGCACACATGATCTCACCAAGATCACGAGATGGACGGTCCAGGATGATGAGGGGAACCGGATGGTCCGAATGCACTTACGATCAAGGCCGTAGATCTAAAAATGAACGGTGGATAATGATCGCAGTTCAAAAGGGATGCTGACATGTGGGACCGCATGTCAGTGACTTCGAGTCACCCACGACCGTTTAACACACGCACACGCAGCTGAGGGCCCACTTGTCGGCGACTGAGAGAAGGTTTCCGACAGGATTAAGTGCCGACATTTTTATTAATCAATGATTAAGTATTAATGATGTCGGAACAGTGCGGGATTGAACCAGAGAGTGATTAAAGGATGTTGGGCCCACTAGTCAGTGGCTCAACAATAATGATTAAGACACAATTAACAACTAATGATTAGCAATTAATGTGCCCTAATCAGATGACGAAACGGAGCTTCTCAACCCAAAAACCCGAGTGGCTTTGACGGCTTGTCGCCGGCGACTCGGCGCATGGGCGCTAACAAGACCCAAAATGGATTCGCAATAACATGCGAACCTAATGGTAGCATTCTCGCCGGCGAGGACTAGAACGCCGCCAGCCGGAAAACGAAAACGGAACCCTACGGCTAAACACGAAAATAGCGGCTCAAATTGCAGGACCTAGGATGCGGGTGCCATGACTTCTAGGGACTATATAGAAGCTACCTTATCCGACAGAGCTTCAAAGATGGCCGGGAAGACTTGAACACGATGAAGTCCACCGAGCCAAGAAGATGAAGTGGAAGATGAGGTTCGAGCAAAATGAGTGGAACCAAATCATCACCACAGCTTCATTATAGCTCAAAGAGGTTCCAAAAGCAAGTAATTGCAAAAAGAATCACTTACGGAGTCGAGAAGAAAGGGGTGAAACCAACGAAAATCTCCAAACTTAAAATTGAGTGATTCCTGTGAATGCAACCCAAAATCAAGTTAGGGAAATACAAGGGAGGTTGAGGAGTTCAAAAGGGTGCAAGAAACGTTGAAGATAAACCACTGACACCAAGGCCGCCATGGGAGCACTCGGGTCAACAATGGTGGATTGAAGGTTTGAGATGGTTTTGAGCTCAAACACAGAGAGTAGCTAGGTGTAGTGCAAAAGAACACCAGTGAGTACCTAGAGGGGCTATTTATAGGAAAGGAATTAGGGTTTCGAGCAAGAACATGAGCCCATGGTGAGCTCGGTTCATGGTGCGCCATGGACCACGAAATGATGGGAGCAAGTGAGCACGGTGACCATGGAGGAGAAAGCTCATTGCGCATTAAATGCATTGCGTAGAGACGTTGATGAAAGCAACTTGAGGTGACACCACAAGCCCCCATGCCCTCTCTTTCTCTCGCCATGAACGCTCGCGCGCCGAGAAGCCGAGGAGGAAGAAGAACAGAGAAGACGAGCCACGCACCGTTGGATTAAAATGGACGGCCACGATTAACGAGTTCGCCGGACAATCCGGTTGCCCTCGAGACTGGACGGTTGATCGAGATCCAACGGTCCCAATTTGTTAATGTAACCGAGGGTCCGAATGCTCACACGAACGTGGGCCACGCGATCCAATCCAACGGTGATATCGCACGCCGCGTTTTGAAAGGGTGGCTCGGTGCGCTTAGTTGATCGACGAATCAATTGGCTCGAGCCCAGTCCGACTCGAACCCGAGTAACAAGAAACCAAGTTTGACTTTGAAATAAAAAGAGACTTTGAAAGATTTATTTGAGATAGCAAATTAACTCCAAAATTTATGAAAATTTTACAGGAGCTTGCTAACTCAGATATTAACCTTGTGTAAAATTTTCAGAGGTTTTTATACACGTGAATAAACCTCCCAAAATTCTGCAAGGCTCTGTTTTAATGTTTGACCGAGAGTCAAACAAGTTTGACTACCCTCCAAAAATATTCAAACAATTTCTAAAAATTGTGAAATTTTTCAGAGGGATCACATATCATCCCAAGAACCTAGGAAAAATATTTCAGAGGATGATCAAAACATTTGACAAGAATGTTTTTGAAGGAACAGGATTTGTATCAAAAGACTTGTGACTTTGCATTTCCATAAGTCTTGCACAATACTTGTCCAATACAAACGGGAAACACATGATGTAAGAAAAAGTTTTAATTTCTACTCGTTTTCTTACATTTGAAACACAAGCCCAAAATTGGGATGTTACAAAAACGAAGGAGAAGCAGGGGCACTGGAGCTCTTGGCCAGCGGTGACGGTGATGAAGGTGAGGACGAACGGAGGTGATTCAAGTCTGGCCGAAGACAAAAATGAGATCCCGCCGACTTGGTGATGCTCTAAGAGGCGGAGGCGCATCAATGCCGGCGATGAGGTGGCGACAGCGACAACTTTGGCGGTGGAGGAGCTCACGGTCACGGTGACAACGGTGATGGAGTGGCGCCTGAAGAGAGGTGAGGTGAGCACCGGGACGACGAGATGACGAGGATCACCAAGAGCACCTCAAGGAGACCGGAGGAGGACCGGGGCAGCTGCACGACGGTGGTGACCAGAGTTGAAGGAGAAGCATGGCGACGGGGTACTCCGGTGACAAAAAACCAAAAGGAGGCAGGGGATCAGATGATAAGGACATTGTGCACGATATGACGCGCTCAAAAGGGCACGAGGCTCACCGGCGGTGTATATCGGAGAAGAGAGGCGGCGGCCGGGATGATGACAAAAACGAAAATGGCGCTCCGACGACTCTCGGCCGAAGATGGAGGAAGCACGGCGTAGCCCTCGATGAGACGATCACAACGGTGGCGGTGGACGGGGCTGAGAAGGTCCGACGACGAAGAACATTGTCGGGGAAGGAGCTTCAAGCATCTTTGGTCTTGGACAAAATTGCGGCGCTAGGAAACAAAATCGGAGAGGAGACCTTAGGGTTTCGGGAGAGGAGAACAAGGCGAAGAGATTGACGCGGGTTAGGGTCTGTGAGGACCCGGAATATTTAACTAGTAACACTTAACCTCCAAATGGTTCTAGTATTACTAATTAAACATTCTAAGCCTCGATGGACATATGCTTCCCAGAATTGCAGCATATGCACATCATCACAAAATTACACATCATTTCCATACACCATACAACGCTAAGTTCAATAACGACATACATAAAGTAAAGTTATTACAAAGAGCCGACCGCCAAATAGAACAATATACACGAATAACAATGAAGCAAAAGGTGCCATAAGATGGCTAGAACAAAAGTCGACCTGTTAGCCACACAACCCACAAGGCAACCGACCGCCGCTAAGCTAGTCGCCCAAGCTACCACAACAAAGCTCACAAAAGTGAGGCCCTCGAGCTCACCTTCTTCCTCTGCAACAATTACATTTAAGCAAGATAACCGAGTACACAAAGGTACTCGCAAGATCGACGTGTGGAATAGCAGCACCTATTCATAAACTACATGCAAGCTTATTTAGGTGGAGGTTGTATGTCTCATTTTGCATAAAGCCAACTTTATTTGCAATAATGTAATACATTTAAAAGCAAGTTTGCAAATGCTTTTGTTGTCAACATAGACGCGTAATTAAAGATACATACAAGTAACCACTGAAGTGACTATCCCAATAGCCACCATTAACAATAGCACGAATCATCGATTCGCACTCACCCATCAAGTTTTAATTAAAAGGTTGTAGTCTAACTCTTCAAAGACCTTGCTGCGTGTCCATAACCTAGGACGAGGCTATTCGAATAGTTTTAACCTGCGCAGGTGTACCAATGTACCCACACTTGCATCGCCTTTAAGCCACAAAGCACACTTCCAAGGTATGTCGGCACAGCTAAGTCCTACGAGACGCTTTCCAATATTGTGCATTAACCACGAGCCGCTCGTATGGATAGAAACCCACACGCTTACATTGCAAGCCGAAAGACAACCAGCCATCACGGGGGAAGCCTTTCGGACACTACAATGCTCCCACCTCCATCCCTCCTGCGACTCCCTGCAACCCGAAGCCAATACACGCCAAAGTACTAAGTCGAGAGGTCCCATACCCTCTAGTGTGGTTAGCACGCACAAATGCTTGGTTTAGTGTAACAAGATGTTCGGTCCTTGTTGACTCGGGCACCATTCCAATCACACCCAGAAGCACACCAACATACCATTGTGCCCAAGTCTAAATCATTTTATTTTCAGCTTTAGTTTTCATAAATAGACATGGCACAAGGTGGAAATCATAATCATAATAAGTTTTAGTGATCAAGGTTATCGACAAGTCGATAACCGCCCATTTCTACGAAGCTAAGCATGGCTAAGCAATTAATTCAAAACTACTAAGTGACAAGAGCTCATCCACGAACTCTAAATCACAGCAATGCCTAGGCTCATGGTAGTAGAGGATAATCATTTGCTAAGGAAATGCATCTACTAGGCCAACTAACGACAATAGTTTAACACAAAGTAGCAATGCATACATAGAAGTTGTAATCAACATAAATACTTAAAATACTGGGATTAACATGATCAAACTGCTTGCCTTGATAGATTTGTTCTTGCTGCAGAGGGGAGTGCTCAGGTTCAATAAATTCTTCGGAACCTAACGCGAAAATGCGATAAAAAAAATAAGAACGAAGAACACCAAACAAAACTCAATAGCAAAGAACATCCAAATCCAATGAAATTTCTACAGCAGCTAGAGGTTGATTTTAGACAATTTTAGAAATAAGAATCACTCCAATTGGACTTAGTATGAAAAAGTTATGGCTAAAACTAGTTCTCTCAGCCTATAAATTCTTTAAATTAATTAGTGATACTGTTCATGGCGAAAATTTCTAGAATGATCTAAGTCCTGAAATTTTTATGGTAGATAGTTTATGACATCCTAATGACAGCAAAGTTGAGTTTACTAAATTTGGAGTTATAATGA
This sequence comes from Ampelocalamus luodianensis, assembly GCA_036346255.1. Taxonomy (NCBI): domain Eukaryota; kingdom Viridiplantae; phylum Streptophyta; class Magnoliopsida; order Poales; family Poaceae; genus Ampelocalamus; species Ampelocalamus luodianensis. The sequence continues at coordinate 240,250 of JAYEVH010000039.1, read as the reverse complement.
TTTACTTATGATTTTTCTAAGTTGCAAAACTAGCATAATGCACTCTCCAGAAATATAAACATGTGCAAAACCTATTTCACATTAAAGTATGATTACAGAGGGATTTTCTAGCATCAACTTTATATTTTTAGGACTTACAGGGAATTACTTGTGTCTTTTACAACATTAAATGAATTTTTAAATACTACTAATAAGGTCAAATTTATTAACATATTTTTCTGGTACTGGTTTGAGCCTAGAACCATCTTTAGATTAAAGTTTAGTTAATAACAAATTTATCAAAGTTAAAATCATTTAATTTGCAGATATACAGAAAAAGATATGCATTTTCTAAGTTTTAATTCAATTCTGGAATATACAAAAATGGCTGAAAACAAGCTATTAAAGATTACAGAATTTTCTACCATCGAAGCATAGCTAAAAGCATTTTTATTTTAAACTTTAGTGAAATACAAATTTATTACAGTTGGAAACAACTACAAAGGATTTAAAATGAAATTACTATGAATATTCTAAAGTTTCCGCACAATTTCTAGTTGTAAAGTAATTACTTACCGAAATCCCGATAACCTAATTAAAAGATAAAGACGTGGCTGCAGAACAGCCGACGATCCCAGATCTAACGCGCGCGGGGTGGAAGCAACCCAACAAAGACAACACATCCCCACCGTCGATCTAAGATCGGAAGGTTAAGGTGGTGAGCGGTGCGGACCTCGCGAACACCACACAAACCTCAGCCGTTGATCAAGAGATGGACGACTCACAATGATGGTGAGATCGGGTGACCCGATCAGCGCAAGGATCTGGGCCACAAATCGCAAAATGGACGGTGGCCATAGATCGAAGTGCAACACTAGAGTGCTGACACGTGGGGCCGCATGTCAGTGACTGAGAGTCACACATGCGAGCTTTAACACAAGTGCACAGAGCTCGGGTCCCACATGGCAGTGACTTAAAGAGGATCTTTAGGACAGCTAATTAAATACTAATGACCAATGATTAATGATGATTAGCAATTAATGTGTCCTAACGATTTTGAACAGAGGTGATTTAAGTGATTGGGGGCCCACCTGGCAGTGGCACAAGGGGACAATTTAGTACTAATTAAATGCTAACAATGATTAACATTTAATGAACTCAAAAATTAGTCCTAATGACCCCGAGACTGAGGTTTAAGGCCTACGGGCCCACACGTCAGTGACCCAAAAGACCATTTCGGGCACATTAATGCTAAGACCGGATTAATAATAATCATTAGCATTAATGATGTCCGAAAGCGCCGGTTAAGCGCCATGGGTGATTACAGAGGGTTGGGCCCACATGTCGCTGAGACATTTAGGTTGATTAAGACACAATTAATACTTCTAATGATTGACAATAATTAGGCATTAATCGTGTCCTAATAATTTGACGAAACGGAGTTTCTCGGACAAAACCGAAGCGAGAATAATGCTTGTCGCCGGCGATCTCGATGCATGTGGCGCCAACCAAATATCAAAATGGGTTCGCAATAGTGTTGCGGACCCAATGGTGATGACTCGCCGTGCGTGGTCTCAGAACGCCATGAGCGAAAAACAAAGATGGAGCCATTTTCGGAAAACATGAAAATAGCAAATGCTCCATAGCGGTCAAGAAAACGAGTGCCAACACTCTAGGGACTAATAAGAAGCTACCCGAGCCAAGGTGAGCTTCAAAAGTGGCGGAAAGCTTGAACGCTGATGAAGTTCACGGAGCCGAGGAAGATGAAGTGGAAAATGACAATCTGAGCAAAATGAACACCAATGGGTGATCAAAATAGCATCATTAGGGTTCCCACAAGCTCCACAAGTAAGCAATTGCAAAAAGAACCACTTACCGGAGTTGGAGAAGAAAGGGGGTGAAATCAGCCGAAAATCTCCAAACTTAAAATTGAGTGATTCCTGGGAATGCAACCCAAAATTAAGTTAGGGAAATATAAAGGAAGTTGAGGAGCTAAAAGGGTGGAAGAAATATTGAAGGTGAACCACTGGACACCAAGATCCACATTGGAGCTCTACGGTTGAAAATGGCGTTTGAAGATTTGAAGTCGCTTTGAGCTCAAATACAGAGAATGAGCAAAGTGTGGTGTAAAGGAACACCAGAGGAACTAAGGCGGGTTTATATAGAGGAGGGATTAGGGTTTGAGCACACACATGAGTCCATGGTGAGCTCGGATCATGGCACTGGCCATGGACCAAGAAATGATGGGAGCAAATGAGACTCGGATGGAGGAGCCAAAGCTCCGGGTGCATTTAATGCCCCACAGAGTGATGTTGACGAGAGGAGCTCGACGGACAATGCGCAACCGCTCTCTCCCTCTCTCTCCTTCTGCCATTGCTTGCATGCGCCGCACGGAGGACCAGAGGAGGAAGAAGAACAGAGAAGGAAATCGTGGCCGTCAGATCTGAGATGGACGGCTGCGATTGAAAGGGTCCAGCTGAGGGTTTCTAATGCTCTAAGCAATCAGGGCGGTCCGATCAAGATTGAACGGCTGAGATCAATTGGGACTTTCGGGTGACCCGAACCGCCTATTCAATAAGGACGGCCCGATCTTAAACCAACGGCTCAAAAGGCTGGAACGATCGCGGTGGCCCGAACGGCATCCGTCAACGAGAGCCGAGCGATTCAAATCCAACGGCCGAAATTGATCGCGCGCGTTAGAAAGGGCTCGGTGCGCTTAGTTGATCGCTCAACTAAGTGGCTCGAGCCCAGTCCGACTCGAACCCAAGGAACAAAGAATCGGGCTTTTAGGTTTTAATTAAAGCTGAGACTTTTGAGGATTTAAAAGAGGTAGCAAAACTACTCCAAAAATTCTGAAATTTTTACAGGAGCTTGCTAGCTGAGTTATTGACCTTGTATAAAATTTCCAGAGGTTTTTGTGCTATACATTTTCCTCCAAAAATCCTGCAAGGTGCTGGTCCCCAGTTTGACCAGAATTTTAGTAGGTTTGACTGACCTCCAAAAGTATTCAAACAGTTTCTAAAAATTGTGAAATTTTTCAGAGGGGTCACATACTAACCCAAGAATTTAGGAAAAAATATTTCCAGGAGATTATCCCAAGATGGAACAAGAATGTTTTTGAAAGATCAAGATTTGGATCAAAAGACTTGTGACTTTGTATTTCCATAACTCTTGTACAATAATCGATTAGTACATGCAGGAAATACATGATGTAAGAAAAAATTTTAATTTCTACTCATTTTCTTACATTGGAAACACAAGTCTGAAACTTGGGATGTTACAGGGTCCTTATATAGGCACGGAGAGGAGGATCCCAACTGGAGCCGGCGACGCTGCGTGAAGAACACGAACTCCGAAGAGTCCTGCTCGGGAACGGGATGAAGACGATGGAATTCGGCGGTCCCACGCAAATGTAGAGTAAGAGAGAGCAGAGGCTACCGGTCGCGCGAACGGGAGGAGAGAGGAAAGGAGTGGGCCGCGTGGGAAGGAATGGGCTCAAGCGGAATAAAGTTGGGCTTTGGGCTGGGATTTGGCCCGAAGAATTAACTGAGATTTATAATAGTTTTTCTTTTTAGAAAATAGCAGAAAATCCAAATAACACTTCGAAAATAGCAAATGCACTCGGAAAAATTCTAGAAAATTCTACAAAATATATCCAAGCACATAGAACCCAAATAAAATAATTTTTATAATAGTTGATGTTGATATTATTCATATTAAATTATTTTTGAACTCTGAAAATTCATATTAAGCTTTTAACTTTAGCAGAAAAATTCAAATTGTTCCTTTTCTTTTAAAACTTCAAAACAGATCAAAATTTTGGGATGTTACAAACCTACCCCCCTTAAAAGGGAATCTCGTCCTCGAGATTCGGGCTGACTAAAGAATAGGTTCTGACGTAGGTCTAACTCAAGGCTTACCAAAGGCGATGTTCGAATAGCTCAGTGCTTCTTCAGAGTGACATGGTTCGCCTTTCCTCTGCGACGCTGATGGAGTCCCGGTAGCTTGATTCAAGTCCGAGGCACTCCTCTTCCCGCTCCCGCAAAGAAGTCTCGCCGGTGTAGGTCCCAAATTGAAAGGAACCGTGTCGACTCACTGGGGACACTTGTTTGCATAATGACCTGTCTGGTGGCAATTGAAACAAGTAACTCCTGCGGCATGGTTGGGGTTCCCCTGAGGTTGATTATTGTTGCTGTTGTTGACATTAGGTATTCCTGTGTTTCCTGCATGAGATTTTGTTTGAATTTGGCTTGTTTTCGCGTATAGATTTCGACGATTTCGAAGAGTTAGATTTCGACGCTGTTTCAGAGCAGCTATTCAAGCAAGGCAAGTTACATCCTTCACCATGTCAATCCCAATATTTCAAATTATTTAAATTTTGTTTTAAATTATTATTGCATGCTTATTTCTATTCAATGTAATTTAAATATCTATTTTTAAATTATAGTTATGCCTAAAATCCTTTGTACTGCCAATTTTAGACATTGATTCAAACATACCTTGACACCTTAGAAGAAAATCTAGTTTATGCAATAGTATGAACTAGAATATTTTGGAAAAATAATGCTTAGCCACGCTTAGAACAAAAATATTTGATTTGGAGAATTTTCAGCCAAAAGTCAAATGTTGTTTAAATTATACTCTTAACATTGGTGTGTCATAAGAGTTTTATAAATCACTTTGAAAAATGAAATAAATTAAAATGGTTTGGGCTTGGGTATAATGGTTGTTTGGATGGTGCATGTTTATGCATGGGATCAACTGGGTAGGTTGAGGCCCAGGGTTCTGTTGGTTGACACCAGTCGCTTAAGACGGTCTTGAGCCGCATTTTGCTAAGCCACATCATACAACCACTTGTCTTGTATGGACAGAACCTGGCTGATTAATTTGCAAAGTTCCATCATGGTTGTTCCTGTTCATGACCTTTGTTAGTCCTACCTGGCGCAAGAGGGGGCCTGAACCTTGCAGACGGGTAGTCCAAAGGGGGTGAAACCTTAGCGAGGGAGGACTATGGTGGAATGACGTATTGTAAAAGCCTTGTGATAACCTTTTAGTCGCACACATTCGGAAGTGTGTGAGCGGACAGTATAAATTGGTTATCTCTTATGGGTAAAGTTGTACAACCTCTACACAGTGTTAATCTATTCGAATAGCCGTGTCCACGGTCATGGACATGCTTGGCAAAGCTACTCAAAGTTAGACTTTGGTTTTGATTTCAAAATATTTTTGTAAAACAGTTTTGACATGGATGGGTGTCCATGAGAAAAGTTATGGGTTGAAGCCCCAGGTTGGTGCCCGTGTTTAAGTTAGTGTTTGGTTGGTGCCTACACTAGCTTTATTATTTCAGTTAAAACTCAATTTTGGATATTATAAAACTTGAGCTTTTGAACTTAGTATTGTATTTAATGTCAAATGCTGTTTTTGCACAAATAACCCTATAACCCTTCCTTTGTTACACCCATTCATGCATTAACTCTGTTCACTGTTGGGTGTAACTTGTGAGCACGGTAGTTGTGCTCATACTTGCTTTATGCAAACAAATTTCAGAGGAGAAGGACTTTGCTGCTGTAAGACCCGGGATTAACATCGCAGATCCTCTGTGCATAACTGAACTAGTCCCATGATCAGTGGCTAGCACACACAGTAAACAAATGTGATAATGCAACCATAATCACAAAAATTTATTAATAAATAACAGAGTTGCTTACAAGATTGGCTTACGAGCCAATAATAAAGAAACACAGCGGAAGACGAAGAAGAAGTAGAGGAGTCTAGCTGATCTGCCACAGGCAATTGACTGGGGTAGCGGCCTAGTCATCACGATCCACACCTGTAGCGATGTCCTTCTCCTTTGAAATTTGTTTTGCATAAAACAAGTATGAGCACAACTACCGTGCTCGCAAGTTACACCCGTCAAATAACAGAATGACATGCATACATGGATGTAACAAAGGAAAGTTTATAGGGTTATTTGTGCCAAAAACAACATTTGACATTAAATACAATACTAAGTTCAAAAGCTCAAGTTTTGTAATATCTAAAATTGAGTTTTGACTGAAATAATAAAGCTAGTGTAGGCACCAACCAAACACTAACTTAAACACACGCACCAACCCGGGGCTTCAACCCATAACTTTTCTCATGGACACCCATCCATGTCAAAACTGTTTTACAAAAATATTTTTGAAATCAAAACCAAAGTCTAACTTTGAGTGGCTTTGCCAAGCATGTCCATGACCGTGGACACGGCTATTCGAATAGTTCTTTAACACTCTGCACAGGTTGTACAACTTTACCCACAAGAGATAACCAATTTATATTGTCTGCTCACACACTTCCGAAGGTGTGCGACTAAACAGTTATCACAAGGCTTTTACAATGTGCCATTCCACCATAGTCCTCCCTCCCTAAGGTTTCACCCCCTTTGGACTACCCGTCCGTAGGGTTCAGGCCCCCTCTTGCACCACGTGGGACTAACAAAGGTCCTGAAAGAGTACCCACCGCTTCAACAGGAACGACCATGATGAAACTTTGCAAATTAATCAGCCAGGTCCTGCCCATACAGGATATGTGGTAGTACGATGTGGTTTAGCAAGATGCGGCTCGAAGACTGGTCCTTAATTGATCTGGGCGACAACCAATAGAACCCTAGGCCTCAACCTACCCAGTTGAGCCCGTGCATAAACCTGCACCCACCAGACAACCAATTCGCCCAAGTCCAAACCATCGTTTAATTTTATTTCACTTTCAGAATCATTTGTAAACTTCCATGACACACCAATGCTATGGATACAAATTATACAACATTTCATTTCTTTTGGCTGAAATTCCCTAAATCAAACATTTTTGGTCCAAGCATGGCTAAGCATATAATTTATCAAAATTTATTTTGACTATGGTGACAAGGGAATGACAAATAAAGTATCAACATTGGCCATACAAAGGAAATAGAATAGCTAAAAATTTAAAACGTGGATTTAAAATAACTGAATAAAAAAATATGCATGCAATAATAATTTAAAACAGAACTAAATAATTTAAAATATTAGGGTCAACGTGATCAAAGTTATAACTTGCCTTCGTTGAAGTCCTAAAATTCTAAGTCTTCGAAAGGATCAAACTCTCCGGAATCATCGAAGTCTATACACGAAAATACGACGAATTCAATTCAAATTCAAATAAATTTAAAAAGACAGCTCAAATTAACTACAAATTGAAATATTTTAGTTTATTTAGCTAGATTACAATTTTATACAAATTTTATAACTTGAATCACCCAAATCGGAGTTTGGATGTAAAAGATATGAATTTTAGAACTTTAAATCTATTAAAAACTCTAAATATGAAATTAATAGGGTTTTCTTGATTTATTTTTCTAAAGGAAATCCTTTTATTGCGCAATGATGATGTCAGCCCAGAGATTTTGCATTTTCGGCCGAATTAAATTTCTATTGGAAAAGATTCGAGTCACTAACATGTGGGCCCATGGTCAACAGACTAGGTCCATGATGTGGTCGACGGTTCATGGTAGACTCGGCTCACGACACAGTGCACAGGGGGTGTACGCTGGTGCGACATGCCGCGTTGGTGCACACGTAGGCTCTGACTAGGACTGACGGTTTAGGTGCCGGGTATGTGGCACACACGTGGCTGCGACATGGCTGTCCACGTCAGCCCGTGGCCGGTGGCAGTGCGGCGTTGAGATTGCCGGCGCTCTGCGCCACGGTGAGCCTCGCGGGTGACACCAAAAGAACCAGCATGACCCATTGAGTCTAGTGCTTACCAAAACAGCGGCGGAGCGTGACGTTTTGGCCATCGACGACGAGGTTTAGCGGCGGAGGGGTTCGATCGCCGACGACGAAGGGGCTCCGAGGGTCCTCTGGCGATGTGCAGGTGCGCACCGGCTTCGCGGTGTCACGGCGATGACGAAGGTGTGGACGAAGGCGGTGGAGCGGCCTCGACGTCACCGGAATCGGGGAAGAAGGGCACTTCAACCTCCGGCGAAGAACTCCAAAATTCGGGCGCTACTGAGCAAGACGGTGGCAATGGGTGATGGTGTTGGGTTCGGTGTGAAGAGGGGCGTCCGGGGCTCCCTTTTATAGGTGCCGGGGGAGCTCCGAGGCGGCGTGGAGGAGGTGGGGATCATGGCGGCGGTTGTGGCATCGTGGGAAAAACCGGCGCAGAGAAAGGAGGAGAAGGTGGGGGAAAAACGGCGGAGGTGGATGCGGTCGTGCACACGCACGCGTGAGGAGCGGGACAGTTGGGATAAAGCCGTTTGCGAAGCTCAAACGTGCACGGCAATGGCGGTTGACTCGGCAAAGACGAAGACGACGAAGAAGTCGATCTGACAAGCGGGGCCCACTTGGCAGTGATAGAAAAGAAAAAGGAAAAAGAAAAGGAAAAGGAAATGAAAATATAGGTGGTTGGATGGTGGCCGTTAGATTAAGATCGTACGGTCCACGACGCTAGAAACGTTCGAGTTGAGTTACGAATGAGGGTGTCACGGGCCGCTGGATTTAGATCGTATGGTCGACGTTGATTGGGACGCTCGACCTCCCGAAGGTACCAGAATCGTGGTCGCCCATTTTAGATCTAACGACTCACGATGAGGTGGACGCTCGGACCTCAAGACTTTGTGAGATCCGACCGCTGGTTTAAACTCCAACGGCTGATGGACTCTGAGGTGGTTTTTAACGCGTGAGTGCATGAGAGGTCGGCAGTGGGGTCGGGGTGAGGGTGGGTGACACGCGTCCCCGCGTGTTAGTGAGGTTGAGAGAGCGCGTGGGAGCAAAGCCGTGCGCGCAGCGCGTGGGGGGTTTGGGCCGGGTTTTGGGTTTCACCAAAGCAGGTTTTGATTTTTTTCTTTGGTTTTGCAATTGTTTTAATTCGTAATTCAATTAAGCTTTAGGAAATAGAAAATAATTCCAAAACTATGGAAAAATTCACACAAATTCCTTATTTATTTTAGACTTAATAAAATTATTTCCAACTTAAAGTTGGCTTTAATTTTGTAAATAAATTATTTTGGCTTTTAAAATACTTAGGAAAAAGCTTTAAAATTCCAAAAATTCTAGAAATTAATTAGTTTTTATTTTTCCAACTTAAGTCAAATAAAACTTCAAGAACTTTAGTAAATTTTACTTTTGACTTTTGAAACTTCAGAAATTCAAATAAAGCAATCAAACTCATTCAAATTTCAGAAAATCCAATAAATAAATTTATTTATTTTATTTTGGTAACAACACTTTGGGATGTTACAGCTACCGGTGTGGATCTCAATGACTAGGCCGCTACCCTAGTCGATTGCCTATAGCAGATCAGCTGGAGTCCACTATTTCTTCTTCGTCTTCCGCTGTGTTCTTTATTGTTGGCTTGTAAGCCTTTGTGGTGATCAACTGTGTTTATTAATAAAGTTACGTGAATTACGGATATTATCACATTTGTTTACTGTGTGAACTAGCTACTGATCATGGGACTAGTTCAGAAATACACAGAGGATTTGGGGGTGTTACTCCTAGGTCCGACAGAAGTACTATCAAAGCCATATCGACTGTAGGTTGTGACCTAGTTAGACTGGCTGTTAGTTGAAAAACTTCAAAACTTATTTTACACAACAAAAAAAATTGTTCTCTCCTCATCCGGGTCATCTATCTGTCTTTATCCTTCTCATCGCAATTCTCTCTTACCTAATTTTCCCCTCACTATTTTATAATGTTAAATGGATCCTCTCCCCTTGGAAGTTTCTATAGATGGTTAATACGATCTTACCCTTACGTTCAAGGCCTCAAGACATGAAGCTACCAAAAAGGCATCAAGTAATCGCTACCAATCAAGGACAACATCCACCGAAGACTGTAAGAAAAAGTTGCAATGTCAGCCCAACCATATAGCTTAAGTTTGCCAAGGCTCAATCTGTGTATTGAGCCAGATTAAAGAGTCTCGATCTAGTAGAGCATTGTAAAAAAGCTGTTAAGTTTTTCCTGAAAAGCTTTTGAGTTGGTTCTTTCATTTGGGTGTTATCTTACTCTACCCCCTTAGTTCTTCTTCTTTGTCTCTTCCGTAGCCTTTGTCTCCTTTCCTAACCCTCTGGAGTAACCGACAGATGGTGAACACTCGTCACTTTGAAAATGGAACCAACGCCAACAATGATGGAAGTGCCCTAATTCCACCACCACCAAAGAAACAATGGATCAGAATGGCAACAGATGATGGCTAATCAGAACCGTCTGATCGAACTGCTTTCTCCATCAACAACAATCAAGCCTGACAAGCTATAGCTTCCCAAGCTCCCATTCCAACTCCACCACCCCAAAGGATCAGTATGTCAGGATTTATGAGGATGCGGCCAGCAACTTTCTCAAGCAGTACCGAGCCCATGGATCCAAATGATTGGCTCCGGGCGATTAGTAAGAAGTTGGACATTGCTTAGTGAGACTGATCGTGAGAGGGTGCTGTTCGCTTCGCACTAGTTCATGGGGCCAGCTGCCGAATGGTGGGACAACTACAGCTTAGCTAACGATGAGGATCAGTCCATCACATGGGCTGAGTTTGTGCGAGCCTTCCGGCGTGCACATATTCCCGCGGGTATGATGACCCTCAAGAAGAAGGAGTTTCATTCGCTACGCCAAGGCAACCGCTCTCTGAATGAGTACCTACACAAGTTCAATCAGCTGGCACGATATGCACTAGAAGATGTTTTAAGAGATGAAGACAAGCAGGAAAGATTCCTTGAAGGACTCAATGATGATTTGTCTGCTCAATGATTTCCTGATTATACCGACTTCCAGGCTAGTCGACAAGGTGATTCATCAAGAGGGCAAACCCCAGGAGATGGAGAATCGCAAGAGAAGAATGGCTGCACAGAAGTTCACTCTAGAAGTTTTCCTAAAGCTAGAGGGACTTCATCGTATCAAGTCAAATTCCAGCTAACAGCAGACAACCAGCCAACTTGGAGTCCTCCAACACATCTGATGGTAACCAGGCACAGAAGGACCCATCCTATGTTGCAGGCATCACGTGCTTCAATTGCCATGTGGTTGGGCATTTCACGTAAATCTCCAAAGAAGCAAAGAAAAATAATCCAAACCAACTCAAGACAACATCATGCAAGCAAACAAGAAGTCACAGAATTCTAGAAGAGGACGCTCAGACAACATCACACTCAGACTCACAAATGAGGAGCAGGATGTGGACGATGACAATTCCAGCTTGAAGACCTAACATTTCCTACCTTTCTTTCTAGCCTCTCAGAACCTCGGGACAAGATTCCTTTTATAGGTAGTTTGTAACATCCCAAGGTTATGTTACCAAAATAAAGTTAATAAAGTTATTACTTTGTTGGAATTTCAAAGAGTTTAATTGCTTTTCTTGAATTTCTTAAATTTTAAAAGTCAAAATAAAAATTTATTGAGTTTTTGGGATTTTATTGATTTAAAGTTGAAAAGGAAAATTTTAATTAATTTCTAGAATTTTTTAAAAGCTCTTTCCTAAATATGTTAAAAGCAAAAAATAATTTATTTATGTAATTAAAAGCCAACTTTAAGTTGGAAGTAATTTTATTAAGTCCAAAATAAATAAGAGAATTTCTGTGAATTTTTCCATATTTTTTGGATTTTATTTGCTATTTCCTAAAGCCCTTTTTGATTTAACTGAATATTTAAAATTGGAAAATCAATTTAAAAACTCAAAACCCTTTTGGGCCGAATTCAGCTCGGCCCATCTCCTTTCACCGCGCCCCGACCCATTTGGCCTGCTCTCCCGCGCAACCCCCTCATCTGATTGCCACCGTCGGATTGAAATCCAACAGCCAACCGCTCTCATCTCTCCCTCCCTCTCGCACTACCACCGCCAGGTGGGCCTGCCCGCACCACTCTTCTCCTTCCCTGTTTCTTCTTCCTCACACGCCCGAGCCGACCGCCATTACCGCGCGTGGGAGCTCCCTCTCCATCACTTTTTCTGCCCCCTCTCCTCACGTGGCCACGTGCACTCACTCCCGTGCCTCACGCCGCCCCCACTCGTCCCTCGACGCCCTCTTTTCGCGCACGATCTCGCCGGAACGGCCGCATGCCGCAACCGCTGCTCTGTACCACGATCTCCTCCCTCACCCCTCCCCGGCCCCTATAAAAGGGAGCACTAGGTACGTAACTCTGCACTCATCCTCTCCCCCTCACTCATTTCTCCTCCTTCGCTCATCTCACCGGATTTGAGTTTTTTCCCACCGCCGCAAGCGCCCCACCGCCTAACACCGCCACCGCTCGGTGCCTCGACTCGCCATCGACACCATCGGCATCGCCGCCCGTGGCTACCCCGCGCGCGTACTCCCGAGCTAAGACCATCGGAGCTCCTTCGCCGCCACCAACCACTCCGCACCGCCAAATCCTCACTATCGATAAGCCGTGCGAGCCCTTGCACATCCTAGGTAAGCCATGTGACCTCTCACTCCCTCTATTTGTTGCGCTGCCGCCGGAGCTTCGCCGTGGCGCAGCGCGCCGAAGCTCAACGCCGAGCCACCGCCGAGCCAGGCCGACGTGGCACCGCCACATCACGCCACCATGGCACCTCATCGCGCCACGCCTCCCCTCTCGTCTCGCCGCCACTCGCGTGGCTTCCACGTCCGCGTGTCGTGCCACCTAGCCTCACCCTGCATCCAAAGCCCATGGACCCACCCCACAAAAGCCGAGCCACTAACATGGGGCCCACATATCGTAAATTATTTTATTTTGTTAATTCCCAAACATCCGAGGGTTGACATCAGCTATGCGCAATGAAAGGATTTTCCTTTAGAAAAATAAATCAAGAAATTCTGTTAAATTCAGATTTAGGGTTTTTAGTAGATTTAAACTTCCAAAGCCCATATCTTTTGCATCCGAACTCCGATTTTGTCGATTCAAATTTCTAAATTTATCTGAATTCAAGATCTAGCTATATAAACCAAAATTATTTAATTTGGAGTTCATTTGAATTGTGTTTGAATTTAGCTTATTTTCGCATATAGATTTCGACAATTTTAGAGAGTTAGATTTCGACACCGTTTGAGAGCAGCTATTCAAGCAAGGCAAGTTACATCCTTGACCATGTTGATCCCAATGTTTCAAATTATTTAAATTCTATTTTAAATTATTATTGCATGTTTATTTCTATTCAATGTGATTCAAATACCTGTTTTTAAATTATAGTTATGCCTAAAATCCTTTGTACTGCCAATTTTAGACATTGATTCAAACATACCTTGACACCTTAGAAGAAAATATAGTTTATGCAATAGTATGAACTAGAACATTTTGGAAAAATTATTTAAAAAACAGAGGTCGTGACCGTAAGATCAAGATCTGACGGTCCAGAGCTCCACGAGGAGGTCTTTAGGTCAACGATTGAACAGAAAGAGACCTTAACGGCTCAGATCTCCCCTAGGAGGTCCTGAACGGTCAAGATCTACCCGGGGTGGTCCTGGACGGCCCAGATTTACACGGAGGAGGTCTTTAAGGGCAGAGTTTTAACGGACGAGATCTGGACGGCTAAGACCTCACGGAGGAGGTCGTGAACGGTCCTGGATTAAAGCGGAGGAGGTCCGAGGTTTTCTTTATAAAAGACCAGGGGTGGCCTTTTACAAAGAGGACCCCAAGGGTGGTCTTAGGGGTGGTTTTTGCAAAATGACCATGGGGAGGTCTTTTGCACACGGGGAAGATCTAAACGGCTAGGATTTAACCAGGGTGGTCCTAGACGGTTAGGATCGACTCTAAGGGGAGGTCCTAGCACTTATAGTTGCCGTAGACAAAGATCCAAAGGCCTAGAGCTAACCTAGGAGGTCTTTAACGGCCGAGATTGATTCAAGGAGATCCTGTGACTTAGCGCTTTCATTGACAAAGGCTCTACGGTCCAGATCCAATCTTGAGGAGGTCCTGGACGGTTGAGATTTGGCGGGGGGTGGTCCAAGACTTAAGGTTTTTACGGACATAAATCTAAGGCTCAGATATAAACCTGGGGAGGTCATGGATGGCCACGATTAACCCAAGGAGGTCTTGTGACTTGACAAAATCGCGACAAGGTACAGAGCTCAACGCTGAGCTCGCTGGCACGTCGTCGATGACCAAAGCCATGGCGGCGCTAACTATCTAAGCCAAAATGTTCGAAATACTATTGCGAACCTAATGCGAACATCCTCGACGGCGGAGTAGGCCTAGAACGCCGGCGAGCTGGAGGAGGGCGGAGGACCAGTTTTCGGCAAAAACCGAAAACGGCGAAAACAAGCGCCACGAGCTAAACTAGCTAGACCTTAAGCTCTAAGGGACTAATGTGAACTTACCCGAGTGCAGGAGAGGATCGAGGGAAATCGGAGGAGACCCAGCCGGAGGCGCATTCACCGAGCCGAGAAGATGACGGTGACAAAGTGCTCGGAGTTGGGAACGATGAAGCTCCACCTACGGCCGCGAAACCCGAAAATCCAAATCCAGCTACTCCTGGGGAGGCAAACCAAAAATGGGATTAGGGCACAACTTGACGACGACCAGAGGTGCTCAGAGGGGTAAAGATTAGGGCAAGAGATCCACTGGAACATTGCCAGCCGTGAAGAGCTCTGAAGCTCAAAAATGGCGGGGTGAGAGGCACTCGGTGGTTTTGCACCCAACAAACAACGAGAGGGAGCTCGGGTGACTGGGAGTGTGAAGGGGCTAGAGGAGGACCTCGGAGGTGCTCAAGTAGCTTGAAAGCCAATGGAGCACGAGGACGGAGGCTTTAATGGCGACGGGACAAAAGGTGCTACCGCGCAAGAAAACGAGGAGAGGAGCAAAGCGGTCGGGCCACTCTCGACATGGGCAAAGCGGGCTCGAGCCGTTAATGGGGCCCGCGAGATGACGGAGGCCTGCATCGCCACCGCCTTCAGCAGCGCACGCAGCATTTGAGAGCCAAAGGAAGAAGAAGAACAGAGGAGGAGCTCGGGGAGGTCGTGAGCCCTCCGATCAAAATTGGACAGTCCAGAGCACCCGAGATCGCCCATGACTAAGAAACGGTGGGGAGGTCGTGGACGTTGGATCTTAATCCAACGGCCAGAACATACGCACCCAAAGTCGCTTATGGACTTGGCTCGACCGAGTCGGGTTACTGGGCTTTGACTCGAGCCCGAGTCTGGTCCGCACCCAAGGAACAGTGAACCCTAGTTTTGGGGTTTTAAAAAGAGCTGAGACTTTGAGGATTTATTTGAGGTAGCAAAACAACTCCAAAAATTCTAAAATTTTTATAGGAGCTTGCTAACTAAGATATCAACCTTGGGTAAAATTTTTAGAGGTTTTTATGAGGTGCATTATTCTCCAAAAATTGACCAGGGTTTAAATTGGTTCGACCTGACTCCAAAAGTATTCAGACAACTTCCAAAAATTGGGAAACTTTTCAGAGGGGTTACACATCAACCCAAGAACTCAGGAAAATATTTCCAGGAGATGATCACAAGATTTGAAAAGAATGTTTTGAAAGACTAGGATGTTGGCCAAAATGACTTGTGATTTTTGTATTCCCATAACTTCTTTACAATAGTGGGGTAAGGCATACAGGAAATACAAGATGTAAGAAAAGTTTTTAATTTCTACTCATTTTCTTACATTTGAAACACAAGTCTGAAACTTGGGATGTTACAATAAAACTTGAGCTTTTGAAGTTAGTATTGTATTTAATGTCAAATGTTGTTTTTGCACAAATAACCCTATAACCCTTCCTTTGTTACATCCATTCATGCATTAACTTTGTTAACTGTTGGGTGTAACTTGCGAGCCCGGTAGTTGTGCTCATACTTGCTTTATGCAAACAAATTTCAGAGGAGAAGGACTTTGCTACCGGTGTGGATCTCGACGACTAAGTCGCTACCCCAGTCGATTGCCTGTGGTAGATCAGCTGGACTCCACTATTTCTTCTTCGTCTTCCGCTGTGTTCTTTATTGTTGGCTTGTATGCCTTTCTGGTAATCAACTCTGTTTATTAATAAAGTTATGTGAATTACGGATGTTATCACATTTGTTTACTGTGTAAACTAGCTACTGATCATGGGACTAGTTCATAAATACACAGAGAATTTGGGGGTGTTACTCCTGGGTCCGACAGGAACATAATAATAATTATTTAGTTCCATAACTAATTCTGAAGGTAAAGCTAATGGTAAAGTGCCAATAGCTAATGCAACAACTCTTGCTCCATTGCTCACCCGAAGATCAACATCTCCTCTTGCCAAGCTTCTACTCCTTATCAGTCCCTACAATGAATTGCAAATATGAGCAACCGATCTGGTATGAAATACCCAAGAACTGGTCGGAGAAGTGGCAAGATTAATTTGTATAACATTTATACCTGAACTGAAAGTATTACTTCCTTTGTTCTTTTTCATTTCTACCAAGTACTTCTTGCAATTTCTCTTCCAATGCCCAGTCTCGTGACAATGGTAACATTCTGTGTGAGGCTTAGGACCCAGCTTGAGCTTCTTAAGCTTAGCGTTGAGACTCTCGATCTCATCTTGAGTCTTTCCTTTGCCTTTACCTTTTCCCTTCGACTTACCCTTCTTCTTGAAGCTAGTAGTCTTTTGAACCATCATCACATGATTAGAACTTTTCTTGATGCTCTCCTCAACACCCTTAAGCATGCCATGCAACTCGGTCATTGTAACATCCCGATTTTTTGAGCCTTTTTGAAAATTTTCAAAATGAAAAGAACCACTTGGTTTCGTTGAAGTCCTAAAGCTTGACTTGAGATTTTAGAATTAAAAGTGTTTAAAATGACTAAATCAAACTTCAACTAATCCAAAGGTTTGGTTTATTCGGAGTTGTTTGAGCTCTAGTGTTGACTCTCCCCTTCTCTGCTCGTGCCGCTCTCCCCTCGGCCCTGCTTCCTCTGTGGTTTAGACCTCCTCTTTGGTTTAGACCTCCCTTCGGTTTTGACCACTCCTTGGGTCAAACCACCCCCGAGATGTTCTAAGCTCGGGTTTGTGTTTCAAATGTCCTTAATTTCTGAAAACCCAAGGTTCGGGTTGATTTTCTCCTTTCTGGACCTCCCTCTTGTTTGGACATGCCCTTATGTCCAGACCTCCTTTTGGTCCAGACCTCTTTCTCGGTTGGACTTCCCTTTGTGTCCAAACTCCCTTTCCGTTTGGACCTCTCCTCATGTCCAGACCTCCTTCCCGTTTGGACCTCCCCTTGTGTCCGGACCTCCTTTGATCTCATCTTGACCGTCAAGACCTCCCTTGAGTTCATCCTGACCGTTAGGACCTCCTTTGATCCCATCTTGACGGTTAGGACCTCCCTTGAGTTCATCCTGACCGTCAGGACCTCCTTTGATCCCATCTTGACTGTCATGACCTCCATTGAGTTCATCCTAACCGTCAGGACCTCCTTTGATCC
Organism: Ampelocalamus luodianensis; assembly: GCA_036346255.1. Lineage (NCBI taxonomy): Eukaryota > Viridiplantae > Streptophyta > Magnoliopsida > Poales > Poaceae > Ampelocalamus > Ampelocalamus luodianensis. Next base: position 222,900 of record JAYEVH010000039.1, on the reverse strand, counting down.
CATCTTGACCGTCAGGACCTCCCTTGAGTTCATCCTGACCGTCAGGACCTCCTTTGATCCCATCTTGACCTTCAGGACCTCCCTTGATTTCATCCTGACCATCAGGACCTCCTTTAATCTCATATTGACCGTTCGAACGGTCCGAACATTCTTATCACCCTAGACCACTCGATCAAAATGAGACGACCCCGCTTCACTGCGTTTTCCTTGCCCTTAGGATCTCCCTCCTTGTCCTTTGGACCTCCTCCTCCTCATGACCTTTGGTCTTTTTGCAAAAGACCACCCTCTTGGTCAAGACCACCCCTCATGGTCACGACCTCTAGTCTTTTTGCAAGGACCACCCTCGTGTTCTTTTTGCAAAGACCACCCTCCTAGTCTTTTGCAAGGACCACCCTTTTGGTGGGAACTCTCTTGGTCACAACCTTTACCTTGACCAAACCTCTTTGTTTTAGCTAGTCCTACTCACTTTATCCTCCTTGCACGTTAGCTGCAAAAGTCTGTGAGTATTAAATGTTGTCACCTCTGTTGTACCCTTTTTCCCCTCTTGTCTCCCCCTTACCTACCCCCATCTCCTCTGTCACCTGCCCTTTGACTCATGCTGTAACACCCCAGGACCCACATTACCCTGGAATGCTACTAAACCACTCTACAGCTAGCCAATAATTTCAAGATAAATTAATTCGGCAACATCTCTAGACAAAAAGCATTAAGCGGAAGCATAAACATCTAAGGGAATAAAGATAACGGTAACAAGTTCAATAATTAAACAACCTCTAGCAGATTAATCAAAGAATGGTTCACAAGTCCATCCTTATTAAATAACATAATCCTCCACAAATAGTTAAGCATTTGGCTAGAATTTCATCGACTTTATTACAACATGAGTTGATGAACCATGTGCATTATTGTGGTGCCGCTCTACCCATCCCATGAATGCTCAACAATCACCAGTAGGGGAAAGAAAACAAGGGTGAGATAAAAATCTTAGCAAGCAAACTGCTTAACCGGCTATTCGGACTACAAACAAACATACAACATCATTAAAGTATCCAAATGTCCACACCCATAATGTGAATCCACATTCATTTACCAGCCAATTAAACTACAAAGATATTAAGCATCAATATCCAATCCCCATAATGATCACAATTATAGCCTCAACCATATTTACTACCAATGATAGTAAAATATTAACAATTGAATCTTGATCAACTGCTCCATGTTAATCACCACTACCACTACCAATGACAATAAAGTATTAGCGTGTTTTACCTCATAACTTTACTATTTCTCGCATCCACAACTGCTATCCACAATTACCACAAGAGAGAAGAATCTCATGCCACAACCACAACCTCTACCATACCACAAGGGGTGAACCCCATTCCACAACCACAACCACATTACTCATACCACAAGAGACTCTCATGAGTCAATTTCCACATTGCAACTGTGAAGTTGCGTTTGATTGCAAAAATAACTTCACCTCAATACCTTGCACAAGTATGCAAATGATCTTTCCACAATGTAATGCATATGTATGCTATGCTCCACTGCACCTTTACCCATCAAGGTAAAGGTATGCATCGTGCTACGGCAATGCACGATGTTGTATTCCATCATGATCGCGGCTATAAGCGGCGACATCCACAATGCAAATGTCATGATATGTCATGAATGATATGATAATCATAAACCACAAGAATTTAACCACGAAGGTCAACAACATACTCATCATGAATTTTTTCTCATAATCCACATGTATCTCATTAAGCACAATACCATCGTGTCATAAGACCATTACCACATAACCCACACCTGATTCACCAAGATCAAAATCAATCGATATAGATGGAACTCTATCACATAGACCACCACATGATCATCATGAGAATAACCACAAGGAATTAACAACATGTCCACCTTGAGTTTATTTTCATATTCCGCATTTGGCTCATTAAGCGAATTACCACGATACTACCTAAACTCATCCAAACATAGCAATTGATTAATATCTTGCTACCACATTTTTACTTGGAAAACATGTAACCATGGCATATCATTTAACATTCGTCAATCATGCATAGTGCAAATAGTAAGAAAATGGGTTAAACCGTAGCACAACCGCTACATTTACTTGCCTTCCACGATGCGACGCGTTAGCGGCAAAGTCGATACTCCTAAACCTGAGGCTTCACCTCCTAAACAAGTAAAATAATACCAATAAGGACATAATATACCCAGCGCTACTAATCAGCATTCTACATCGCTTACTTGACGACTCAAAACGAGTTTACAAAGCTGAAACCGAAAAACAACGTTTCCTGCCATATACTGATTCTGGACAGCAGCACGGTAAATGACATAACTCATGATCTGAAGTCAAAAGAGGTAAACCCAATTTCTATAGATTCTTAACTGACTAATCTACAATACTCTAGTTGACACGATACTCCAATTCGGCCAAAAAATTAGGCTAACCATTGTCTGAACTTTCAGTACAGAAACTGTCTACACAAACGAACAGCAAAACTAAAATGACCATAACTTTTAATAGGTAACTCCGAATTGATCGTTCTTTATCAATCTGAAAAGGTTATCGAATTACCTACAATAACCTAGTTGGGTGAACTTTCAGATTCTACCAAATTCCCTTTCAAATTTTAGGAAATAACCAGACAGATTATTCTCGTCAGATTTCTGGCAGCAGATACTAAATCGATCATAACTTTTGACTCAGACTCGGAATCGAGTGATCTTCGCGGCTACTGAAAGATAACGACAAAACCCACATATCTCTAGGAGATGGAATCTTAAAATTCAGCCTCTAAATACAGGAAAAAACCCACGCAAGGTACTGGACAGAATTGAATCTTCTGCAGCCCAACAATTAACCAACAATTCTAATCGGTTTCGCATCTACTAAGGATTAAACAGCGGGGAGGGCATCTCGTTACCCTTGTAGAACCGCTAGAATTCGCTGAACCAAACCCCACACAAACTCTTCTTCTTCTTCTTCTCCTTCTTCTCCTTCTTCTCCTTCTTTTCTCCCTCTCTTTCTTCTTTCTTGCGCAAGGGGCAGCACCTTGGGAGAGGGGAGGTGCAGGGGGACAGCACCTTGGGAGAGGGGAGGTGCAAGGGGGAGGAGAGGAGTCGGCCAAGGGAGAGGAGAAGGGGGCGGCTGCAAGTGGGAGGAGGAAAAGGGGGGAGGGGCGGCTAGGTTTTGGGAGGGTGGCCCTCCCCCCTTTGGCCGGCCACACTAGGAGATGGCCAAGGCCCAGCCCCAAAAGGAAGCGAAACAACTAAAGCCCTCTAAGTCTGGATTTGACTGGCTCAAAATAAAACTTCCCGATTAAATTATTCTCTACCGATTGATTTTTAATTAATCCGATTCTTGACTTCTCACACTTCCGAGTATTACATTCTTCTCACCTTAAAAGGATTCGCCTCGAATCCAACTCTCTGAACTACAAAGAAAAGAACAACAAGCAAACAAGAACCCAAACTAGGTGTACCCACCACCTCGAAGAGCTCGGGGTACTTCTTTCGCAAAGATCCTCCAGCCTCCCACGTAGCCTCTCTCTCCGATCGATTCGCCCAAAGGACCTTCACATACTTGATGGCCTTATTCCTCAAGACCGCTCGACGTATCCAAGATACGAACCGCCGACGCTCCACAAGTGAGATCTCGCTCCATCGTGACTGCTCCAGTCAAGCTTGTGTTCTGGATCCCGCAAGTATTTCTCAAAGATAGACACATGGAAAACATTGTGCACACCACTCAAAGAGTTTGGCAACTCCAAACGATAAGCCAAACTACCCACCCGAGCAACCATCGAAAGTACCGATGTACCACGGGCTAAGCTTCGGTGGTACCAAATGAACAATACCCTTGGTTGGAGACACCCAAAGGAGCACAAGGCTTCCCACCGCAAACTCCACCTCTGGCGCAACATCCGCATAATTCTTTTGTCACTCGAGCAAACCAATGTGTCCCGCCATTTTGGCAAAATTTCCGCAATAACTATTAAGACCACCTTCTCAAACCATCCTCTTTCTTAAAACACTTTTCTCTTATTAAATAAACTCGGGTAACACACTATACCCATTGTCAAGAATTTGATCACAAATTCCACTCACATCATTCTACTAGAAGCACAACGGTATCTTTGCAAACAGAACCCAAAGAATGTAAGAGTAAAGAACTCTCAAGCATCACACTAGCAACTAGCCTTTCCTTCAAAGGACCACGATCCAAATCAAAGGATTCACCACAAAATATTTCTACTCGTCAAGTAGACAATTGGAGAACCACACCACATAAGCTAAGAGTGAAAAAAATCACTCGACAAACCCAAACAATCAATTTCTTTTCCTAACTGGAAAAGACTACGCCTCAACATACATCAACTCAATTTGCAAATGGTCTCGCTAAAAACACACAAGAAAAACAAGAATCAAGAGAGCATCGCACTACTTGACATAACAATAATTTCCCAATTCATTTCTTTTAATAATTTAACTTCCTTGAACCAAGGATTTTCAAATCATTACCCAACACACCAACTCATTTATCTCAAGTTGGCCACCTCAACAATTAGCTCAATTGAGTACATCATCTACACCATTGTAGATAGACTCTACTCGCCCCGCAAATCATACTCTAACCCAAAACCACGACCAACAAAAAGGCTTCAACCCACAACAATTACCATGTTCTTAGAAGAAGAGGTAAGAAGAAATAAATTCCAAAGATACGTAAAATGGTCATCATCACAGAGCCAAAAGACCAAAAGAAAAAAACAAATAGCAATGAGGTTGGAAAACACAAGATAAGATCAATCAGACCTCAAATACTTCTAGTACAACTTTTCCTTTCAATAAGAAGCAATTTTCTTTGATTAAAACATCCCGCCATTTCCAACAAAGGATGCTTGAAGACCACAACATGAGATTCAGATAAAAACCAAAAAGATCATTCAACATGTCGCTTTACTCAAAGCAACCTCGGCTATCACACAAGTCATAAGGTACAAAAAGATTCCAACCGTAAATCTCATTTTATGTTCCTCCGTGTGTAGTTTTATCATTTTATGTTCCCTCACGACCATGCTCCGTAGCTGTACCCCTCTTTGTATCCTCGCCGACCACATTAAGTGGTCAGACTCTTTTGTATTCTTGTACGACTACGTCGAGTAGTCGTAAACCTCGCTTGACCTCTCAGGACCTCCTCGGGACCTCTTCCTTAGCACCTCCTTCTCTTGGTCTTTGCTGGTCTTTTTGCAAAGACCACCCTCCTCTTGATCTTTGCTGATCTTTTTGCAAAGACCACTCTCTTGGCCTCTTTGCAAAGACCACCTCCCTGGTCTTTTTGCAAAGTTGCTAGTCTTTTTGCAAAGACCACCCTCTTGGCCTTTTTGCAAAGACCACCTCCTTTGTCTTTTTGCGAAGACAGCTCTCCTCGGTCTTCTGCAAAGACCTCCCTCTCTGTTGGACCTCCTCCCAACCCGTAGGACCTCCTCCAAAGAGCTCGTTCCTAGTTATCTTCTTTTGTTCTTTGCTGTTTGTTTATAGTTCGGTTTGTTTGGAGTTCATTTGGATCTTATTTGGTCTTTATTTGATTGCTCCGTTCTCGTGTAGTTCTCGATTTACTGTGGAGCCCGAGCTCTTGGAGGAGTAGATCCTCTAGCTTTCAAGAAAGGCAAGTTACACCCTTGAACATATTGAACCCTAGTATTTCCACTTATTTACTTTTTATTTCAAATTATTACTGCATGCTTATTTCAATTCAAGTAATTCAATCCCTGTTTTAACTTCATAGTTAACCCCTAACGCCTTTGTACATCCAAACTTGTTTATTGCTATAATCACCCCTTGTCACCATAGTAAGACCTAGTCGGTGCATTAGAATGAACTAGCATGTGTTGCAAAATTGTAACATCCCGATTTTCAGAATCAGGATGTTAATATTTAACTAGGCGATCTAATGAATATTTGGCAATGTTTTAAAAATTTTCCCATGTTAATTCAAATGTTGCTTCTAAAATCGAATCGAATTGTTTAAAAAGTTGTATAAACATGATAATAATAATAATAATAGACATTATTAAATCAAATTGTTCGGAGGATTGCATTTTAAAAAAATAGATTATTTCGACTTTTTGTTTTAGCGTGTATATCAAAACTCATGACATGTCATTCATTTATATCATTGCTATCGTTTTCAGTTCGACTGACCGCAGGCGCAACGCCTGCATGCTCTTTAATTCTCCTGCCATTTCTCTTTCCCATCCCTTGCCTTTTTTTCCTTTCTTCCTGCCCGCATGAGTACAACTCATCAACACATTTCACTGCCAATTTCTTTTCTCACGCTTACAATTGTGTAGTGCTACACATTGCTACTACTATTAATCCACTACATATACATCTAGTAGCTGATAGTTGCACACATATATTGCACACATATATACATGCAAGCATGCTTCTTCACACACAGAAAAGAGAGAGGCATGTAGCAGGGAGCTAGTAGTATATACTTATATGCATGAGCTAGCTAGTTAGCTGGGGGCACGCCTGCCAGTTTCTTTTTGTCCAGCCGAACTCATTTTCTCCCTCTACCATCTCTTTCTTTACCCAACAATACACAACCAACCAAAAACAGCAACTTTAAAAGATTTTTTAGAGAAAATCACATTCTGGATAAATTCCTGAAAAATTTACCTAAGCATCAACATTATGTCAGGAACCTTCCATAAAAATTTCGTGATTTGTGGAGTTAGGCAACTATGTCTAAAAATTATCAAACTCCCCACTGCCATTTGTTTTTGTTTTTTTTTTCCAAAACCGATACTGTTCATTCGAAAATTTTCTTACCAGCCGAACAACCCCAAACCACTGCCATTTTTTTCTTCTTTTATTTATTTCTCACTACCCATTTCTTTAGTACACAACCAAAGCCACATGTCTCTAACCATTTCATTTGCCAGTAGAATCACCAAGCCACCACATCTGTCTATTTGCTCTCCCAACACACACACAACCACTCACCCACCCATCCTCCTCCAACCATTTCTTTATTCACCACATGGTCTCACTTGGCAGCTGCAGCAGCTAGCTTCACTAAGTTTTTCCCTGGCTCCTCGGCCTGTCTTGTCAGCGAGCCAGCAAAGAAGCTTAGCTGGGCGTAGTCAGGCAAGGGCAAAGTTCTGCTGCCCTTCTCCATCTTCATCCTCTCTGCTTCTTTTTATTTCCACTACACAACCTCCTTAGCCGAACCTACCTCAACAACCAAGCCCCACTGCCAAGTCATTTTCCCCAACAGGCCTTCTTCCTCTCTCAACAACGGCACATCATCTTTTCTCAAGAATGAACACAGCTCATCTACATCCACTTCTCTCCTTCCATTCCCAATCACAAACCTAAAATCCTCCAATGCATGTTATGCAGCTACGATCCTCATCACACAAGCTTTTTATTTCTGTGTTTTGTTCCCGCATGTAAGACCGTTTGAGCGCTTTCAAGAAATGGGAGGAGGAGAGGCGATCTTGCCATTGGCTTTGCTGCACTAGGGAGAAGTGGGAGCAAGGTGCATGTGGTGGAGGCGCAACATGCTTGGGCGTGGCGGCGGCGGCAATGCAATGCGTGGTCGTCGTTGTCGAAGGTGCCCAACGAGGCGGGGCACCGAGGCGGCTCCATGCTCGAGCAACGGACAGCGGCACTCAGCGCAACAGCAAGGAAGGCAGCGGGTGAGCGGCGCCTAGGTGAGGGTGTGGCAGCCGAGCAAGATAAGGTACTGTAGCGGCACGCGACAGCATGGCCGAGGCGATGTCGTGCGGCGCGGTGCGCAGCGGCACGACACCGAGGCGAGGAGACAAGGTTGGCGAAACAATGGTGGCTTGGCGTGGGCACTCGGTAGCGGTTTGCGCGGCGCATGCTCACTACGGCATGGTGACGGCGAGCCCAAGCCCGAGCATGCGTGCAGCCATGGCGGCAGCCCATGACGTCGAGAGAGGAGTCGCGGACACGAGGCTTGGTGGCGTGGCGACGCAAGACGGCGACGGCGTGGAGGAGCCGACCGAGAGCACTGCACTTGCATGCGACGGCGTTGTGCATGCGGCGGCACTAGGATGACGGATATGGACAAGGAGCCGGACGTGGACGCGGACGGGTTCGGCGACAACTACGGCAGACGCGGAGCCGAGAAGACGACGTCTGGCGATATTAGGCACGCCTAGTGCCGTGGTAAAATACTTCGTGTTAAATTGTGCTATCGTATTACGATATTAGTCGTGCATGTTGCATATTAGTCATGTGCATGTCATCTATGTAACATCCCAATTTTAGGCTTGTGTTTCAAATGTAAGAAAATGAGTAGAAATTAAAACTTTTTCTTACGTCATGTATTTCCTGTGTGTACTAAACAATTATTGTACAAGAGCCATGGAAACAAAAGTCACAAGTCTTTGATCCAAATCTTGATCCTTCAAAAATAATCTTGTCAAACCTTTTGATCATCCTCTGAAATATTTTTCCTAAGTTCTTGGATGGTTCAGGACCCTCTCAAAAAATTTCACAATTTTTAGAAATTGTTTGAATATTTTTAGAGGGCAACAAACCTAAGACCAGCACCTTGTGGAATTTTTGAGGAAAATTTATAGCACAAAACCTCTGGAAATTTTATACAAGGTCAATAACTCAACTAGCAAGCTCCTGTAAAAATTTCAGAATTTTTCGAGTAGTTTTGCTACCTCTTTTAAATCCTCAAAAGTCTCACTTAAATTTAAAACCTAAAGTGATTCATCGTTCCTTGGGTTTGAGTCGGACTCGCTCGAGCCACTTGGTTGAGCCTCGATCAACTAATCGCACCGAGCCCTTTCTAACACATGCGATCAATTTCGCCGTTGATTTGCATCGCCGGCTCTCGTGGTCGATGCCGCTCGCCACCACGATCATCACATTCTTTTGAGCCGTTGGATTAAGATCGGGCCGCCCTTATTGAACGGGCTGTTCGGGTCACCCGAAAGTCCCAATTGATCTCATCCGTTCAATCTTGATCGGACCGCCGATTGCTTGGAGCATTAGAAACCCTCACCGGACCCCTTTCAATCGCACCGCCCATCTCGGATCGACGCCACGATTTCCTTCTCGTTCTTCTTCCTCCTCCGTCCTCCGTGCGGTGCATGCAAGCAATGGCGTAGGAGAGAGAGAGAAAGAGCGGTTGCGCATTGTCAAATCGAACTCCTCTCGTCAACATCACTCAGGGGCATTAAATGCACCCGTGCTTTCGCTCCTCCATCCCGAGTCTCACCGCCCCATCATTTCTTGGTCCATGACCGTGCCATGATCCGAGCTCACCATGGACTCAAGTGTGTGCTCGAAACCCTAATCCTTCCTCTATAAATAACCCCTTAGTCCCTCCCGGTGTTCCTTTACACCACACTTTGCTCATTCTCTCAGATTTGAGCTCAAAACCACTTCAAATCTTCAAAACACCATTTTCAACCGTGGAGCTCCAATGTGGATCTTGGTGTCCAGTGGTTCACCTTCAATATTTCTTGCACCCTTTTTAGCCCCTCAACTTCCTTTATATTTCCCCTAACTTAATTTTGGGCTGCATTCACAGGAATCACTCAATTTTAAGTTTGGAGATTTTCGGCTGATTTCACCCCCTTTCTTCTCCAACTCCTAGTGGTTCTTTTGCAATTTCTTACTTGTGGAGCTTGTGGGAACCCTAATGATGCTATTTTGATCACCCATTGGTGTTCATTTTGCTCGATTGTCGTTTTCCACTTCATCTTCCTCGCTCCGTGAACTTCACCGTGTTCGAGTCTTCCCACCATCTTTGAAGCTCGCTCGCATTAAGGTAGATTATATTTAGTCCCTAGAAGTGATGGCACTCGCTTCGGACCGCAGCAGCTTTTTGCTATTTTCATGTTTGCCAAAATGGCTCCATCTCGTTTTCCGCTCACGGCGTTTCTAGACCTCCACCGCCGCGAGGTCATCACCATTGGGTCCGCAACGCTATTGCGAACCCATTTTGGTATTTTGTGGCGCCACGATCGAGTCGCGGCGACAAGCCGCCGTTTCTCGCCGGTTTTGTCACCGAGAAACTCCTGCTGTCAAATTATAAGGACACAATTAATGCAATCATTGTCAATCATTAGAAGTATTAATTGTGTCTTAATCGCATAAATGTCTCACTAACATGTGGGTCCAACCCTCTCAGAATCACCCATCGGCGCTAATCGATGCTTTCGGACATCATTAATGCTAATGATTATCATTAATCCTCGCCCTATCATTAATGTGTCCAAATGGTCTTTTGGGTCATCGACGGTGGGCCCGTGAGGCCTTAAACCTCAATCTCGGGTCATTAAGACTAATTATCGAGTTCATTAAATGTTAATCATTGTTAGCATTTAATTGGTCCTAAACCGCCCCTTGTGCCACTGCCAGGTGGGCCCCCAATCACTTAAATCACCTCTCTTCAAAATCGTTAGGACACATTAATTGCTAATCATCATTAATCATTGGTCATTAGTATTTAATTAGCTGTCCTAAAGATCCCCTTTAAGTCACTGCCATGTGGGACCTGAGCCCTGTGCACGTGTGTTAAAGTCCGCGTGTATGACTCTCAGTCACTGACATGCGACCCCACGTGTCGGCGCTCCTAGTTGCACTTCGCTCTTGACCATCGCCCATTTCGCGATCCGCGATCCAGATCGTTGCGCCGATCGGGTCACCCGATCCTCTCATCGCCGTGGCCGCTCATCGCTTGATCGGTTGTGGTTTCGGCGCTGTCGGTCACCCAACCACACTCATTATGGACCCTCCGATTCTTGATCGACGGCCGTGATGTATTGAGCCGCTCGTCGCACTTGCGCACTTCTTCGCAAGCACCGCTGATTCCAAATCAAAGGCCCATAGTTGTCCACGCGATTCTTTTCTCGTTAAGTGTTATTTATTTCGTAAGTAGTTTTTTGTCAATCAAAAATTGTATCAAATCTTTAGAAATTCATATCTAAATCGAATAGATCCTTTTAAATGAAACCAATCAGTAATAAATTTGTATTTCACTAAAGTTTAATATAAAAATGCTTTTAGCTATGCTTCGTGGTAGAAAATTCTGTAATCTTTAATAGCTTGTTTTCTCGCTATTTTTGTATATTCCGAATTGAATTAAAACTTAGAAAATGCATATCTTTTCTGCATATCTGCAAATTAAATGATTTTAACTTTGATAAATTTGTTATTAACTAAATTTCAATCCAAAAATGGTTGTAGGCTTAAATCAGACTCAGAAAATCATAATAGATTTAACCTTATTGGTAGCATTTAAAAATTCATTTAATGTTGTAAAAGAGACAAGTAATTCTGTAAGTCCTAAAAATATAAAGTTGATGCTAGAAAATGCCCTCTCATATCATGCTTTAATGTGAAATAGGTTTTGCACATGTTTATATTTCGAAAGTGCATTATGCTAGTTTTGCAACTTAGAAAATCATAAGTAAATCATTATAACTCCAAATTTAGTAAACTCAACCTTGCTGTCATTAGGATGTCATAATCTACATACCATAAAAATTTCAGAGCTTAGATCATTCTAGAAATTTTCGCCATGAACAAGATCACTAATTAATTTAAAGAATTTATAGGTCGAGAGAACTAGTTTTAGCCATAACTTTGTCATGCTTAGTCCAAATGAAGTGATTCTTGTTTCTAAAATTGTCTAAAATCAACCTCTAGCTGATGTAGAAAGTTCATTGGATTTGGATGTCTTTGTCGTTGATTTTTGTTTGGTGTTCTTCGTTCTTATTTGGTTTATCGCATTTTCGTTAGGTTCAAGAATATATTGATTCTCGAATCCTCCTCTGCAAAGAAGAGCAAGACCAGCAAGGCAAGCGGTTTGATCATGTTAATCCCAGTATTTTAAGTATTTATGTTGATTACAAATTCTATGTATGCATTGCTACTTTGTGTTAATAGTTGACCTAGTAGATGCATTTCCTTAGCAAATGATTACTCTCTACTACCATTGAGCCTAGGTTATTGCTGTGATTTAGAGTTCGTGGATGAGCTCTTGTCACTTACTAGTTGCGAATCAATTGCTTAGCCATGCTTAGCTTCGGTAGAAATGGGCGTTTATCGACTTGTCGATAACCTTGATCACTTAAAACTTATTATGATTATGATTTCCACCTTGTGCCATGTCTATTTATGAAAACTAAAAGCTGAAAATAAAATGATTTAGACTTGGGCACAATGGTATGTTGGTGTGCTTCTGGGTGTGACTGGAATGGTGCCCGAGTCAACAAGGACCGAACATCTTGTTACACTAAACCAAGCATTTGTGCGTGCTAACCACACTAGAGGGTATGGGACCTCTCTTGACTTAGTACTTTGGCGTGTATTGGCTTCGGGTCGCAGGGAGTCGCAGGAGGGATGGAGGTGGGAGCATTGTAGTGTCCGAAAGGCTTCCCCCGTGATGGCTGGTTGTCTTTCGGCTTGCAATGTAAGCGTATGAGTTTCTATCCATACGAGCGGCTCGTGGTTGATACACAATATTGGAAAATGTCTCGTAGGACTTAGCCGTGTAGCGCATACCTTCGAAGTGTGCTTGTGGCTTAAAGGCGTGCAGGTGTGGGTACATTGGTACACCTAGCAGGTTAAAACTATTCGAATAGCCTCGTCCTAGGTTATGGACACGCTTGGCAAGGTCTTTCAAGAGTTAGACTACAACATTTTTAATTAAAACTTGACGGGTGGTACGAATCGGGGATTCGTGCTATGTTGTGGTGACTATTGGGATAGTCACTTCTAGGTGGTTACTTGTATGTATCTTTATTCCGCTGTTATTTTGACAACAAAATAGATTTGCAAACTTGCTTTTAAACGTATTACATTATTGCAAATAAAGTTGGCTTTATGCAAAATGAGACATACAACCTCCACCTAAATAAGCTTGCATGTAGTTTATGAATAGGTCTGCTATTCCACACGTCAGTCTTGCGAGTACCTTTGTGTACTCAGTTATCTTGCTTAAATGTAATTGTTGCAGAGGAAGAAGGTGAGCTTGAGGACCTCACTACGTGAGTTGTCTTTGTGGTAGCTTCGAGGCGCCTAGCTTGGCGCCTGGGTCGGTTGCCTTGTGGGTTGGTGTGGCTAACCTGGCCGACTTTTGTTCTAGCCATCTTATGGCACCTTTGCTTCCATTGTTATTCTTGTATATTGTTCTATTTGGCGGTCGGCTCTTTTGTAATAACTTTACTTTATGTATGTCGTTGTTGAACTTAGTGATGTATGTTGTATGGAAATGATGTGTAATTTTGTGATGATGTGCATATGCTGCATTTCTGGGAAGCATATGTCCATCGAGGCTTAGAATGTTTGATTAGTAACGCTAGAACCAATTGGAGGTTAAGTGTTACTAGTTAAATATTCTGGGTCCTCACAAAGTTGGTATGAGAGCCATACTGACCGTAGCAACCCCTAGCTTGGTCGCCTCTAGGATATTTTGGAAACTTACTTTCAAAAGGCTTACAAAACGTAAGTAAGTTCTTTGATTTTACTCCTTACCTGTCTTAGTTTGCTCCTCTCACCTTACTCTTGATCAAGTTTTGGAAAAGTTGTTCCTCTCTTCCTTTCAAAAGCTAGCTATTTATCGGTTAAGTTGGTTTTGGGAGAACCATGAGAGCTTGGAGAAAGGAAATTTGGACAGCTAGCTAGTAATTAGTATAGGAGGTAGGAAATGAGAGGTAAATTCAATTAAAACTTGTGGGAATAAAAGGGTAAGGAGTGATATGAGTTAGCTTCGTGTCTGACCCTCATTTAGGTGGTTTTACCTTGCTTTTTAGCTGTTTTAAGCCAAGGTTGATTTCTGAAATTTCACCTTCCTAAGCTGATTGCTCGTTCTTCCATACGAGTTAGTCATACCAGGGAATTGCATTTGTAAATTGAGCTCTTGCGTTGGTTTTATGTTGGTTTTTGAGCTTCTGGAGTTCGTTTGGTGGAGATTCTAATTGTTTTTCCTTGCTTTCCAGTTTCGGGCTTGTCCCTTGTCCATCTTAGTACCTATCCCCACCCAACTTTCAGAGGACTCCTAGTCCTCGGTTTTCTTCGCTGCTCACTTCTAGTTTTCGGTTGCGCCGCTAACCCATCTCTTCATACCGAGATGTTTGGACAGATCCAAAGAGCGGACTAGGTCGCAAGTCGAAGAGATGGAAATCTCCTGCCTCAGCATTTCGAACAAGACTCTCAGGTGCCTCCACTCTGGTGATTGTGATGGAGCTTGTTCCCATTGCCCCGAGGAACGGCAACTACCTCCTTTCTACTATGACCTTGGTGAGGAGAGCCACGTCGCCGAAGATTGTCAAGTAGGGCAGGTTAAGGTCTACCAGCGCTGTGGTGAGAAGGACACCACGGCAGCGAGTGTACCACCGCTTGCCCAAATTGTGATGAAGACCACCTACCCGGGAACTATCCGATTGCCAAAGTCACTTGTTTTCTCTGCGAGGGAAGCACTCACTATCCCAAAGAGTGTAGCATGAACTTGGTGATCGCCAGGTCATTAGAGCTTCAAATGATCGCTTCTTCGGTCATCTACAAGTATCGCAATCGCCAATGCTTCCGCACTGAGTTCTTGGATGATTTGTCCGTGGAGCCGCGGGCAAATTACCGCTTATACCTTTCCCAACTTTCAAATTGTGGTCGAAAATCCCATTGTTGCTGGGGCCAGAAAGGGAAAGCCAAAGGATCGTCGCAAGCGTCAACGGATAGTTGATGTCACTTGTTTCTTCTGCAACAACAAGGGTCACTATGCGCATAATTGTCCTAAGGAGAGTGCGCCACCGCCCTCTGCGGGTCGTGCCCCAATCTCGCACTGCGAGTCGCCAGAGCGCCTCGCAATCTAGCCAAGTCACTTGCTTCCTCTGCAAACTCAAGGGCCATTATGCTAATAATTGTCCTAAGAGGTCGGCAAAGAACCTCTCGCTTCTTTTCGCAGCCATGATTCGATCACATGCTCTGCAAGCATCGTGACTGAGGGTTGTTCGTACTCAAGTCAACCCCATCTCAGCTGGGAAAGCTCAGGAGGTACCTGACGTCGTTTAGGTACGCTTCTTGTTAACCCTTGCCCTGATACTATTTTAGTCAATTCAGGAGTATCTCATTTCCTTGTATCCCCATCTTTTGCTGCTCTTGGTGGTCTTCGTTTTGATCTTTTATCTAAAGCCCGGTACCACCCCAGTTTCGAAAAGATCTTGCTAATCTATCCCGAACCCCTAGATGCCTTCTGGGATATCATCGTTTATTTGACTTGGGTAGCACATTCCCTTCCCTTTATATCCAAGGGTATCACATACCTGTTATTGCCTCAAATTTCTGTGGCCTAGAGGGCCATAGCTCCTTTAACAAACTAGTCATGAGGGATGACTCCGATAGCTAGTTATCAAGCCGAGGCCCCATTCGTTAGTGGAGTAACCAGACAAATTGCTCCCCTAACTGAGAATAGCCTTGGTTCCACCAAGAAGCTAGTTGTGGGAGGGTGACTCTGCATACCTAGCTAGCAGGCGGAGATTCCGTTGTTGGCCAAATCGACCAGACAAATCGCTCCACCAGCTAACAACGGTCTTGCACCATCAACCATAGAACCTAGAAAGATCTCTCAGTCTGTCAATCTTTGGTATATCTAGACCTGGTAAGTTTCCCTGTGTCGGATAAAGTGACACGTTTTCTACTAGTCAAAACCAGGATTCGTACCGGTCACTTGGCTAAGCTGTACGTCTCAAGAAATCGTAAGCTTGCAAGGCACCGATGGTACTCCGTGCCGTGTTCAGACTACCCCTTTTTCTTTTCCGAGTGAGCCAAATCTCGGGACGAGATTTTTGGTAAGGGGGGGAGAGTTGTAACATCCCAATTTTAGGCTTGTGTTTCAAATGTAAGAAAATGAGTAGAAATTAAAACTTTTTCTTGCGTCATGTATTTCCTGTGTGTACTAAAAAATTATTGTACAAGAGCCATGGAAACACAAAGTCACAAGTTTTTGATCCAAATCTTGATCCTTCAAAAACAATCTTGTCAAACCTTTTGATCATCCTCTGGAAATAATTTTCCTAAGTTCTTGGGATGGTCTATGACCCCTCTGAAAAATTTCACAATTTTTAGAAATTGTTTGAATATTTTTAGAGGGCAGTCAAACCTGTTTGACTTCCAGTCAAACCTAAGACCAGCACCTTGTGGAATTTTTGGAGGAAAATGTATAGCACAAAAACCTCTGGAAATTTTATACAAGGTCAATAACTCGGCTAGCAAGCTCCTGTAAAAATTTCAGAATTTTTGGAGTAGTTTTGCTACCTCTTTCAAATCCTCAAAAGTCTCACTTAAATTTAAAACCTAAAGTCGATTCATCGTTCCTGGGTTTGAGTGGGACTCGCTCGAGCCACTTGGTTGAGCTCCGATCAACTAATCGCACCGAGCCCTTTCTAACACGCGCGATCAATTTCGCCGTTGGATTTGCATCGCCGCTCTCGTTGGTCGATGCCGCTCGCCACCGCGATCATCACATTCTTTTGAGCCGTTGGATTAAGATCGGTGTCCTTATTGAACGGGCTGTTCGGTCACCCAAAGTCCCAATTGATCTCACCGCTCAATCTTGATCGGACCGCCTCGATTGCTTGGAGCATTAGAAACCTCACCGACCTTTCAATCGCACCGCCCATCTCGATCCGACGCCACGATTTCTTCTCTCGTTCTTCTTCCTCCTCTCGTCCTCCGTCGCGGCGCATGCAAGCAATGGCGTAGGAGAGAGAGAAAGAGCGGTTGCGCATTGTCAAATCGAACTCCTCTCGTCAACATCACTCAGGCATTAAATGCACCCGTGCTTTCGCTCCTCCATCCCGAGTCTCACCAAGCTCCCATCATTTCTTGGTCCATGACTGTGCCATGATCCGAGCTCACCATGGACTCATGTGTGTGCTCAAACCCTAATCCTTCCTCTATAAATAACCCTTAGTCCCTCTAGTGTTCCTTTACACCACACTTGCTCATTCTCAGTATTTGAGCTCAAAACCACTTCAAATCTTCAAAACACCATTTTCAACCGTGGAGCTCCAATGTGGATCTTGGTGTCCAGTGGTTCACTTTCAATATTTCTTGCACCCTTTTTAGCCCTCAACTTCCTTTATATTTCCCTAACTTAATTTTGGGTGCATTCACAGAATCACTCAATTTTAAGTTTGGAGATTTTCACCGATTTCCCCCTTTCTTCTCCAACTCCTAAGTGGTTCTTTTTGCAATTTCTTACTTGTGGAGCTTGTGGGAACCCTAATGATGCTATTTTGATCACCCATTGGTGTTCATTTTGCTCAGATTGTCGTTTTCCACTTCATCTTCCTCGGCTCCGGTGAACTTCACCGTGTTCGAGTCTTCCCCAGCCATCTTTGAAGCTCGTCTGCATTAAGGTAGATTATATTTAGTCCCTAGAAGTGATGGCACTCGCTTTCCTGGACCGCAGCGGAGCTTTTTGCTATTTTCATGTTTGCCGAAAATGGCTCCATCCTCGTTTTTCGGCTCGCCGGCGTTCTAGACCTCCACCGCCGGCGAGGTCATCATCATTGGGTATTTTGTGGGCGCCGCCGCGACCGGAGTCGCCGGCGACAAGCCGCTGTTCTCGCTCGGTTTTTGTCAGCTGAGAAACTCCCGTTTTCGTCAAATTATTAGGACACAATTAATGCAATCATTGTCAATCATTAGAAGTATTAATAGTGTCTTAATCTAGCCTAAATGTCTCACTAACATGTGGGTCCAACCCTCTGTAATCACCCACTGGCGCTAACTGATGCTTTCGGACATCATTAATGCTAATGATTATCATTAATCCATGTCCTATCATTAATGTGTCTGAAATGGTCTTTTGGGTCACTGACGGGTGGGCCCGTAGGCCTTAAACCTCAATCTCGGGGTCATTAAGACTAATTATCGAGTTCATTAAATGTTAATCATTGTTAGCATTTAATTGGTCCTAAACTGTCCCCTTGTGCCACTGCCAGGTGGGCCCCCAATCACTTAAATCACCTCTCTTCAAAATCGTTAGGACACATTAATTGCTAATCATCATTAATCATTGGTCATTAGTATTTAATTAGCTGTCCTAAAGATCCCCTTTAAGTCACTGCCATGTGGGACCTGAGCCCTGTGCACGTGTGTTAAAGTCCGCGTGTATGACTCTCAGTCACTGACATGCGACCCCACGTGTCAGCGCTCCTAGTTGCACTTCGTTCTTTGACCATCGTCCATTTCGCGATCTGCGATCCAGATCGTTGCGCCGATCGGGTCACCCGATCCTCTCATCGCTAGTGGGCGTTCATCGCTTGATCGTGGTGTGGTTCGCGGCGCTGTTCGGTCACCCAACCACACTCATTATGGACCCTCCGATTCTTGATCGACGGCCGTGATGTATTGAGCCATTCGGTCGCACTTGCGCACCCCTTCGCGCGCCCGTTGGATTCCAAATCAAAGGCCCATAGTTGTCCACGCGATTCTTTTCGTTAAGTGTTGTTTATTTCGTAAGTAGTTTTTGTCAATGAAAAATTGTATCAAATCTTTAGAAATTCATATCTAAATCAGAATAGATCCTTTTTAAATGAAACCAACTGTAATAAATTTGTATTTCACTAAAGTTTAATATAAAAATGCTTTTAGCTATGCTTCTGTGGTAGAAAATTCTGTAATCTTTAATAGCTTGTTTTCTGCTATTTTTGTATATTCCAGAATTGAATTAAAACTTAGAAAATGCATATCTTTTTCTGCATATCTGCAAATTAAATGATTTTAACTTTGATAAATTTGTTATTAACTAAATTTCAATCCAAAAATGGTTGTAGGCTTAAATCAAGACCAGAAAATCATTAATAGATTTAACCTTATTGGTAGCATTTAAAAATTCATTTAATGTTGTAAAAGAGACAAGTAATTCCCTGTAAGTCCTAAAAATATAAAGTTGATGCTAGAAAACCCCTCTGTTATCATGCTTCAATGTGAAATAGGTTTTGCACATGTTTATATTTCTGGAAAGTGCATTATGCTAGTTTTGCAACTTAGAAAAATCATAAGTAAATCATTATAACTCCAAATTTAGTAAACTCAACCTTGCTGTCATTAGGATGTCATAATCTACATACCATAAAAATTTCAGAGCTTAGATCATTCTAGAAATTTTCGCCATGAACAGTATCACTAATTAATTTAAAGAATTTATAGGCTGAGAGAACTAGTTTTAGCCATAACTTTGTCATGCTTAGTCCAAATGAAGTGATTCTTGTTTCTAAAATTGTCTAAAATCAACCTCTAGCTGCTGTAGAAATTTCATTGGATTTGGATGTCTTTTGCTGTTGAGTTTTGTTTGGTGTTCTTCGTTCTTATTTGGTTTATCGCATTTTCGCGTTAGGTTCCGAAGAATATATTGATT
The DNA here is from genome assembly GCA_036346255.1 of Ampelocalamus luodianensis. Lineage (NCBI taxonomy): Eukaryota > Viridiplantae > Streptophyta > Magnoliopsida > Poales > Poaceae > Ampelocalamus > Ampelocalamus luodianensis. The sequence continues at coordinate 203,438 of JAYEVH010000039.1, read as the reverse complement.
CTGAGAATCCTCCTCTGCAGCAAGAGCAAGACCAGCAAGGCAAGCAGTTTGATCATGTTAATCCCAGTATTTTAAGTATTTATGTTGATTACAAATTCTATGTATGCATTGCTACTTTGTGTTAATAGTTGACCTAGTAGATGCATTTCCTTAGGCAAATGATTACTCTCTACTACCATTGAGCCTAGGTTATTGCTGTGATTTAGAGTTCGTGGATGAGCTCTTGTCACTTACTAGTTGCGAATCAATTGCTTAGCCATGCTTAGCTTCGGTAGAAATGGGCGTTTATCGACTTGTCGATAACCTTGATCACTTAAAACTTATTATGATTATGATTTCCACCTTGTGCCATGTCTATTTATGAAAACTAAAAGCTGAAAATAAAATGATTTAGACTTGGGCACAATGGTATGTTGGTGTGCTTCTGGGTGTGACTGGAATGGTGCCCGAGTCAACAAGGACCGAACATCTTGTTACACTAAACCAAGCATTTGTGCGTGCTAACCACACTAGAGGGTATGAGACTTGACTTAGTACTTTGGCGTGTATTGGCTTCGGGTCGCAGGGAGTCGCAGGAGGGATGGAGGTGGGAGCATTGTAGTGTCCAAAGGCTTCCCCGTGATGGCTGGTTGTCTTTCGCTTGCAATGTAAGCGTATGGGTTTCTATCCATACGAGCGGCTCGTGGTTGATACACAATATTGGAAAATGTCTCAGAGGACTTAGCCGTGTTTGCATACCTTCTAAGTGTGCTTGTGGCTTAAAGGCGATCCAGGTGTGGGTACATTGGTACACCCTGCGCAGGTTAAAACTATTCGAATAGCCTCGTCCTAGGTTATAGACACGCTTGGCAAGGTCTTTCAAGAGTTAGACTACAACATTTTTAATTAAAACTTGACGGGTGGTACGAATCGGGGATTCATGCTATGTTGTGGTGACTATTGGGATAGTCACTTCTAGGTGGTTACTTGTATGTATCTTTATTCATTTTTTATTTTGACAACAAAATAGATTTGCAAACTTGCTTTTAAACGTATTACATTATTGCAAATAAAGTTGGCTTTATGCAAAATGAGACATACAACCTCCACCTAAATAAGCTTGCATGTAGTTTATGAATAGGTCTGCTATTCCACACGTCAGTCTTGCGAGTACCTTTGTGTACTCAGTTATCTTGCTTAAATGTAATTGTTGCGGTGGAAGAAGGTGAGCTTGAGGGGCCTCACTACGTGAGTTGTCTTTGTGGTAGCTTCGAGGCGCCTAGCTTGGCGGCCGGCCGGTTGCCTTGTGGGTTGGTGTGGCTAACCTGGCCGACTTTTGTTCTAGCCATCTTATGGCACCTTTTGCTTCCGCTGTTATTCTTGTATATTGTTCTATTTGGCCGGTCGGCTCTTTTGTAATAACTTTACTTTATGTATGTCGTTGTTGAACTTAGTGATGTATGTTGTATGGAAATGATGTGTAATTTTGTGATGATGTGCATATGTTGCATTTCTGGGAAGCATATGTCCATCGAGGCTTAGAATGTTTAATTAGTAACGCTAGAACCAATTGGAGGTTAAGTGTTACTAGTTAAATATTTCGGGTCCTCACAATCTATTTATGTATGTTTAATTATAAAAATGATTTGGTAGCTTAAGACCGGTATAATTCCACAGTTGGTCGTATTTGTGCGTAGGTGTGATTATGTGATGAAATGTCGTGGATGCGAATAACTAGACCTGTAACACCCTGGCTATCCGGAAGCCAAGATGTCACCTAAAACATCTAACATACATACATAATGCGGAAGAATTTGAAACAAGTATATCAACTAAAGACGACATTAAGTTAAACAGATATGATGAAGGTATCCTTCCTTCACCTTTTAAGTTATTTAATTCGATCATCAATAAAGAAGGTTCACACGCATAATAAATCAACATCCATGTGGAGAAGGTATCCTTCCTTCACCAATTATAATTTAATTATTACAGTTCATCATTAACGAATGTAAGATAGAACTAAATTTAATCTTGAACATGAATAGGATGATGTGAATGAGTAGTGCGTGTCTACTCCCTCCCAAGTGAGCCAACATCGTGGGTTACCTAAAATAAACAAACAACGCAAGAGTGAGTCCATGACTCAAAGCAAAGTGCAATGAAAGAGAAAGAACACATATACAAACAGGACATCACCATTTAAGAATGCGAACCTTGCATCGAGTGAACACTTATGAAAACATGAAATGAATGAATGTAATCAGGATGGACTGCACACATGCATATACTGGTATAGTGAGTGACACACCCGTCGGTGTTCACTTAAGCCCGCACCTTAACAAAAGTGCGGGATCCAAGTCCTATATGAAGAACGTTTCATATAGGTGTCCAAAGCTGCCCATACTGGAATTGATGGGTCTTACGTGCCCATCTTTGGAATTGATGGGTCTTTCAATCCACTCCGTGGGCGGGACATGACAATGTCCAAATTTGCCCACATTGGAATGGTGGGACTTACAATCCACTCCCGTGGACATAACATGAATAAAAGGATGCATGATATGAACATGAACAGTGATAATACCATCTCTCGGTATATACTCCGCATAATGAAAGAACATAACCAATTGAGCATCTCGGGTAACACAATATGTCACACTATATTCATGAAAACATTCACAATCACAACACTCAAAAGCAACAAAGTACTTGCCTTCCGCGTTGCGACGCGTTAGCAGGCAACGATGGCGCTCCCAAACCCGTAGCCTCGTGGCCTAAACAATTAAATAACCGAAATAAGAGTCTACAATACCCCCCTTGAACTCCCAAGGAATCGCCATAAAACCTAATCTGAAAAACAGGCTGCAACCCAAAAACGTGTCGGGACAGCAGCACGAAAATGACAGTAGTTAATGACATGGGACTCGAAATGAGATGAGTCCAGATCCTACCTCATCTTAACGAACATATCTATAACATTCAAGTTGATGAGATTTCCCAATTCGGCCAATAAACTTCTCTAATAAAGAAAACAAAACAGCAGCACAACTTCTGTCTGAACAAACAGGACAGCAATACTAAAACAACCATAACTTTTAATCTACAACTCCGAATTGAGCGTTCTTTAACAATATGAAAAGGTTATGAAATTATCTACAATAACCTAGTTGGCACAACATTCAAATTTTGCCTTTAACAAAAAGTGGCACACGGGTCAAAACTAAAGATAGAAACTGACGTACAATCTGGACAGACTGACATACAATCTGGACAGTCACAATGAAAAGTGCATAACTTTTGATCTATAACTCCAAATGAAGTGTTCTTTATCAATCCTGAAAGCTAGTGATATCACCTTCAAAATTTGTTATGGGCAAGACCTCTGAATCACCCTCTAACTAGGCCATAAATCAACCTATACAGAGACTGTTAATTCTCGTCAGGATTCTGGACAGCAGATAGTAAATCTATCATAACTTTTGACTCGAAAGTCGGAATGAGGTGATCTTGGCGGCCACTGAAAGCTAAGAACAAGACGTAAATATCTCTAGGAGATGATCATCTCAGATTCGGCCTCTAAAACCACGAAACAGACCCGCAACAATCTGGACAGAATTGATTTTCCGAGCGCAGCAGTTCGATCTAATTAAATATGATCCAATTCACAACTACCACCAATCAAGCGATGAGAATCGGCATTCGTTACCCTTGCAGCAACCATGGCGTGGCGGAAGAACCTTGGAAGATCATCTCCCTCCTTCTCACCTCCTTTGGCCGAACAACCTGCTGTCCCTTCTTGTTTCCTCGCGAAGACCGGCAGCGGGAGCACTCCGTGGGCGAGATGTGGAGGCACCACAGCAGGGGCAGCCACCATGGAGGAGGATCAGCACCAAGGAAGATGAGGGGAGAGGAGGCGGCCAAGAAGGGGAGAGGAAGAAATTTCGGCCAGGAGGAATGAAAAGGGATGGTGGGGCTAGGGTTTGAGAGGGGGTAAAGGCGGCTTGGGCTGGGCTTTAGGCGCCTCCTCCTCCTTAGCCCACACAAGGCCGGCCAAGGTGGCCTTGGCCCGGGCCGGAGGCCCAAGTCCTCAATTTTCCCAAAAAAACCCTGACTTTCAATTAAATTTGCTCTCCCGAACAAGATTCTCGCTAAATTGAAATTTGGGGTATTACATTCTACCCCCCTTAAATAGGATTCGACCTCGAATCCTCACACAGCTCTACGCGAAAGAACAACCATGACTAAGAACTAACAACGGTAAACAGATACCCGTTGCGACCAAAACCGGTTAACGCTCACCCCAAGCGAAAATCCAACTCTCAAGTCACCTCTCTCTCAGACTGAGAACCACAACACAAAGACGTGAAAAGACGAAAGTCCTAACACTCAACCCTACATCTTCAGGTACACTCATCGGACAAGACTCGAAGGTAAGATCTTACTCGATGGTCAACGTTGTTAACGAATAACAAACTCCGTATCTCTCAGGTACTCACTCCACACCAAATGAAACCAAAAGTGAGTACAGCGTAGGAATCGAGACGGTCTTAGCGAAACGACAGCTATCGAAAACAACCCAATGAACCTGGGGTTAACCTTCCCCTTGAAGTCGAACCACACAACAAGCACATAGAGCACGGAACTCTTGTTCCACCTCTCCATTGAACTCTTCACCGAACAAGGATCACCCTCTTTTAACCGGAAACATACAATCGAATTCTTTTAAGCAAACTCTTTTAAGCAAAACACATCTGAATAAGAAAAATTCACATCACAACTATCGTTACCAATCGAGTCTTGAAGAGTAAAATCCGTAAATCGAATTTCATCAAGAAAACCTTTCCACTTTCCAAGTGGCAAATTGCGAATAAACGTCCACGAAAGCCAAAGGGAGATCACTTGAGCGCTCAAACCAAAACTTCTTTTGTTTTGCTGAATTGGAAAGAAGCAAACATGCCAACACAACACCAACTCACAATGCGAAGACACGATCAACAACATAAAGCTCAAATGAGTAACAAGAAAACGCTTCAATACCCAAGGAAACATCCTTTTCTCAATTCCTCTTTTAGGAATAGAATTTCTCTCGGACATTGGAATTGAATTCATCGCATACCACGGTCTCAACCCTCTTCATGTAACATCCTCAAATCAAAGCTTAAACCAAATACATCATCTCCTCCAACTTTCAAGAATAACACGTCGAATCCTCAGTACCCGCTCATGAACTATATCGGAAGGGTTCTTTCGACAATCATTCCACTACTCGAGAATACTCCGTTTTCTATCTCCTCTACACACAAATCTTTGGGCGACCAAAAGTCTAGCATGAAAATAGAAAGCCCAAATTTAACCTCCAAGACCCCTACAACGAAATCCTCTTATCACACATGGTGAAATCATCGGATTAAATCTCTAACATCCCCACAATTCCGACATACACACTCATTGACATCATCAGGAATCACTCACACAATATCGCAATACTTTTCAATTGTGTTACTCTATAAAATTGATTAAGGTTTCCATACATTTGATAATCCCCAACATTTCAACATGAACCAAAGTTCTGGAACTACACTATACCATATGTTCTACCTAGTCGAACACTATACAGTTTTACTTCGAAGCCATACATTCCATCTGAATCAACTTCCCTCTAAGAGGTTCAGGTCAAAACCAACTCATCTTCTATTACTACTCCAATAGCTGGGTAGCAAAAACTCACCCATACAATCACTTAACCACCACCAAACAAACAACAACTTACGAGTTGTAAAACTTTCTGACACAAAGCGGTTGATCCTTTCTCAAAGAAAGAGGCGAATAAGAACAAATTTCACCACACAGAAAATGTTCTGCTCACGGTGAGCACAAAACCAAAAGAAATAATCTGTAATAAAGATGCGGAAAACGAAAGTTGAGTTCACGGCGGAGGGCACGCATCCCTCGAAAGGGAATAGCAAATAACCACTAATAAGAAAAAATGACATTGCGATTGAAACTCGACAACTCTTGAGTGAAAAGAGTAAAAGTTTATGAACAATTGAATAACTACAAGTTACAAAACTTGACTCAAATTCTCAAATATTCCTCTGCACTCTTTCCTTAACCTGAAATTAATTCTTTGACTAACATCGCTTTGCCACAACGTACAAGATAAGATCTTTAGTCCAAACCACAAGGACTAATTAAGAACCAATGAAATTCTTCAATACGTCACATTTGTTCAGAACAGTTCAACTACACAAGAAACATGAGATCAAAATAATCTCAGCCACCAAACTCGAAACATTTCCAATTACAGGATTTCGCGAAACGCAAGTAGATTATTCTCCTCTTAAAGGAACCAACATAAGTTCTTTGATTGCAACCTCACGTTGCCAACTCGGACAAAGAGCCTTTAAATTAAATCACACAAATCTCTTAAGAAGCAACAGACAATCCAATACCTTAATTTATTTAAAATAATTTCAGCTACCGATGATTCATGGGCTCAAAGAAAATATCACGAAAGCTAAACTTGAATTATTCTCATCGAGCGATATCACCAAAGGCGATCAAATTACTATGGGTATTAACATCAATTTCACAACAACAATTAGAAAACACTTCAAAAGACCCACGTGAAAAGAATGAATTGATTCTTTCTCAAAGAAGAGACAAATGGAAACGATTTTCACCAACTAGAAAACTCATCCACCACTGCATTTGAACATGGGACCAAGAGAAGAAACCAATTAAGCAATGAACTCACAGAACATAAGTGGAGTCCACGATTGAACGCATAAGCCTCACAAGAATAGAATATCGAACCTACAGATAAGAACAAATAAGTATTCAAAATCAAGCACTTGCATCATGAAGAACCATTATAAATTTGCAACATAACGTTACTCGATAAGCTTCATTTACCACATAAAAGCTTGAACCCTCAAAAGATCATGAACATAAAACTTGAAATTTGATCATTTAGAGAATATCACCATAGGTGATCAAATTACTACAAATTAACCTCATTCTCACAATTTTGACGATTTAATAACATCGACAACATACACTAGTCTTGAAAATCATCAAACTTTATTACTCCATCCTAAAACTTCCCAAAGGGAATACAACCACAAGGTTGGAACAAAATTATTATAACAAGATTATGCTAAGCAATATCAATATCACAAGGCACGATAGCAAAGACTACTTACGAAATTAATCTACTCAACTATTGGTGTTGCTTAGCACCTTCTTGACGCTCATTAACAATCGATGATGGTATTTATCATGTGTGTACATACAATACTAATTCCATTTGCAACCACATAACCATATGTAAACATAGATTCATATTTCACCTTTGTTCAGAAATCATTTCAAAACATGATTAAAGATTCACTAACATAATTTTCTATAAACAAGGTTTCATGAATCGATACACCAAAGCACCCATCCGGTCCTTCATACAAGTTTCAACAATTTTAACATACTAGGAAGTAGATAAATCTAGCTCTTATGTAAGATCTATAGGTTACGAATGGATATGGACAGTCTTTATTTAACATACACCATGAATCAAATACAAGGATATTTCAATTTAATCAATTTCACTCTCATGGATGGTAGTTAAGAATAATGATTTGCACCATGCTAATAACCCAACTTGATAACTCATATCGTAACAATCTATTCGCTTAGTTATAACTTCTCATTTTAAGCATGACAAGACATCACAAAAGGATTCTAACACCTTCTGCAGAAAAGAGAGACTTCAAACCTCAACGCTCAAGTAATCCAAAAGAAACGCATAAAGCCAAAGCTTTCCGAGCAAACGAACTTCAGAGGAAACTCTCACTATCCAAGCTATCAAGCGAGTAAATGAGTCATTCTTTTCAATGAGAAAGAAGGAGCAACCAAGAAAACATCAATCTTGTCAATTGACAACGATCATAAGTAGTAAAAGCAACTCAACGATGAAAAGCAATAATTGTTTGAGAGAACCAAGAGGGATCTATGGAAAACCATAACTATCATGGACCACAAACCCGGAGAAATTCATCAACCACCACAGACAAGAATTGCCAAATTCGAAATGAAAGAAGAGAACAACTTTCTAAAGTAACTCATACTTAGTACGAAACGATGATACTGGGTAACTACTCCTCTAACCACGTCTTTGCGAGCGGTGGTGTAACACAGTGAATCCCAGAGTAACAACCACGACCTCCACTTCTTATCATCCGATAACAACACGCTTCACCAAAATACTCAACTATGAATATATAGGATCATCTCATGACAATCATATTATTAGTTCATAGATATTGAATATCATAACGGATCATATATTACCAACAAGGATGATACTACGAAGCAATTCAATAATTGCTCAACAAAATGAAACATAACAACGGATAATGCAAAGCAATGTAATTCCCAACCCACCCACATGTACACGGTGTCAATTTAATATTTTTTTCTATTAACCACGGACCTAAAGCCCGCTCTGATACCAACTGTAACACCCTGGCTATCCGGAAGCCAAGATGTCACCTAAAACATCTAACATACATACATAATGCGGAAGAATTTGAAACAAGTATATCAACTAAAGACAACATTAAGTTAAGCGAGGATATGATGAAGGTATCCTTCCTTCACCTTTTAAGTTATTTAATTCTGATCATCAATAAAGAAGGTTCACACGCAGTAATAAATCAACATCCATGTGGAGAAGGTATCCTTCCTTCACCAATTATAATTTAATTATTACAGTTCATCATTAACGAATGTAAGATAGAACTAAATTTAATCTTGAACATGAATAGGATGATGTGAATGAGTAGTGCGTGTCTACTCCCTCCCAAGTGAGCCAACATCAGGGGTTACCTAAAATAAACAAACAACGCAAGAGTGAGTCCATGACTCAGCAAGTCTGATGAAAGAGAAAGAACACATATACAAACAGGACATCACCATTTAAGAATGCGAACCTTGCATCAGTGAACACTTATGAAAACATGAAATGAATGAATGTAATCAAGGATGGACTGCACACATGCATATACTGGTATAGTGAGTGACACACCCGTCGGTGTTCACTTAAGCCCGCACCTTAACAAAAGTGCGGGGATCCAAGTCCTATATGAAGAACGTTTCATATAGGTGTCCAAAGCTGCCCATCTTTGGAATTGATGGGTCTTACGTGCCCATCTTTGGAATTGATGGGTCTTTCAATCCACTCCGTGGGCGGGACATGACAATGTCCAAATTTGCCCACATTGGAATGGTGGGACTTACAATCCACTCCGTGGACATAACATGAATAAAAGGATGCATGATATGAACATGAACAGTGATAATACCATCTCTCGATATATACTCCGCATAATGAAAGAACATAACCAATTCAGCATCTCGGGTAACACAATATGTCACACTATATTCATGAAAACATTCACAATCACAACACTCAAAAGCAACAAAGTACTTGCCTTCGCGTTGCGACGCGTTAGCGAACAACGATGGCGCTCCCAAACCCGTAGCCTCGTGGCCTAAACAATTAAATAACCAAATAAGAACAACATAGAATCCAACCCGAATTAAAAGTCTACAATACCCCTTGAACTCCCAAGGAATCGCCATAAAACCTAATCTGAAAAACAGGCTGCAACCCAAAAGCGTGTCGGGACAGCAGCACGAAAATGACAGTAGTTAATGACATGGGACTCGAAATGAGATGAGTCCAGATCCTACCTCATCTTAACGAACATATCTATAACATTCAAGTTGATGAGATTTCCCAATTCGGCCAATAAACTTCTCTAATAAAGAAAACAAAACAGCAGCACAACTTCTGTCTGAACAAACAGGACAGCAATACTAAAACAACCATAACTTTTAATCTACAACTCCGAATTGAGCGTTCTTTAACAATATGAAAAGGTTATGAAATTATCTACAATAACCTAGTTGGCACAATATTCAAATTTTGCCTTTAACAAAAAGTGGCACACGGGTCAAAACTAAAGATAGAAACTGACGTACAATCTGGACAGACTGACATACAATCTGGACAGTCACAATGAAAAGTGCATAACTTTTGATCTATAACTCCAAATGAAGTGTTCTTTATCAATCCTGAAAGCTAGTGATATCACCTTCAAAATTTGTTATGGGCAAGACCTCTGAATCACCCTCTAACTAGGCCATAAATCAACCTATACAGAGACTGTTAATTCTCGTCAGGATTCTGGACAGCAGATAGTAAATCTATCATAACTTTTGACTCGAAAGTCGGAATGAGGTGATCTTGGCGGCCACTGAAAGCTAAGAACAAGACCTAAATATCTCTAGGAGATGATCATCTCAGATTCGGCCTCTAAAACCACGAAACAGACCCCGCAACAATCTGGACAGAATTGATTTTCCGAACGCAGCAGTTCGATCTAATTAAATATGATCCAATTCACAACTACCACCAATCAAGCGATGAGGATCGGCATTCGTTACCCTTGCAGCAACCATGGCGTGGCGGAAGAACCTTGGAGAAGATCATCTCCTCCTTCTCACCTCCTTTGGCGAACAACCTGCTGTCCCTTCTTGTTTCCTCGCGAAGACCGGCAGCGGAGCACTCCGTGGGCGAGATGTGGAGGCACCACAGCAGGGCAGCCACCATGGAGGGAGGATCAGCACCAAAGGAAGATGAGGGGAGAGGAGGGGCGGCCAAGAAGGGGGAGAGGAAGAAATTTCGGCCAAGGAGGAATGAAAAGGGATGGTGGGGCTAGGGTTTGAGAGGGGGGGTAAAGGGGCGGCTTGGGCTGGGCTTTAGGGCGCCTCCCCTCCTCCTTAGCCCACACAAGGCCGGCCAAGGTGGCCTTGGCCTGGGCCGGAGGCCCAAGTCCTCAATTTTTCCAAAAAAACCCTGACTTTCAATTAAATTTGCTCTCCCGAACAAGATTCTCGCTAAATTGAAATTTGGGGTATTACAAGACCGTTGTAGTGGATTATGTATTTTGTTGATGGATGGATGTTAGGTCAAATGTATGATTGGATTATTTGATCGGACGATATTATTTTGAAGTTGCATGGAAGTTAGTGGTGATCTTCGGAGGATAAATTAGTTGGAGGTTTCTTCTCATATTGGATTAGTAATTTTTGGAGATGGGACGCATAAAGATGTTTATAAATGATTTCTTGACGGATGACGTATGTGCTGATGTTTAAGGATATATCTATTATATATGTGTATTGTTGCTCATTGGATGTCGGATTAAGTACATTATTGGATTGTTTGATTGGATGCCCTAACTGATAGTAATGTGGATCACATGTAACACCCCAGCCTAACAAGGGTTTGGAATGCTACTAAACTAACACTATAACCATTTTAACATTGATACAATTCTCTAAAATCCGACAGAACCTCCTTTGTTTAGTTGCTAAACCGGAGATCCCAACTTTTAAATGTAACATAGTTAAATAATCCAACATCCAACATAATCAAGAGATCACCAAAACTATGCTAATCAACACTATATCATCCATAGCATGCTAAACAACTACAAGCATAAATAAAAGGACATCCATTATCCTCTAATCAACTCTATTACAAGTTATTCCAAGCAGAGGGAGTAATCATAAAGAATTCTTTAAGCAAGTTTCTCATCTACTAAATTATCATTCTATCAATTCAAATGTGTGTAGTTCGTGCCATTGTGCAACCACTATAAGTCTTACTCCCTCCCATGCATGCCGTTCTTGTAAAGTGGTACCTAAAACACAACAACAACAAGAGTGAGTCCAAAGACTCAAAGAAGTGCAATAAATGGCAATAATAACATAAACAACTGTAATCATCAACATCCATCTACAATCTCTATTATAAACATGTCATATGCTCATGCTATGCAAGAAGCTCAAGTGCACTTTCTCTTTCTCTTTATCTTTTGCATTTCTACCGGTAATGCAAAGTATGCAACCGTCATTGCATACTCATGCTGTGCTGCTCATGCGCAGGACCAATTGCCCAATACTCCGCAAGTAAAGGGGACCTCAAGCCCACACTCCACAAGTGTGGGGACCATAAGCCCATCGTTTTCATGATGGGGACCTCTTTCAATGCCCACATTCCACGAATGTGGGACCTCAAGCCGTCATCCACATGACGGGGACCTCGAATATGCATAGTCATATGATAGCATGATGCACATGAACAAAACTTTAAACCATCATAAATTTGTATTCACAACGTCATACATGAATAAACTTATTCATACTTCTAGCATTCATCATCGTTGACATTCATAGCATTCTAGCATCCATGAATAGCAGCACATATATTTATAATACTAGCAAACATGAACAATCACTCATGAATAACAATTAATCATAGACTTCATAACTTTCAAACATCCATAAATAACACGTAACTCATATCACTAGAAATCATGAACATTACCAATCATACCACCATAACAATCATGACAACACAAATTCTATAAGTATTTATCAAAGAATGACATTCAATAATTCCAATTATATCCATCATTATACTTGCCTTAACCGCGAGAGAACGAGGGATGTGCAGAAGGTACTGCCCCCGGGATCAATCCATCACCTGAATATATTTATAAGGCGCACTAAGACAATCATACTAGACCAAAAGCATAAATAATAGCATAACCGAACTCGCTATACTCTCAAGCGCATTTCCCAATTCCAACTCCTATAGATCGATATGTCCCCTCTGTGGACAGCCAACTTCTAAAATTCGTATCTTTTAGCACAGGAGTCCAAATGAGGTGTTCTTAGACTTCATTGAAAGGTTATCAATTTCCCTAACTAAACCTAGTTGGTGGACATCTCAAATTCTGTTCGTAAATGATTCTAATAGATCAATGAACAACATCTGTCCAGATTTGTCTAACACGTCTGGACAGCAGCACGGTAATGGACATAACTTTTGATTGGCTCAACCAAAATTAGTGTTCTTTAACAATCTGAAAAGCTAAGAACAAAACCTACCAAAGTCTAGTTGGGCAAAATTTCAGATTTTGCCTCTAACAAATTTGGCCCACGGCTCAAATCTGTTGGCAGAATTAATGTGCACAGAAATATTGGCTGAAATAAAATATCCATAACTTTTGTTCTACAACTCCAAATTGGACGTTCTTTATCAATCTCGAAAGCTTATAAAATTCTCTACAATAACCTAGTTGTCTTGACATTCATATTTTGCCTTTAACAAAAAGTGGCACACGAGTCAAAACTAATGATAGAAACTTACATACAATCTGGACAGCCACATTGAAATGTCCATAACTTTTGAACCGTAACTCGGAATTAAGTGATCTTTACGCCCACTGAAAGCTAAGAACGAACCCCACATAACTCTCGGGGATGGGATCCTCTGATTCGGCATCTAAGATCACGAAAACAGCCGCGCAAACTACTGGACAGAACGCGATCTAATAAACCAACGAAAATCGATCTACCAAACGACATCAACCGCAACTACCACACATCAACCAATGAAGAACACGCGACGTTACCCTTGTAGAATGGCAGAAAGATGAAGAAATCTCCCGCGAAGACAATCTCCTCTCCTTTCTTCACTTGATCGCAGCAGAGAGCACCGACGCGAGGAAGGGAGGCACCAACGGAGGGGGCTGCTTGGGGAGGGAGGGTTTGCCTTAGAGCACAGTGGAGTAGCACGCGACTCTTTGTAGCATGGGTTGGTACTGTGCGCAGATTTAGGGTTTTCCCCCTTTTGGGCCTTGGTGCTGTGGGCCAAAAGCCCATAGCATAGGTTTTGAAGAAATTTGAGAAAAAACCCTTTAACTATTTTGTTTTTTCTCTAACACGTTTGAGTAATACACCCCCTCTAAACTTCATTAAATCCATTTCCTAATTGGTTCTTCTCCTAAATTATTTCTTCTCACTTAAATTTGGGGTATTACATCACATATATGATGGAATTTGGGAGAAGGTAGCAATGGATCTTTTAATTGCGGATAAATAATTGGATTGCCATGAAATTAGTAGGTAAGTCCTATATCTTAAGTCGATAGAATTGTACTCTCTTTTGATTAGGAGCTAAATGATTATTAGTGATCATAGAGGCACAAGTGATTGGATTGGTAGATGTCATACGTGACTAGTTCAGTGAAATGGATATGAGTTGATCGATTAGTCAGCAATTAGATGTTGGATGTGTTATTAAATTGTATAGATCATTAGATATCGGTTAGTCAATTAAACCTCGATCGGTGCAAAATTGAGTGTATGCGATTGTGATTTGCTGAGGCGAGACTAGTAGAGCTAGATAGTTAGCAATAGCTTAAATAGTATATCAGAGAACGATCGATGGATTCAATCATAGTCATATGCCCATGAGTTGGTTGATTTCGTGTAATTATCGGATATGTTGTATATTTGGAAGATCGTGAGTTCGGGCATCACTCGATGGATTGACTACCTTGATAATGTCTTAATAGAGGTTAGTACGGGATTTAGAATAAGATATGAGAATATGATTGGAGAGTGTTTTGCATGTGATTGGATTCGACACCGGAGAATCGGTTAAGTATATGCTTATGAGAAGATTAAATTGTCGGTAGGTGTTTTTCTTTAGGAAATAAATAGAAAATAAAATAAAATACAAGGGCCCTATCTTTCATTGACAGAGGCTAGGTCAGCCCATGTATAAAAAGGATTTAATTCCAATTTAAAATGCAGAAAAGAATTATTTTTATGCTAGAAATTGAATTAACTTTGAAAATTCTTAGAAAATTCATATGAACTCCAAATGGGATAGATCCAATTGGGTTGTCCATAAAATATTATTCTATATTTAACCTTGTATTTTTTATCTCCACTAGAATTCTACAATTTTTCACAAAATAATTAAATTCGGGTGAACAGTAACAAAGCATTGATTTTCAGCATTTTCTGAAAAACTGATTTTCAAATTGCTATAACTTTCACATATTAACTCCAAATGAAATAATTCTTTCACCTAAATTAATCTAAAATCATAGTCTAGCTACTGTAAAGATTTCATGCATTTTTGAGTAGTTTGAGGTTTTCGCTTTTTCTCGATGTTTATTCGATATCGCCTTTCTATAGATTCCAAGTTGCCGGAAGTAAGAGAGTACGAATCCGAGAGTGAGCAAGTGAACTCCCAGCAAGGCAAGCATCTTTTGAACTTTATTTTTGCATCATATTTGATCTCAGTTTTGTTAGGATAGATGCAATGATAATTGCTTGCATGCTATTTTGATATTGTCGCTATTTTTGTGATGTGTAGTTTAGTTATGTCCTAATTCATTGAGGTTATCCTTGAATTATTCCAGCACCACATGCTCATGATAGGATGTGTGAAATACTGTTGTTCGAGTTTGCTTAGCCATGCAAGTCTAGAAACGGTAGTTGATTGTCGGGAATAACTCGACAATTATGGGATAAACACAACTCTCATTGTATACTTTTGTTCAGATCTTCGTATCTGTTTTCTAAGTTAAATTTTGTCATTTTAAATGAGCTTTTGGTCTGGACAAGTGATGGCTAGTGATGGTGCCTTCGTGCACGAGAATTGGGTATGTGGTTTGGCTTGTCTGGACAATTAAGGACCGAACTTTGGTAACGTCGTTGATTCAAGTACATTCGTGCTATCACTCGCGATATATGGGTGTCGTATGGTTAAGTAGGGGGAAGGTTTTGTTGAGTTGAGTCCCACGGTGGTGAAATTGTAAGGGCATAGGACCGCGAAATCCTATGTTTTCCTTTTAGGCCGATAGGATGGGGGCGTTAACGTCTTGTGTTTCCTAGGAGATAGGATGGAGACGTTAACGTCTTGCGTTTCCTAGGAGCCATGGGTTGAGGGACTTAGCTCAATAGGATCTTCTTGCTAAAAATGACCGTATCTTGATTTACCCGGCCGGCATACCATAGGAAGTATGCTATATTCGGAGGCATCTGGAGGCTTACGGGCTAATCAAGTCGTGTGGGTAAAGTAGTACACCCCTGCAGGGTATAAATCTATTCGAATAGCCGTGTCCATGGTTATGGACAACCGCTTGAGTTCGGGAGTTACTATTGTTAGATTTGGAATTAAAATTGTGGTTAAACTCGGTATTTGTCATGAATGGGTTGTCATGCTTATTGTTGTATCAAAGTGGGTAGCCACTTTGCTATTTGTATGATTTATTTTGTTATTCAATTCATTACTCTCACATGCTTTACTTCTACTTCAAATCTGATTTTGAAATGGCACTTGAAAAACTAGTATGTGTAGGTGGTACCTTGTTGCGTCTCTTTTGCAAAACTAAGCGAATATGAGCCATCCCTTGGAATAGCCTTATGCATAATTAATTTTTATTTGTGTAAGACTTGCGAGTACTCTTTGGTACTCAGCCAGATGTTTGCTGGCTCTTTCAGGTGAGGAAGATATCGAGCCCGACGAGCTTGTCAGTGTCGATTTAGGCGACACTGATGAGTAGTGCTATCATTTAACTCCCAGTCGGTTGCCGATGGGTTATGGGGCATACCACTGTTGGTCTTTTGGTTTATTTACTTGTTTCCTCTGTTACTTAATACTCTTATTGAGTTTGGTCGGTCGGCCGGTTGTAATCGTTGTAGACTTAAACTATATTGTTGTCATTTGGACTATTGATGTGTATTTGTTGTATGGATGTGATCAACGTTGTATGAGAGTATGAGTATATTGGTCGCTGATCTTGGGAGCCAATATAAGTCATGCTCGCTGTTCATGGCTTCCTATTTAACTCACTAAGTGTAGTGCTTGACTTGTTGGAGAACCGACAATCATGTAGTGCTCGCAGAGGAGCGGCGCTCATGATCATCGGGGCTCTAGTTTTCAGTTAAGCCTCTCATTTAGATTGAGTTAAGTTGGAATCCATTTACCAGAGGTCCAGAGTTATGTCCTTAAGACCATGCTTAGTCTCGGTCTTATGGAGATAACCCGGGGTCCCCACAAAAATCTTGTGGTTAGACATGCTTAGACCAAAATCTTGATTTGGGAAGTTTTACTGCCAAAAGACCAATGTTGTCTAAATGATTTTGACCATGGGCATTAAGTTGTCATGGAGGTTTTCAAATGTGTTCAAAAGCAAAGAAAAAGGAAAGTGGTTTGGACTTGGGCGAATTGGTTGATTGATTGGTTGGTGCATGTCAATGCACGGGGGTCGTGTTAGCCGATGCCAGGGTTTGTGGTAGTCACCCAAGTCAGTTAAGGATTGGTATGCGAGTCGCATCTTGCCATGCCTCACCGTGCAATCACATGTCCTGAGTATGGGGAGGGGACCTGACTGACTAATTTGTAATGTTCCATCACGGTCGTCCCTGTTGATGCGGTAGGTTGTCTTTGATGACCCATGTTAGTCCCACCTGGTGCAAGAAGGGGCCTTGATCTCTGCAGGTTTATATCCGCAGGGTGAGCAAAACCTTAGCGAGGGAGGACTATGGTGGAATGGCGCATTGTAAAGGCCTTATGATAATCTCTTAGTCGCACAACCTCGGAAGTGTGTGAGCGGACAATATAAGTTGATTATCTCATGTGGGTAAGGTGTGTAATCTCTGCAGAGTGTAAAACTATTCAAATAGCTGTGTCTACGGTCATGGACATGCTGGCAAAGCCACTCAAAGTTAGATCTCTGATTTGGTTTTCAAATGACTTTGTTAAATGGTTTTGGATGTCTATCCCATTGGGTTTTGGGCAGGGAGCCTTGTGACAGGAGGGTATCCTTCACCACTTGTGATGAATGCTATCCAAACTGTAAAATTGAGACTTTGAGAATGAATTATAGTTATTGTATAACTGCCTTAGAACCTAGTACAAGTACTTGAAAGAAACTTGGCTTTATGCAAATCAACCAATATAAGCCTTCCTTTGAGATATTCATATATGCATGTCATTCTGTTATTTGACGGGTGTATCTTGCGAGCACTGTTGTTGTGCTCACTCTTGCTTAATATTGTTATTGAGTAGGGAATGAAAGCTTTGAGGAGGTCTACGCTGGGGACCAAGAGGTCCTGGTTGACTAGGATGTGCCCTCCAGCCGATTACCTGTGGCGAATCTGGTGGTCTGCTGCTTTTGGTTTTCCGTTGTGTAAAGTTTTGTTGGCTCATAAGCCACTCTTGTAATCAACTCCATTGCTTAATAATAAAGCTTTCGTTGATGGATGTTACCACTTGTGTTTACTGTGTGAGCTAGCAACTGATCCTTAGGACTAGCTCCATTGGCACAGCGGGCTTGGGATCTCTCAGGACTAGTCATGATAGGACCTCCCTGGTCCGGTCATGGCAGGTTTGGTCTTGACAGGACCTCCTAGGCTCGGTTGTGGCAGGGTCTTGGAGTGGCCTTGGACCTCTCGGGTGGTCCTGGTTGACCTCCAGGTGGTCCTGAGGGACCTCTCGGGCGGTCTTGAAGGATCTCTTGGGAGATCCTAGTCGAGGTGTTACAATCATTGACTTCTCCATGCCATTCATATGAAAATTCAATATGACAGACTCGAAGCTTGCAGGGAGCGATTGGAGAATCACATCAGTAGCGAACTCTTGGCTAAGGGGAAAACCAAGCTTTTCCAAGCTCTTAATGAGACTAATCATTTTGATCACATGAGGACTAACTGGGTTACCTTCTGACAGCCTACAAGAAAACAATGCCTTAAAGGTGTTAAACCTCTCTGCCCTTGCTTGATTCTGAAACATACCCTTCAGATTTGCAATCATATTGTAAGCATCTGTGGTCTCATATTGCTTCTGAAGCTCAGAGTTCATGGTAGCAAGCATTAGGTAGTGCATATCGGCTGCATCATTGCAATGCTTCTCATAAGCATTCTTTTCAGTATGAGGTGCATCGGCACTCGGTTCCTTGGGATAGGGACCCCCTAGAATATATTCCTTCTTTTCTTGTTTGAGAATAATTCTCAGATTACGAAACCAGTCAATGAAGTTTGAACTATTCAACTTTTTTTTCTCAAGAATAGATCGCAAATTAAAGGTAGGTGCAGAAGAAGTAGTAGGTGCCATGATCTACAATAGAAAAATGTATGCAAAGATTCAGCACTATGTTTATGTAAGATATTATATCAGACACTCATGTTAGTGGTTATGTTCGACCAGTCTACGACCAGCTCATATCACTATACGATTAGTTCAGATTTGGTCATATCTCCATACGACTTAGTCTGAACCTGGTCGTATCATTATACAACTAGTTCATACCTGATCGAACTTAATCAACAATAGATAATAAAAGATACTCCAACTAAATGTTCTAAACCATGTTTTCCCTCTAACATCATTTAGTGAGTTCAAGATCCATTAATCATTAAGTCCTAGTAAGCTTTGGCATCACTGTTAGAAACTTAGTGATTTTAGGTAAGCAACCCTTTGCTAATCATATCACATATGACTCTTGTTTGATCAGTGACATCTCCATGCACTTTCGACCAACACTATGCCCCAAGGACCAAAACTGTTTTGATAGCCTTGTTAAGTAAAACCAATACTATGCATGTGGGTGTGCGACACCCACCCCATCTAATTAAGATAATTAATAACACCCTACTTTGGTAGACCTG
Organism: Ampelocalamus luodianensis; assembly: GCA_036346255.1. Lineage (NCBI taxonomy): Eukaryota > Viridiplantae > Streptophyta > Magnoliopsida > Poales > Poaceae > Ampelocalamus > Ampelocalamus luodianensis. The sequence continues at coordinate 183,854 of JAYEVH010000039.1, read as the reverse complement.
CCAATCAATGATCAAAATCGTGATAGGCGTAGCAATTGGAAAGGTATCAATTTTTCTTAATTTTTTCTGAGGGATACTACTCTATCATGTCAAAATATCTAAAGATAAAACATGATCAAATAGCATAACAGGAATAAATACAAACATTCACAGATAATCAAATTAAACTGTGAAATAGTATGACCCTTAACATGTCGATCTCCATTAGCACGCTTCCTGTTCTTCGACTGCATTCATCACAAGTCGGTGAGTAGACCGTTATACAATAATATGTAGCTCGATGGCTATCTCACAGCATGACACGCAGGCCAAGTAAATCCATTTATGCATCACATACACAATGGACCATACTATTCACATCAAACCCTACAAAAACGAGTTATGCATAGAAACCAATTCTATCGGGCGACATGAACACATACTACCTATAACGGGCGGTATGACTACGGCGATCCTGTAACCGAGCCTTAGAAATCATCGGATCAATCATATTAACCCTATTCCGAACTAATCTGATCACTCCCTTGACATGACCACGTACTGCGGCACACTCCGATGGCAGAATTCCGACTAGTAGGAGTATTATGCAGTGTGGTTGTGAACAAGCGTAACAAACCACATCTGGTCCTTTTAGCTCATACCTCCTCACAAGACCCATCTACTACCACCGAACAACGATCGATCTTATCGATCAGTGGCTAGATCATTTCATCCATATCAGTAAGAGATCCAATCTATAGCTGCCACATATCCAGTATATGCGACCGATCTAGATCAAAACTATGCAGGATAGCTCTGATACCACTGAAGGGATACGGGTAGGATACACTAGCAATAATTCAAAAATTCTACCATGTAAACCAGGATGCCAAGAAATAGATGATCACAGATCGTTACCACCGACGCCGCGGTGCGTGATGAAGATGAGTTGGAGCAGCTTGGTCCAACGAAGAGCATGTCGGTGAATAGTCATAGTCGATCGTCCAGCGTCCTCGCGAGTCGATCATCTCCTCTAGCAACCTCTAATGTTCCTTGTGAAGATCGCGGATCGTCCTCAAGCGCAACAGCAACCGCAGTAGCACCTCTACGGTATCCACACGTCCAGGATAGGAACAACCGAACGTCAGTGTGCTAGCACCAAGTTGCACGGCAGGGCTCTCTCAGGAAAATGGCGGCTAGGGTTTCGGTGGAGCAACTCATGTCTCTCGCATCTCCATAATAGCCTCAAGCGTCTCCTTATATAGTGCCCCGTGACAGACCCTATCCGAACACGCTTGACGAATCATATTCGTATTGGTTTGTTACAACTGTTAAGTGTGTGACCTGTTAGGTCTATATGTAACCGGTTATGACTCGGAAACCCTTTTTTGACCACGAGTCGTAGCGGTCCCTAGCAGGACATAATGATTCTCGAATACACACAAATTATATCGGACGAACCTTAATGCAATATGATCTACAACCAGGTCCTTATCACTTACGACCAGCTCGTATCTCGTCACGACGGTGCATATTTAAATACGACCGATTAGTACTTAAAATCGACCGATCTGAAACTTTGTATGACCAGTTTGTATTTAGTCTCGACTAGTTCGTAACTCCTTATGACTAGGTTTTGATCACTTTGTGATTACGTTCGACTAGTCTACGACCAGCTCGTATCTCTATACGACCAGTCTGTAACTGATCGAACTAAGTGACCTACACGTGTATTATCCCTTTGCTTCATGATATCTGGTTTGAACTCCAGGTGAGATATATGTGATCCATGGACTGTTCAATACTTTCTCGATCGAGTATCGCATAACCTTATGTGGTCGAACTCTTCGACCACGAGTGGCATGGCCATGCACTTTCTTTATCCGACCACTTCGAGGGGCCCAGAGATATCTCTCCCGTTATGTTAGGAGGGCAAATCCCATATTCGACTAGTCACATCCCTCCGCATGTTTTATAGCATACCCGAAATCTATCTTTATAACTACACAGTTACAAGTAGCATTTGGCAACCCCTAAGAGTGCTATTACACATGTAGGGAACCATTCTAATGTCAGGTCTAAGGATTATACATCATCATTGCTTGAGACCGACTAATGACACATAGAATCATAACAATCTAAATAGTGTCTCAAGGTGGGTCTATCCAACCCCATGTTCTCTAACATGCGTTCACATTATTGATTCGATATCCCCATATCCATGACCAGTAAAACATGGTCATCAATCAATACATATGCTGGTCGTAGAGTCCCTAGTGTTCCGACCAGTGACATTCGACTAGGGATACTTTTAGAATGACATCATATAAGTTAAAGAGTTTCACCAACAAGTCACATACTCGTCGATCCAGTATAATCGATGATTCATTCAAGGAACAGAATAACATTTATTCAATAACTCATAAACATAGGCGTGATACAATCATCTCTATGGTTGCCTCTAGGTATATCACCAACATTGTGAACAAGCGCAACAAACCATCCGGTCCTTTTAGCAAATACCTCCTGCAAGACCCATCTACTATCAGAACAACGATCGATCTTATCGACCAGTGCCTAGATCGTTCCATCTATATGAACTGATCTATATTATCAGATCAAACCAGTAATAGATCCAAACTACTACTGCCACATATCAAGTATATGCGACCGATCCAGATCAAAAACTATGAAGGATGGATTTGATACCACCGAAGGGATATGGGTAGGCTATGATAGCAATAATTTAAAAATTCTACCATGTAAACCAGGAAGCCAAGCATGTAGATGATCACAGATCGTTACCACCAGACATGTAGTGCAGTGAAAGAAGAGTCGAAGCAGCCTGGTCCAACAAAGAGCGCGTCGATGAAGTGGTCGTAGTCGATCGTCTCCTCCAGCAACCTCTGCAGTTCCTTGTGAAGATCGTAGATTGTCCTCAAGCGCAACAGAAACTGTAATAGCGCCTCTACGGTATCCACACGTCTAGGGCAGGAACAACCAAACAACAGTGTGCTAGCAAAATTCAACGTCTACAGGCTAATGAATAATTAGGGGTATATAATCTAAGAATATTCCCGATCTTAATCCTAATATCGTAGTACGACAACGTCTTCTAGTCCTTTCGCCATTGCTCTTCCCGGTGACTACTAGCATGTTAATTTTTGGAAAAGAGGGATGAGCAATGGAAAAATATTTTGCACAAGTCCAATGAGTACTGAGGTAAGAATTAGAGACTAGGATGGGTAAGGAATAAAATATATTCCTAACTTCAACTTTCTGAAATTAAGTTGATAATTTGAAAATAATTTGACCAAAGACTTGCTAAACTTAACGCCTGTGCTATCTCTAACCTACAGTCAATATGGCTCTGATACCAACGCTGTGGGGACCCTAGGTTATTTCTGTAAGACCAAGGCATTCCCGGTCTTATGGAGATAACTCTGGGTCTCTCGTGAATAGATTCCAACTTAACTCCATCTAAGCGAGAGGCTTGACCGAAAACTAGAGCCTCGACGATTATGCGTGCTGCTCCTCCGCGAGCACTACATGATAACGATTCTCCAACAGTCTAAGCACTACACTTAGTGGGTTAAATTGAAAGCCACGAACAGCGAGCATGAGACCATGTTGTTTCCCAAGATCAGCAACCAACATGCCCCCAAACTCACATTTAGCATTGATCACATCCATACAACATTCATACATTAATAGTTCAAAAGACATACATCATAATAGTTCAAGTCTGCAACTATTACAAAAGGGCCGACCGGCCAAATTCAACAAAAAATTTAAAGTGTCAGTGGAAGCAAGGTAAATAAACCAAAAGTCCAGCATGGTATGCCCATAACCCATCGGTAACCGACTGGGGGTAAAATGATAGCACTACTCATTAGTGTCGTCTAAATCGACACTAACAAGCTCATGGGGCTCGATGTCTTCCTCACCTGTAAGCCAGTAGACAAACTAGCTGAGTACAAAGGTGCTCACAAGTCTTACACAAATAAAAATTAGTTATGCATAAGGTCATTCAAAGGATGGCTCATATCGGCTTAGTTTTGCGAACAGACGTAACAATTTACAACCTACACATACTAGTTTTTCATTTGCCATTTTGAAATGAGATTTGAAGTAGAAGTAAAGCATGTGATTCAATAATAAATTGAATGAAAAATGAATCAAACAAACAACAAAGTGGCAGCCCACTTTGATAAAACAAAAAATGCATGAACATCCCATTTATGCCGAGTACCAAGTTTACCCACAATTTAAATTCAAAGTCTAACAATAGTAACTCATGAACTCAAGCGATCGTCCATAACCGCAGACACGACTATTTGAATGGATTTATCTCTGCAGAGGTGTACTACTTTACCCACATGACTCGATTAGCAGTAGCTGTAATACTCGAGTAGAAATCGGAGAAAATTAAATTTATTAAATAAAAAGTATTAATTCGAAAGAGATTACGTTTGAATTAGGAGAAAGAACTTATATAAAATAGTTTAATCAGCGTTTAGAGGAGGGTTTTTCGCTAAGTTGGGCAACTTGGGTCCGGGCCTTGGCCTGTGGCCATGTGGTGGCCGGCCAAGGGGTGGAGCGCCACCCTCCCCAAAACCCTAGCCGCCCCTTTCCCTCCTCCCACTTGTGGCCGCCACCCCCCCATCCCTCCTCCTTCCTCCCCCTTTGGCTGCCCCACTTCCTCCCTTCCCACACCACCTCCCTGCTGCTCCTCCCCTGCTGCTGTCCAAGGAGGTGCCCCGTTGCCGGTGTCGAGGAGGAAGAGGAGGACCGCCAGAGATCGCTGGCCAAGAAGAAGGAGAAGAAGAAGGAGAGGAGAGGGGAGGGAGAGATCGTGGCCTGCGCTGGGAGTTCTTCACGTCCGCGGTGTTTCACAAGGGTAATACCCGTTTTCCCAGTAGATGCATCTTTTGATTGTTGTAGCAATGTCGGTATTTCTGTCTCCTCAGGACAGATCGCGTTATACGGACGTTTTGATGTAGTTAAGTGCGGATTCAGTCTTGGGCTTCTCCTAGAGAGCTGTAGAGGTCGTCAATACCTTTCGATGAAGTGCTAGATCATATTATTTGGACCTCTGTAGCAGAAGTTATGAATTATTTAGTGTGACTGTTCTGCGAATCTGTTAGCATTTTGACAGGTTTTAGTATTCTGACTTGTGCGATAAGTTAAATAGAGAATTAGAGGATCTCAGTATAACGAAAGTTGTAGATAATTGTCGTAGATTTTAGGGAAGCACAAGAACACGAAATTTGTATGAACGAGCTAAAAGTTATGTTAGTTTTAGTGATCTGTCCAGAAAGTCTGACGTGAAATCGATATTTTGTTAAACAACTTAAAAGTGATTTTAGATGGCAGAATCAGGGAGGTTCACCAACTAGGTTTAGTTGGGAAATTTGATAACCTTTCAATGAATTCCAAGAACACCTAATTTGAATCCCTGTACCAAAAGATATGAATTTTAGAACTTGACTATCCACAGGGGGGACAAAGCGACATCTAGAAGTTGGGGCTGGGTTCGCGCTAAAGGAACTTTTGTGAGTCCGTGTTTACTTTTATGGTTTGAGCGGTCCTCTATTGCTGTCTTAGCATTTCTTAATTGAATGTTTAGGTGGGGAACTGGTTCCGGAGGCGGCACCCTCTTCGCGTCCTTCGTTCCCGCACGGTTGAGGCAAGTGCATCGTTTGATCCTTACTTGTGATTGCTTGGACGTGAATGCGGGTTTGATGCTTGTTAATGTCGTGTGGCTGTTGATAAGTGTGCATAATCAGAATGGTGAATGTTCAAACTATGGGTATGCTTTATTCATGAAAATGTTATTGCCTTTATTCATGAATGTTGTTATCGCCTTAATTCAAGAATGTTGTTATTGCCTTTATTCATGAATGTTGTTACCACCATTGGTGCTTGATGTTGAAAAGAGATGGTGCATATGCATTTTTTATATCATGTTGAGGCTTGGTCTTGTGATGACCAAGCATGCACATCTTTGAGGTCCCCGTCATGAATGTGACGGGCTTGAGATCCCCACACTCGTGGAGTGTGGGCATGAGGTTCCCAATACTTGCGGAGTATTGGGCAATTGGTCCCTGTGCGTGCGCGCACAGGCATGAGTATGCAGCGACGGTTGCATACTTTGCATTACCGGTGTAATGCACAAAGAAAGTTAAAGAGAAAGGAACCCTGAGCATTGTATTTGCATGTGAGTTGTGTTATTGTTGATCTCCTATATGGATGTTGATGTTATGGATTGAATTATCGTCTTTTATTTATGTACTTGCTGAGTCTGTGGACTCACTCTTGCTTTCTTGTTGTTTTTAGGTACCCGTTCAAGCGCGAGATGCATGGGAGGGAGTAGCATTATGCTTTGCACGCACATCGCCATGAACCTAAATTCTCGGATCATGCCTTATTAAATAAGCTACCGATCAAAGATTTGACCTGTTTTTGTTACCGATCGGATTATTTGTAATAATGAAGAGTAGTCTAGTTGGAAGTTTGAGGATTTGTTCAATCGATTAGTAAGATCTTGAGTATTTATAGTTGATCTTGAATATTGCGATTTCGTTATAACTCCTTTTAACTATTGAAACCCATGTGATGTAGAAATACAAAGGAAACTCACGTGAAATTTAGTAAATTATCTTAGTTTAGTTTTGTGTAAGGATCTTGTAGTAGCATTCTTGGCTCTTGTGGAGCTGGGGTGTTACAAAGCCACCGGATAATGACACACTTTCTTTGGTGTGCCGGCCGGGGATAATCGAAATACGGTCGTGTTTAGCAAGAAAATCCTATTGAGCTAAGTCCCCCTTGAAAGATGTCCCCTTACTTAGTACAAGCGACAGATAGCACTTGCTAAGCGGCTTACAAGTTATATCGGAAATACCGATGCAATGTAAATGATAATTGGTGCTCCCGTGCACACTATAGAACATTACATCGGCTCCTAAGGACAAATGATCAAACACAAATACCCCTACACCACCATGAGACTTAACACAATAGAACCTTCCCCTTACTTAACCGTATAGTACCCATATCCCGCGTGTGGTAGCACGAGTTTTACTTGAATCAACGATGTTACCAAAGTTCGGTCCTTGTTGGTCTAGACAAGCCTACCACTTACCCAAATCTCGTGCACAAAGGCACCATCACTAGCAATCACTTGTCCAGACCCAAAACTCATTTTAAAATGACAATTCTTAACTCACGAAACAGATACGAAGATCTGAAATAAAATGAATAACTGTGTATCCCATAATTGTCGGGTTATTCCCGACAATCAACTATCGTATCTAGACTTGCATGGCTAAGCAAACTCGTATAACATATTTCACACAATCCTAACTTAAGCATGTGGTGCTGGAATAATTCAAGCATAACCTCAATGAATAGGAGATAACTAAACTACACATCACAAAAATAGTGACATTATCAAAATAACATGCAAGCAATTATCATTGCACTATCTTAACAAAATTGGGATCAAATATGATGCAAAAGTAAGTTCAAATGATGCTTGCTTTTCTGGGAGTTCACTTGCCCACTCTCGATTCGTACTCTCTTACTTAAACTCGGAATCTATAGAAAGGCGATATCGAATAAACATCGAGAAAAGCGAAAAATTCAAATTACTCACAAATGCATGAATTTTCTACGGTAGCCAGATTATGATTTGAGATGAATTTAGGTATAAAATTATTCCATTTGGAGTTTATGAGAGAGTTATAGTAGTTTGAAAATCAAATTTTTGGAAAATACTGAAAAATCAATGTTCTGTTACTGTTCATCCGAATATAATTGTTTCGTGAAAATTTGCAGAATAGTGGTGGGCGTAATATTTACATGGCATGAAAGATAACAAAAGGTTATGATCAATAAAAATTGAATCACCCCATTTGGTGTTCAAATGAATTTTTCTATGAATTGTTGAAGTCAATTCAATTTCTAGTGTAAAAATTATTTTTTTCTGAAATTTCTATCGCAATAAATAATTTTTATACGTAGGCTAACCTAGCCTCTTCCATGACAAGTAGGGCCTACATATTTTCTTATCTTTTCCATTTATTTCCTAAAGGAAAACATCTACCGACAAATCTAACCTTCTCTTAATCATATACTTAACCGATTCTCTGGTGTTGAATCCAATCACATGCATAACACTCTCCAATCATATCCTCGTATCTCGATCTAACTCCTATACTAACATCCACTAAGGCATAATCAAGACATTCAATCAAACAAATAAGGCCCGGACTCACCATCTTTCATACATACAATCAATTCGGTGATTGCACCAAATCCACCAAGTTATGGGCACATGGCCATGAGCAAATCCCTCAATCATCCTCCGCTAGACTATTTAACCTAATACTATCTATCAAACTCTACTGGTCTCACCTCGGCAAATCATATTCGTATACACTAAAATTCCCACCGATCGGCAAATCATATTCGTATACACTAAAATATCCACCGATCGAGGCTTATTTGACTACCCGACACCTAACGAGCTTTACAATTTAAAGGCATATCCAACATTTAACAACTCACTAATCAATCAACTTATATCCATTTCACTAGACTAGTCGCGTATGACATCTACCAATCCAATCACACATATGTCTATATGATCAACTAATAATCATTTATCTACTAACTCGATTTAGGTCACATTTCTATCAACTCGGTACATGGGAGTTATCCACTAATTATAAGGCAATCCAAGCATTCATCCGCAATTAAATGATCCATTGCTACCTTCTCCCAATTCTAGCACAAATGACTCACATAACAATTACCTAAGACATCCGATCAATTTGCTCATGAGTGAATAAAACATTCGATTAAACCTCTATATCTCATTAATCATCAACACATGAGTCATCCAACAAGTAATAAATCCTAAAATCCTTATGCATCCTAACTTCCAAAAATTACTAATCCAACGTGAGGGAAAAATCTCCAATTAATTTATCATCAAAGATCACCACAATTTTGCATGCAACTCCAAAATAATATCATCCGATCAAATAATCTAATAACACTTAATCTAGCCTCCACCAATCAACAATCTACATAATCCGCTATGACGATAAAATTATTCGTAATCTACCGATATACATCACAACAACACGCCTACGCATAAATAAGACATAACTGGAGAATTATACCGGTCTTAAGCTACCAAATCATTTTTACAATTAAACATGCATAAATGGATGCCATGCTCATGACTAAAATGCAACATGCATGACTAAAAATGTAACGCGGTAGCATAAATAACACTAAGAATTTTATCGCAATGCTAGGAGTGCTAATTGTCACCAGGCATCGTCTTTTCAGCTCCCCGACCGCGTCCATCGTAATCATCATCGATGCTCGTCCGCTTCCGCGTCCGCGTTTCGCTCCGCATCGGTGTTGTCGCTCTTGGTCACGCCCACGGAGCCGCCTTGCCGATGCCACGCTCGGGCCGCCGCGCTCAAGTGTGACACGCCATACTGCCTCGCCTTGCTCGGGCCGCCGCGCCGCTGCATGCATGGCCATCGCATGCATGTGCCACGTTCTCAGCCTCACGTCCTTGGTGCCTCGACGCTGTCATTTGTTTCTTGCCATTTCTTTGCTCCTTTCTAGTCCTTTGGCTTGGGCATTTTAGTAAGAAGTTTAGTTAAATGGGGTGCACAGATTTAGTAGCAATAAAGGACTTGAGAGGAGGCAACTAATAAAGGGAAACAACTTGTGCTCACGACGTGGCAAAAGTTGATGCTGTGCAGAGTGGGCTTAGGGGACCTTTTTACATGCAGTCAAGACACGCCTTGCCGCTGGTCGTGTCCCTTGGTGCTGCTGGCGTCGGCGTGCTACCGTGCTCACCGAGCCGCCGCATTGCGACCGTGTGCCAGCGACCGCGCCCGGGCCGTCCAAGGCTACATGGAGTTGCTGCACCGTGTGCGTGCATGCACCGACTGCATGCACACTCAGCTTGGTCTCGCTGCCCTATGCCGCCTCGCTCTCTCAGCTCGGCTGCGCCACCCCGGCATCTGCGCAAGCCGCCTCCTTCTCGACAACCTCGCACCGCGCAGCTGCTCCTGCTGTCTCCGCCGGCCGCGTACTCGGCCGGCTCCTCCATGCCGCTGGGCTGCGCCGCATGCATGCGCTGCGCGACGCTGTGCGCTCGGGCTTTGTAGGCCACGTCGCTCGTGGCGCCATTGCGAGCAAGTGCTACTGATGCGAGTGGCTAGCTCTACATACTAGTGCTAGCTGCTGGTGTTGTGTGCTTGCGAAGCTCTTGCCCCTGCATGCTCCGGAGCAGCACTGTGACACTATGCTGGCCGTCAAAGGCATGGGCACAACACCGACAGTTCACTGCCTCCTCCTCTCTTCTATTCTCCAAATCACTCAATTGACCATGCATGCAAACAACTCTTGCGTAAATGGAAAGCTTATGCGATGGGGAACACAGTGGTATGACATGCAAAGCATGATTTCTCGTTCTTGAATGGGATTTAGAGGAGAGAAGGGAAGAACTTTGCTTGTGTTCATGGAGAGAAGAATGGGTTGTGCACTGTGTAGCTCTGTTTGGGGGGAGAACCGAATGGAAGTGGAGAGGCATTGGTAGTTGTGGAAAGAAGTGGCAGTGGGAAAAGAGGTGGTTCGGTTGGGGGAGATGAGACAAGGCATTTAGTGCTCAGTTGGGAAATCAGATGGCAGTGGGAAGATATGATGAAGTGGCTGTGTAGGGTAGCGATTATTGGGAGAATAAAAATGCAATGGAGAGAAGGGCTTCGGCTGGGAGCCTGGGACAAAGGATTGGGGAGGTGCTGTTCGGCTGGACATAAAGAAAAAACAAGGAGGAGCAGTGTTGGGGGTTGAATGACTGTGCAAAAAAAATGGGGATGGAAGTGAGAAGAAAAGTGGGTAGGGCTTTTCGGCTGGGAGCAAGAATGACAGTGAATTGGGGCTTTGCATGTTGGATAGAGTTGGCAGTGAGGAGATGGAAATAACTAAGGGTGGTTGAATTCTCCTGTTGGGGAGTGAAAAAGTAATGGCAGGAGAAAGGATGGATCACGCAGATGTTTCGTCTGTGATCGGTCGACCCAGAAGTAACAGCAATGATATGAATGAATGACATGTCATGATTTTTTTTGATATGCATGCTAAAACAAGAATTCAACAAAAATTAAATTTTTAAATGCATTCTTTCAAACAATTCGATTTAATATTGTTTTTACTATTATTATGTTACTTTTTAAACAACTCGATTAGATTTTTAATGCAACCTTTTTAATTAATTGATTTGATTTTTGAAGCAATCTTTTACTTAAACATGAGGATATGTTAAAACACAGTTAAATATTTATTAGATCGCCAAATTATATAGTAACATCCTGATTTTGAAAATCGGGGTGTTACAGTGACCCGTTAGGTTCATGTGTAATTCAGTTGTAACTCAAAAACTCCTTTTCGACCATGAGTCATTAGCGGTTCCTAGCAGGACATAACGATTCCCGAATACAGACGAATTATATCGGATGAACCTTAATGCAATATGATCTACGACCAGTTGCTCATCACTTAGCTCGTATCTCTATACGACCAATTCGTATTTAGTCATGGCCAGTTGGTAACTCCTTACGACCAGGTTTCGACTATTTTGTGATTACATTCGTTAGCCTATGACCAGCTCGTATCTCCATATGATTGGTCCGCATCTGATTGAATTGAAAGACCTTCTCGTGTATTCTCCCTTTGCTTCACGATATTAGGTTGAACTCTAGGTGAGATGTTGTGTCATCCATGGAATGTTCAATACTTTCTCGATCGAGTATCGGATAACTTTATGTGGTCGAACTCTTCGACCACCAGTGGCATGGCCACGCACTTTCTTTATCCGACCACTTCGAGGGGCCCAGAGATATCTCTCTTGTTATGTTAGGAGGGGCAATCCCATATTCGACCAGTTACATTCCTCCGCATGTTTCATAACATAACTAAAAGCTACATTTATAACTACCCAGTTACGGAGTAGCGTTTGGCAACCCCAAAGTGTACTCTTACGCATGTAGGAAACCATGCTGATATCAGGACTAAGGATTATACATCATCATTGCTTGAGACCAACTAATGACACATAGAATCATAACAATCTCAGTAGTTTTTCAAGGTGGGTCTATCCAACCCCATGTTCTCTAACAAGTGTTCACATTATTGATTCGATATCACTATATCCATGTCCGGTGAAACATGGTCATCAATTAATACATGTGCTGGTCGTAGAGTCACTAGTGTTCTGACCAGTGACATCTTACCAGGGATACATTTAGAACAACATCATCATAAGTTAAAAAGAGCTTCACCAACAAGTCACATACTTGTTAATCTTTATAACAGGTGATTCATTCAAGGAACAGAATAACACTTATTCAATAACTCATAAACATAAACGTGATACAATCATCTCTATGATTTCCTATAGGGTATATCACCAACACTTTTCACCCCAACATGAGGGTACTGTAGCAATAGTACCGCAATGTGAAGTACTTGAGGGTACACTCTACTAGAAGTATAGAAACATGCAAAACTCCTGATGGAAAATAATCAAATATGTCCCCCTGGGACAATGGCTATGCCTGAAACAGATGCTAATGCTTAGTAGGCTAGCAAGAGCTAGGACCACGGAAAAGGTCAGAATGCAGAGAGGCAGGGGTAAACCCCATGGTAGAGGAAAAGGCAATGGGAAGCCCCAGAAGAAAGACTCAGATAGGAAGACTGCTCATCCTCCACAAACTTGTTTCAGATGTGGTTGCACTGGCCATTGGTCACACACTTGCCGCACCCCGCAACACTAGGTGAATCTTTACAAGCAATCCACTAGTAGAGTCAAGGCGATTCAGGGGAACAAGGTTGAGGCTCACTTTGCCGCTCAACCCATTCTGACTGGACCGTCTCCTAGCCAGGATGTCAAGAAGAATGATTACATGATTCTTTACGACATGGCCCAGGGAGAGTGCACCTCCATGTATCACGATGATCTTCTTGGGTTGGAGCTCCTGGACCTCCATAAGGATGGCCAGGACCTATATGGAGACCTCAAGTAGTGTCAAATGAATTTTGAAGATCAGTTTAGTTTTAGTTCTCAGTGAACATTGGTTTATTCATGCTCATGTTGAGCATTTATCTTTAATTATTTGCTTAGGCTGAACTCTTGGTATTGTTATTTTTACAAATTATTCAATTCATCCCCTTTATTGGTCTATGCTTGTTCTACATTTCGTACTATGTTTCGTGTTGGATGATTGTTTGATAATAAATCATGTTTTAAATATAGAACAACTCAGTACGATCCAATGGCAGAAGAGAAAATCTATCTTGTAGACAGTTGCACCACCAATTCAATTTTTAGGGAAACTAAATATTTCTAGACCTTAACTAAGAAAACTGAGAATATCATGACCATCATCGGAAGCGATGCTCTCATAGTCGACACTGGAAAGGCCATCATAGTTCTCCCTATGGGTACCCGTATAATAGTCAAGGATACTTTTCTTTATCCCGAATCTAAACGTACCCTCCTCAGTTTTAAAGACATTCGTCTGAATGGATTTCATATAGAAACCGATAATGAGAATGGTACAGAATACCTACTCATAATTAAGTCTAATGGATGCCAGAAGCAAGTGGTCAAAAAACTAACTTCTTTCTCATCAGGATTGTACTACATATGTATAAAACCTGGAGTTTATGTTGCGATGGAAACAATTTTTAAACACCAGAAATATTTAAGATCTAGCATGATCGTCTGGGTCAACCTGATTTGGGTATGATGCGAAAAGTCATCTATTGGTCATAACATAAAAACCATAAACTTTTCTAAACTGGAAGACTTCATGCCCTGCTTGTGCCAAAAGAAAGTTAATTACTAGAACCTCTTATCTGAAACTAAGAGACCAACAACCTAGCTTCCTTAAGATAATTCAAAGTGATATTTGTAGACCAATCCAACCCCTGTCAGGCCCCTTTAGATATTTTATGGTGCTGCTAGATACCTCTACGAGATCAGCCCATGTTTGCCTGCTGTCTACAAGGAACCATGCTTTTTGCAAAGTTAATTGCTCAAATAATCAGATTAAGAGTCAATTTTTCAAATGAACGAATTAAGTCTATTCGAATGGACAATGATGGAAAATTTACCTCAAAGGCATTCAATGATTATTGTATGGCTCTGGGCATTAAAGTAGAGCACTAAGTACCACATGTCCACACTCAAAATGGCCTCGCAGAGTCATTAATTAAAATAATAAAATTTATTGCTACGCCACTCTTACAGAATTGTAGGGTGCCTACCAGCTGTTGGGGCCATGTAGTGTTGCAAGCTACTGCATTAATCCAACTCTGACCAACCGCATATCACCCAATTTCCCCCTTTCAATTAGTGCATGGAAAAGAACCAAGGATTTCTCATTTGTGAAAATTCGTTTGTGTTGTATACATTCCGATGTCACCACCGCAGCGTACAATCATGGGCCCTCACTGGAAGCTGGGGACCTATGTAGGTTTTGAATCTTTGTTAATTATCAAATACCTAGAGCCTGTGATAGGGGATCTACACACAACTCGGTACACTTTGTATTTTTGATGAGGACAATTTCCCGGCATTAGGGTGAAGAAGGTACCACTCTAAAGAATATCGAGAAATAGATTAGAATGTCACTGGCATGCAGTCCTTAGACCCACGTACTAAAGACTCAGAACTGAAAGTTCGCAGAATAATAGATTTGTAACAAATAGCTAATAATCTGCTAGATGCCTTTACTAATCTTAAAGGAGTGACAAATCACAAATACCTATAGTAAACACATTGAAGAGGGTGGAAATACCCCTAATGAATACTGAATCTAATCATACCCCTCATGCATAGAAGAGGGGGCGACCTTCGGGTGCACAAGACTTAATTGTGAGGAGACATCCATAGAAACAAAGAACCGAATAAGACAAATCAGTCCATAAGACAGTTGAACGAACTCAACTTGATGTTGAGAAAATCCTTGAAGTGGTCCATCCCGAGGATGGTAACCCTAGTGAAACTTTGTGCGCACAATCTGACACTAGGACATCGGAACACCCTGACTCCATCGTTGTGGGAAATCATAAGGAGTTGGAAGAAATAAATGCACAAATTCCATTAATTATGTGGACTCACGAGAGTGATATAAAAGAAAGACTACAGTTGTCAACATATATTTGCCTCTAAAATTGTTAAAACTCTTGAACTAGAACATAACCTAAGTATTGGGTCAAATGGAAAGAAGCAAGTGAGGTAGAATTATACTCGCTTAATAAAAGGAAAGTATTCGGCCATGTTACCCAAACACCTCCTAAAGTATTCCTTATAGGATCCAAATGGGTTTTCATCTGAAAGAGAAATGAGAACAACTAGGTGGTAAGATACAAAACGAGGCTTGTAGCACAATGGTTCACGCAGAGACCTGGCATCGATTACGATGAAATGTACTCCCTTGTGATGAGTGGAACCACGTTCCGATACTTAATATCAATGGTAGCTTGCATGAATTTAACAATGCAGTTGATGGATGTAGTGACCGCATATTTATATAGGTCATTGGATATATATATATATATATATTTCAAAGTTCCTAAAGGAGTCAAAATTCTAGATTTTAACAAAAATTAATCGCAACATGTATAGCGTCAAATTGCAGAGGTCGCTGTACGGATTAAAATAGTCGAGAAAAATGTGGTACAACCGACTAAGTGACTTTCTCTTGAAGAAAGGTTACTCAAATAATGATAATTGTTCCTACGTGTTTATAAAGAAGTCCAAGAATAGATTTCGTATCATTTCAGTTTATGTCGATGATCTGAATATCATTGAAACCACAGAGGACATAAAGGAAGCAAGTTCTTACCTTGTGACGGAGTTTGAGATGAAAGACTTGGGTAAAACCAAGTATTGCTTAGGCCTATAGCTAGAGCACTTCCCTGAAGGAATTCTAGTACACCTACCTATACCAAAAAGGTATTGGAGAAATTCAACATTAACAAATCTCATCCTTTGAAGATCCCATGGTGGTAAGATTCCTAGATGTGGATAAAGATCCATTCAGACCGACGATGGAAAACAAAGAAGATTTTGGACAAGAAGTTATGTACTTAAGTGCCATAGGAGCACTGATGTACCTTGCAAACTGCACTAGGCCTGATATTGCATTTGTAATCAACTTATTTGCTAGACACAATGCAGGTCCAACCAGAAGGCATTGGACTGGCGTTAAGATTCTTCTCAGATACATCCAAGGTACACAAGATCTTGGATTATTTTACCAGAAGAACCAAGACTTGACCATGGTGGGATATACGGATGTTGTCTATCTGTCTAATCCCATAGTGTCAAATCTCAGACTGCATTTATATTTATATGTGGTGGTGCAGCCATCTCAGACTACCGTCGCTCCATCTTGACATCTGGTAAGTTCTTTCCACTTCTTTGGACGTCACATCATGTTCTCGGATATAACGAGTGTTCCCCCCTTAAACCATTTTGCAATCTATCCACAGGATCTTTGGGAATTTGAGTTTACCTCATCTCCGGCTAAAAACTACTCCTTCGTCTCCATCTCCAGTCTGGTGAGTTTTGGGTCGACTCCTTTTGCCTAGAGTACCTCCTTAGTTCCCTTAAGTGATCTCAATCATTCATTTGATTTGGTCTTGCTCAGGTTTTCTCTCCACGTGGCACTCTTACTGCCACCGCTAGGTCATCGTCGCCGGCGAACATCAGTGCTCCTCTGGTCATCCCCTTGGCTCCGGTAGGTCCATTGAACCTTAGTGATGCACATGTACTAGTTTCTTTGCTCAATGCAATGCCAAGTCGAGCTAGTCACGTTAGCCGTAGGATCACCACTGCCTCTCCTGATCGCGGTGCCGCGAGAGTTCACCGCAGGCCATGCTCCGGCCATCCCTAGGTCTAGTGAGCTAAGAAGAATCCAGTTCTGCCTTTGGTTCGCACGACCATGGCCCACATCGTCGGCGATGAGCCGGGCAAGCTCGCGGTAGCAAGCTACTCTGTTGTTGGAAGCCCCAACAACATTGTAGCATGATGATTAATCTAAATCGTTGTTAGTTTAGTTATAAGTAGCCATTAACTTTCATCTAATCATTGCTTCATTACGCTGACCGGTGGGGCCGAGAATAGAAATAAATGCAGGTTTAATGACCAGGTTTTGGTACTGAGTCAATGACATGTGGGCCATGTGGCCGGTTAAGGGATTGAGTAAAATGGAGTAGTGTGTTTTCTCTTGAGGAAAACGTATTCCTTACACGCTCAAATCGAAAGTACATTTTTGTAATTAGAAGACGTATTTCATTAGATACGTTTTCGACACCATTCCGGCTGAGGCGGGGTCAACCCTTGACCTTGGGCCCCACCTGTAAGCGACTGTGACTAAATTAACCTGAGTACAAAAAGTCTTTAATGCGTTTAAAATCTCGAAAGGAATTACTTTCACACTTAAAATGGTTTAAACTTCAAAAATTCATAAGCAATTCATATTAACTCCAAATGAAGTGAAATAATTTTTTTAATTTTCATTTTTTTGTGTAATTTAATTTGGAATAAGTTTGAAACATGTCTTTGTTACATAAAAATTTGATAATTGAATTAATTATACAATAATAACATTAACCTTGTAAAATTCATAGAAAATTCAAATGTACTCTAATTAAACTAAAATTTTCACCTAAATTCATATAAAATCATAATATCTTCACTGTATAAATTTCATGCTTGTTTAAGCATTTTGGATTATGAGACTTTATCGGTGTTTATTCGATAATGTTATTTTTCTATATTCTGATTTGCCTGACGTGAGTGATTATATACCTGAAAATCCTGAGGTGGAACAAGTGGAATATTAATAAGACAAGCATCCTCTTGCATCATCTTGATCCCAAATTTTGGTTAATGTAGTATTTTAAATTGCAATTAGAATTATCTGCATGCTATTTTGATATTTGATGAGTTTAATTAGTTACATCCTATCTCTTGCATTTATCCTTGATTTTCCATACAACTATGCTTAAGTTAGTTATTATGTGATTTTATTTACCTTTTATTTTGATGCTTAGCCTTGCAAGTCAGTAGATACGTTACTTCGGTTGATGGGATTAACTTGTCAATCGTGGGTAACACTAAACACTTTTATTCTAACGTTTTATCTAGATTTTTGAATTTGGTTTTTGAGTCTAAATTTTACAAATTTCAAACTGGCTTTGATCTGAACAAGTTGCTAGTAGGGTGGGCGCCTTCGTGCACGAGATTCGGGTACCGTGGAAAGACTTGTCTGGATCGTTAAGGACCGAACTTTGGACTGTCATTCCATGTACCATTCGTACTTCCACACGTGGTGTATGGGCACCGTTTGGTCAAGTAAGGGGAAGGTTTTATTGGGTTGAGTCACAGGTGGTATGAGAACATATGTGTTTGATCATATGTTCATAGGACCCGATATAATTTTCTATAATGTGCAAGAGAGTGTTGTTTTTTATTTCTACATTGTATCGGTGTTTCCAACATAACTTGTGTGCCACTTAGCAAGCTCTATCAGTAGCTTGTACTAGGTTGGGACTCATCTCGCAAGAGTGGTTCAACTCAATAGGGTTTTCTTGCTAAAAAGTACCAAATCTCAATTTACCCGGCCGACATACCTTAGGAAATGTGTCATTATCCGGAGGCTTACGGGCTAATCGAGTCGTGTGCGTAAAGATGTACACCTCTGCAGGGTATTAAACTATTCGAATAGTCGTGTCCACGGTTATGGACGACACTTGGTTTTGATTGACATCATCGTTAGACTCTTAAATTAAAACTTGACATGGGATAACCTATTATCGGCATGACGGTTTGTCATGCATGTTAGTTTAGCCAAGTGGGTTGCCATCTTGATATTGGATGAATTACTTTTGTATCCTTGTCAATTAAAAGTGTTAATAAAAATTGTGCTTACCAAATGGCAATTATAAACTAGTTTGTGTAGGATTGAAAGCTGGTGCGTTTTATGCAAAACTAATTAAGCCACTAATACCTTCCATTGATCAGCCTCTATCATGAATCAATTCTATTTCCTTTGGACGATCTCTAGCACACATGATTATTTTATTTTTGTGTAAGACTTGTTTGTACTCAACTGGATTGGCCACTTGTTTCAGGTGATGAAGATTATACTATCGATCAGTTCGTTAGCGCCGACTTTGGCGATGCTAACAAATAGTGATGTTTCTAACTCCACTCAGTTGCCTCTGGGAGTTGGGCACACTTGATGGACCTTTTGGTGTATTATAGTTGTCTTTCCACTGTGTACTTTTTTATGGTTTTAGTTGACCGTTTGGTCATTTATGTAAATTATGTATATGAGTCCTAGTCATGTAAGTTACCTTTTAATAATGTATGACTTGTGTATGACTGTGTACAATGTTGTTCAGGATATGTGCGTATTAGCCATTGATCTTGGGAGCTAATGCCAGACACATATCCGGGAACTTGAAATCGTGCTCGTTTCCTGATAAGAGTTATGCCTTTAGCGAAATCTCTTGACTTGAAACGGATTAGATTTCAGGGTCCCACAGTGTTTGTATCAGAGCTATACTGATTATATGTTAGAGATAGCATGGTCGTTAGTTCTAGTGAGTCTTCATTTAAAATATATTTAAAATTTGCAAAATAATTTCAGAAATTTTAAGTCATGTGAATCTTTTATTTCTCATCCATCCTAGTATCAATTCTTGCCCCAATTTTTAGTGGATTTACGAACTAATTTTCTCACTTACCTTGTCTTTCTGTTGTTTAGATGAGCAGTTGGTTTCTGGTAAAGGAGATCCGAGTTGAAGACGTTGATGGGTACTGCCGTTGCTGAGGGATATGATGTGGAGAGCTAATTTCACTTACCAGCTAGAGTATGCCATTTACCACCGTGATCGAGGGACTGGAATGGAAGAGTACCGAGTCATGATCAACATTATTGCAAAACAAGTAATGGGAAGTGTTCCCTATTGCTTTCAAGCATGTGGCACTTCCGAGGCCATGGTAGTACAGGAAGTGGCCCGTGTGTCCACGATTAATCTCCGCCATGAGTTGACGGAGTTATCTTAGCCACCTTATGACCATTTTCCACTTCGAGACCGTGTCACGGAGCTACACTTCTTTGCTGGAATCCAATACGGGAAAGACCCACAAGTATGTCAGTTAGTGAGATTAGTCCGTATTATGGACCAACTCGATCGCTACAAAACATAAGAGTTATGGGAAACTTGACAACGCCATAGGGAAGCTCAGGATCTGGGTCAACATGAGGCGCGTTCCCCGTAATGTGCTTTATGGTGACAACGAGACCTCCACCACTTGCTACACCCTCAGTACCATCTTCCGTAGCGCGGGTTTGACACCCACTTATGGGCCTCAACGACAGCAGGTTTTGCATGCACTCAGAGGCTGGCACCCCTTGGAGGTCACGTTCCCTTATTAGGACCTCCAAGGAGTCTCTTCAATCCAATGGACCCAGATAACATGGGATCACCTAGATATCTGTAATATCCCGATGGTGTGTTGCACTAGAAGTCGGAAGGAGAATCGGTTCGGAGAATATTAAACGGAATTTCGGAGGGACCAATTGGAAAGATTGCGATCTTTGCAGCTTGTAGAGGGGAAAGAGCAATTTATGGCAACTGGCTAGAGCCCATGGCCCAAGAGGGCCCAAGGGGTGGCCGCCATAGCTAGGGGCGCCACTCCTTCCCAACCATAGCCGACCCCTCCCTTCCCCTTTCCTCCCCACTTCCCCAACCGGCCGCCACCTCCCCCCACCACCTCTCTACCTCCCCTCCACCCTCCCTTGCGCACCTCCCCACCACCTCCATTGATGCTGGCCAAAGAGGAGAAGAAGCTCCATTGCAGCCGGCCAAGGAGGAAGAAGAAGGGGAAAAGAAGGGAAGGAGGAAGAAGAAGAGGGAGAAGAGAAGGAAGAGAGGAGAAGGAGGATCGTCTTCGGGGATGATCATCATCGTTCAGCACGTCGTCAAGGGTAACGTGTTGTTCTTGTAGGGTAATTAGTCTTGGAAGAGTTTTTGGTTAGTCTTTGGTTAGATGGCATTCGGCCTGCTGTAATGCAGTTTCGTCCAGTGGCTTGCGGGGTAAATTTCATGTGGTTAGAGGATGAATCTGGAGTTTTGGTCTCCTAGAGAGTTGTAGGTTATGGTATTAGCTTTCAGTGGCCGCCAAGTTCACCCAAATCCGATTAACGGTTAGTGAGTTATGATTTTTCTAAGATTTCTGTTCCGCTGATCTGTCAGCAATTAGGCAGTTTGTAGAAAACCGATTAAACCTGATGGTTAAAGTGGAAATCTGAGAACCCCAGTATAACGAACGTTGTAGATAATCCTTCCAGCTTTCAGGAAAACTAAAGATCATGAAATTAGGACAAACTTAGAGAAAGTTATGATAGTTTCATTGTTGCTGTCCAGAGACCCGACGCGAGAATTGATACTCTGTTGTTTAGTTTGGTACGGCTAGTAAAGGGCCGAATCAGAGAACCTCACCAACTAGGTTTAGAAGGGTAATTCAATAACCTTTTCAGATTGTCCAAGATCACTACATTTGGATTTCTGTACATTTAGTTATGATTTTTCGAAGGGGGCTGTTCTCTGGAAAAGAAAACTGACAGCCAGCAATAGAGTTGGGGATTGCGTTTAGTGGACGATGTACTCATTTTGTGTTTATAGTTTTGTTATTAGACCTTTATGGTAGCCTTAGCTTGTCTCAATTGTATGTCCAGGTGTGGGTTTGGCTCCGGGAGCAGTAACTTATCCTTGACATCCACCTTCGCACGGTTGAGGCAAGTGCATTGTTGTTAAATGGGTGTGATTGATTGGCTATGTTGTGTGTTATTTGATATATGGTTGCATAGCAAGATGGCTTACTTGATGAATGTTTAAGTATGCTTATTGCTCAAATGATGCTTATGCTTTACTATGGTTCAATGTTGTTGTCTTTTGGTAAGATTGATGATGAATGAGAGATGAGCATTTACATATTGAGAGCATATTGAGGCTTGGTCACGCGGTGACCAAGCATGTTTCTTGAGAACCCCGTCATGAATGTGACGGGCCCGAGATCCTCACTCGTGGAGTGTGGGCTTGAGGTCCCCGCACTTCGGAGTAACAGTAATTGGTCCTGTGCGCGCGCGCACGTGCATGGGCATGCGGCGGCGGTTGCATACTCAGACACCGTGTAATGCACACGAAGTTAAAGATAAAGGTTCCTTGAGCATAGCATTTGCATATGAGATGTTCTATTGTTGATCTCCTTTACATGTATGTTGATGTTATAGTTTCTTTATGTACTTGCCGAGTCTATGGACTCACTCTTGCTTTTATTGTTGTTTTAGGTACCGAGCCAAGAACGACATGCATGGGGGGAAGTAGACTGCTAGTCACACACATGCCACATGAACTAAATAAAGCTGAATGACCTTCAGAACGTGATTGATTTAGATTATTATGTTTCATCTTATGCAATGGATTAAATGTAATAATGATGAGTAGTGGATCTTCATATCTCTCTAGTTATGTTGGATTCTTAGCATGTCTTTGATTATCTTTTGATGTCTTTGGATGAAAGTTTTAATTAATATTTGAATAATCTGTGTGTTGGAACCATCGTGTAATTAACTTTACAAGGGAGGTTCTGCCGAAATTTTATTAGGATTGTCTTGTCTAGAGTTATTAGAGGTTGTTTAGTAGCATTCCAGGTTCATGTCGGACTGGTGTGTTACAGTTGGTATCAGAGCGGGCTGTAGGTCCGTGGTATATGAAAAGTTAAATTTGACACACTATGCACAGTAGGTGGGAATGGGTTAATGCATTGAATTACGCTACTATTGAGTTTTTGATTTCTCTTGTGTGATAGCTACTAGTTAGACTGTACTTGTGGTCCTAGTTGTTGTAAGTGCTCATTGTTTGATTGTTTTGCTGTGATGTTTAGAGATGGCAAGGGGAGGAGGCTGAGGTCGTGGTCGTGGCCGGCAGGGAGCCGGGCGAGGCCAGGCATCGCCCCCGCCAGAAGTTCAGAATTCCGTAGTTGGAGAAGCTAGCCCTGCAGAGTCAGAGGAAGAGGTTGCTTCAGCGGTACAGGAGAACCAGGCCCCACCAGCTGCGCCTGTTGTCGCTCCTATGGTGGCCCCTGCAGCGCCACCTGCGGTGTATGCCATGGGATTACACCAATGGAACGCTTTGAGGCTGGACACCTTCGACGGGTTAGGCACGCCTGTCGACGCAACTAATTGGCTGCGACACATGGAGAGGCACTTCGGAGCTCTGGGGATGACTTCAGAAATGAGGGCTCAGTTCGTGGCTTTCCAATTGAAGGGGCAAAGGATATCAGTGGGAAGGAGTCCTGATGGCCAGGACAGCAGCTCATGGACCAGTTACCTGGGAACATTTTGTTGAGCATTTCAGGAAGAGGTTTTATCCAGCTTCATATGTGGAGCGAATGGAAGTCTCTTTGCAGAACTTCAAGGAGGGTAAGATGACAGTGACAGAGTATGAAGCGGGTTTTAACAACCTGGTTCGTTTTGTTCCAGCTGTGGCCACAAATGATGAAGAAAAAGCCAAGAGGTTTTGCAGGGGGCTCAGGCAAGAGTTCCGTCAGGTATTGGGAGCATTAGAGTTACGGGATTTCAGTTCTCTAGTAGAACAAGCCAGGGGCATGGAACTGGAGATGCAGCTTGGTGAGGAACTGCCAGGAGCGGAAGGCGTTGTGGTTTCTGAGGGTTCAGGTGGCAGCCAGAAGAGGGGTTTTGGCAGTGGGGGTGGGACCTTCCAGAGGCCCACTTCCAAGAGGTTCAAAGGGCGCAGAAATCACTCAAGACCAAGTTCGCAGGGCACAGCTTCTTCCACCTCGCGAAGCGCCGGCAATCGCACCTGTTACGTCCGGTCCTGTATGTGGCATGAAGTGCTTCAAATGCGCGGCGAGCATAGAGCTTCAGAGTGCGGTGGTTCGGTCTTGCCGCCATTGTGGTCGGGAGGGCCATAAGGCATTGGTTTCTCGACGGAATCCCGCCAAGATCATCAAGTGGAACCTGTTCGATGTCGCGTGCAGCGCCAGCCTTCTTCTCGAGGGTCGGTGCGGATGTTAGCGGCTACTCCTACTCCTACTTGGGCTCCGCCACGCCTTACCTCCTGCACCGGAGGAGCCCCACCACTGGTACTTTTGGCCGCCTCCCGTGGCCCCATTTCCATGGTGGCGCCTTGGCACCTTCGCGATTCTTGCCGCACCACCGCACCGAGTGTGTCTGAGCTCCTACCACCCCAAACAGCAGCCTCCTATGCTATGCCGACTACAGAGTCGGTGGGTCGTCCCGACGTGGTGACAGTACGCCTTGGTGGATTCAGAGAGGCACTTGTTCTATTTGATTCGAGGCTACCTTTTCTTTTGCATCACTAGATTTTGTTAGTAAGACGAATTTGAGTTTGCACCAATAGCTCGATCGATTCTAGTTAGTTCTCCGGGGAAATTCTCTAGCTCTACATTTGTCCTGTTGTGTGATTTCGTTAGATGGAGAAGAATTCATTGCTAATCTGATGGTTATGAAGATGGAGCCGTTTGATTTTATCTTGGGGATGGACTGGTTGCATAATTACCGTGGTGTCATTTCTTGTTTTTGAAGACAATAACCCTGCAAGTCTGTCAAGGTGAGATAGTATTCCAATGTAGCGCTCCATCTCACTCACTTTTTGTGATGGCTAGCCTTTTTCCTGGTGGCCGTACGGCGAAGAATGGGTTTCTTTTGTCTCTAGTGGAGAAGCCGAGTTCGTCTGTAGCAGCAGAAGATATTTCGGTCGTTCGGGAGTTCCTGGATGTTTTTCCAGCAGAGCTACCAGGGATGCCACCACCTCGTCCTGTAGAATTCAGAATTGATTTGGTACCAGGCGCCCGACCTGTCTCTATGACCCCTTACCGGTTGGCCCGTCCGTTCCAGGAGGAACTAAAGAAGCAGTTGGATGATTTAAAAGCGAAGGATCTTATTCGTCCCAGTGTGTCTCCATGGGGAGCTCCTGTTCTTTTTACCAAGAAGAAGGATGGTAGTTGGCGCATGTGTATTGATTATCGTGCTCTTAACCAGCTAACCATCAAGAATAAATATCCTCTGCCTCGCATAGAAGATTTATTTGATCAGTTGAGAGGGGCCAAGGTATTCTCAAAGATTGACCTTCAATCAGGTTATAATCAAATCCCTGTCCGAAAAGAGGATATTGAGAAGACGGCATTCTCCACAAGGTATGGGCATTTTGAATTTAAAGTTATGTCTTTTGGACTAACGAACGCCCCTGCTGCTTTCATGGAGACTATGAACAGGATGTTGCATGAGTACCTGGATGATTTTGTGGTTGTCTTTATTGATGATATTTTGATATATTCAAAGACTGAAGTGAACATGGCGACACCGAGGCTTGTGTTGAGACGCTAAGGAGCATAAGTTTTATGCC
This sequence comes from Ampelocalamus luodianensis, assembly GCA_036346255.1. NCBI lineage: Eukaryota > Viridiplantae > Streptophyta > Magnoliopsida > Poales > Poaceae > Ampelocalamus > Ampelocalamus luodianensis. Next base: position 158,309 of record JAYEVH010000039.1, on the reverse strand, counting down.
AAACCAAAAAGTGCGAGTTTTGGATGTCCGGTGGGATTTAGGGCATGTCATCAATGATAAGGGAATCACAGCTTGATCCAAGTAAGATTTCTACAATGGTAGAATGGAAGACGCCAACCAATGTCAAAGAAGTGAGAAGCTTCCTGCATGGAAGGATACTATCGGGCGTTTTGTGCGAGATTTCTCCATCATTGCCAAACCTTTATCCAGACTCACACAGAAGGATGTGAAGTTTAGGTGGGACGATGACTGTGAGCGTAGCTTCCAAACCCTTAAGGAAAAGTTGGTGACCGCCCCTGTCCTTACACTTCCCGAGCCCGGAAGCGATTTACGATGTACTGATGCGCTCTCGGTTGGGTTGGGTTGTGTCCTTATGCAGAAGGGAAGGTGATAGCTTATGCGTCGAGGCACCAAGAAGCATGAACAGAATTACCCAACTCATGATTTAGAGTTGGCAGCTGTAGTGTTTGCCCTGAAGCTTTGGAGACACTATCTGTATGGTGAGGGTTGTGATGTTTATACAGATCACAAGAGTCTTAAGTATATTTTCACACAGAAAGATTTGAATTTAAAGCGCAGGTGGCTAGAACTGATTAAAGATTATGACCTATCTATTCAGTACCATCCTGGCAAGGCAAACGTAGTGGCTGATGCTCTGAGTCGCAAGGCGGCGCCTGCAACATTGGATTATCTCATTGCTGACTTTGACCGTATGGGTATATCATTTTGCTATGCGGGGACCGCACGCGTTGAAACACAGCTGATCTTGGAGTCGGCCATTCCAGAGTCAAAGGGAAGGACAACAGATGATCGGTTTTTGCAGAGGGTCAGAAAGCGTTTGGACATGGGCAAAGTCGGGGATTTCAGTTTGGATGGGTCTGGAGTGTTGCGATTTAAAGGTCGCCTTTGTGTGCCACAAAAGGCGGAAGTCAAAGGTGAAATTCTGAGGGAGGCTCATCGTACTCCGTATACTGTACATCCGGGCGAGACAAAGATGTACCGTGACCTGAAGCAGACTTTTTGGTGGAAAAGGATGAAGATAGACATTGCCAACTATGTAGCCTCCTGTGGAGTTTGTCAGCAAGTGAAGGCAGAGCACAAGCGTCCTGCAGGATTATTGCAGCCATTAGAGGTCCCCAATGGCCTTGGGATGATATCCTCTATGGACTTCGTTGTGGCTTTGCCTCGTTCACCGCGAGGTAAGGATGCGTTTGAGTTATAGTGGATCGATTCAAGAAATCGCACATTTTATTCCCATCCGCACGACCAATTCGGCTAGTGACCGCTCCTATTTATGTACGGAAATTGTAAGATTGCATGGAGTACCAAAGACCGTCATTTCGGCAGTGGACGCCAAGTTCGTGTCCAAGTTCTGGGAGAGTTTGCAGAGTGCAATGGGCACACAACTCCGTCTGAGTACAGCTTTCCATCCTCAAACAGATGGGCAGTCAGAGCGCACTATTCAGACCTTGGAAGACATGTTGCGGTCCCGTGTCCCGTCCCGAAGGGTAGTTGGGAGGATCAATTGCCATTAGCAGAGTTTGCGTACAACAACAGCTATCATTCAAGCATAAAAGCCGCTCCGTTCGAGGTTTTGTACGGGCGTAAGTGCAGGTCACCCCTTTGCTGGGAAGTCAGGTGAAAAGGCGCTTTGGGCCGAATTGGGTACAAAGATCAGAAACGAGTGGCTCGTGAGACAGAACCTATTAGCAGCTCAGAGCGGACAGAAAAGTTATGCAGACGTGAGGAGGAGAGACTTGGAATTTGAAGTGGGGGATCAGGTGCTCTTGAGAGTGTCCCCCACTAAAGGTGTGGTGAGGTTCGCATGCGAGGAAGCTTAGCCCAAGGTACATAGGACCATTTACGATCTTGGCTCGAATCGGGAAGCTGGCTTATCGTTTAGACCTGCCAGAGTCTATGCGTGGAGTGCACAATGTTTTTCATGTGTCCATGTTGAGGAAGTACTTGAGGGACCCGGAACATCTTATTGCATTAGAACCCCTAACAATTGAGCAGGATCTGTCCTTTGAGTCCAAACCAGTGCGAATTCTGGAAAGATCAGAAAAAGAGTTGAGGAACAAAACCCTGAAGTATGTTAAGGTGCTTTGGTCGCAGCAGACTGAAAGGGAGGCCACTTGGGAACTGGAGTCTCGCATGCGTGAGCTTTATCCAGACTTGTTCACCTCAGGTGTGTTCTTTTGTTGCTTAGTTTCCAGTTTCGGTTTTAACTCGTGAAGTGGGCGTTTAGATTCGGGGTCGAATCCTGTTAAGGGGGGTAGAATGTAATATCCCGATGGTGTGTTGCACTAGAAGTCAAAAGGAAGAATCGGTTCGGGAGAATATTAAACGGAATTTCGGGAGGGACCAATTGGAAAGATTGCAGTGCTGCAGTTGTAGAGGGGGGAAAGAGCAATTTTGCGGCAACCTGGGCTAGAGCCCATGGCCCAAGAGGGGCCCAAGGGGTGTCCACCATAGCTAGGGGCGCCACTCCTTCCCAACCCTAGCCGACCCTCCCTTCCCTTTCCTCCCCCACTTCCCCAACCGGCCGCCACCTCCCCCCACCACCTCTCTACCTCCCCTCCACCCTCCCTTGCGCACCTCCCCACCACCTCCATTGCTGCTGGCCAAAGAGGAGAAGAAGCTCCATTGCAGCCGGCCAAGGAGGAAGAAGAAGGGGAAAAGAAGGGAAGGAGGAAGAAGAAGAGGGAGAAGAGAAGGAAGAGAGGAGAAGGAGGATCGTCTTCGGGGATGATCATCATCGTTCAGCACGTCGTCAAGGGTAACGTGTTGTTCTTGTAGGGTAATTAGTCTTGGAAGAGTTTTTGGTTAGTCTTTGGTTAGATGGCATTCGGCCTGCTGTAATGCAGTTTCGTCCAGTGGCTTGCGGGGTAAATTTCATGTGGTTAGAAGATGAATCTAGAGTTTTGGTCTCCTAGAGAGTTGTAGGTTATGGTCTTAGCTTTCAGTGGCCGCCAAGTTCACCCAAATCCGATTAACGGTTAGTGAGTTATGATTTTTCTAAGATTGCTGTTCCTCTGATCTGTCAGCAATAAGGCAGTTTGTAGAAAACCGATTAAAACTGATGGTTAAATTGGAAATCGGAGAACCCCAGTATAACGAAAGTTGTAGATAATCCTTCCAGATTTCAGGAAAACTAAAGATCATGAAATTCGGACGAACGTAGAGAAAGTTATGATAGTTTCATTGTTGCTGTCCAGAGACCCGACGCGAGAATTGATACTTTGTTGTTTAGTTTGGTAGGGCTAGTAAAGGGCCGAATCAGAGAACCTCACCAACTAGGTTTAGAAGGGGAATTCAATAACCTTTTCCGATTATCCAAGATCACTCCATTTGGATTTCTGTACATTTAGTTATGATTTTTCGAAAGGGGCTGTTCTCTGGAAAAGAAAACTGACAGCCAGCAATAGAGTTGGGGATTGCGTTTAGTGGACGATGTACTCATTTTGTGGTTATGGTTTTGTTATTAGACCTTTATGGTAGCCTTAGCTTGTCTCAATTGTATGTCCAGGTGTGGGTTTGGCTCCGGGAGCAGTACCTTATCCTCGACATCCACCTTCGCACGGTTGAGGCAAGTGCATTGTTGTTAAATGGGTGTGATTGATTGGCTATGTTGTGTGTTATTTGATATATGGTTGCATAGCAAGATGGCTTAATTGATGAATGTTTAAGTATGGTTATTGCTCAAATGATGCTTATGCTTTACTATGGTTCAATGTTGTTGTCTTTTGGCAAGATTGATGATGAATGAGAGATGAGCATTTGCATATTGAGAGCATATGGAGGCTTGGTCACGCGGTGACCAAGCATGTTTCCCTTTGAGAACCCCTTCATGAATGTGACGGGCCCGAGATCCCCTCACTCATGGAGTGTGGGCTTGAGGTCCCCGTTACTTGCGGAGTAACGGACAATTGGTCCCTGTGCGTGCGCATGCAGCATGGGTATATCGGCGGTGGTTGCATACTCATTACACGTGTAATGCACACAAAAAGTTAAAGATAAAGGTTCCTTGAGCATAGCATTTGCATATGAGATGTTCTATTGTTGATCTCCTTTACATGTATGTTGATGTTATAGTTTCTTTATGTACTTGCTGAGTCCATGGACTCACTCTTGCTTTTATTGTTGTTTTAGGTACCCGAGCCAAGAACGACATGCATGGGGAGAAGTAGACTGCTAGTCACACACATGCCACATGAACTAAATAAAGCCGAATGACCTTCAGAATGTGATTGATTTAGATTATTATGTTTCGTCTTATGCAATGGATTAAATGTAATAATGATGAGTAGTGGATCTTCATATCTCTCTAGTTATGTTGGATTCTTAGCATGTCTTTGATTATCTTTTGATGTCTTTGGATGAAAGTTTTAATTAATATTTCAATAATCTGTGTGTTGGAACCTTCGTGTAATTAACTTTACAAGGGAGGTTCTGCCGAAATTTTATTAGGATTGTCTTGTCTAGAATTATTAGAGGTTGTTTAGTAGCATTCCAGGTTCATGTCGCACTGGGGTGTTACAATATCATCTTTTAGATGAGTTCGAGGAGAATTTTAACCGAGATAACTTTATCTAGGGTGTTGAGGTTGAGAACCGCTGCAGGGGAGTGTAATCCACAAGTAGCTATCCCTAAATAATGTAATAAGGTAGCGTTTGTATAATTATTTCTGTTTTGTTGTAAGAACCTTTTGTTTTAGGTGGTTACCATTCGTCTACAGGCATATATGGATGTAATCAAGCTGGAAAACTACTGCTTGCTTTAATGGATCTTGTACCAGCTTATGTGCCTTTGTACATTCTTTCGGTGTTAAATCTTTGTGCATTTCATATCATTATGCATATTAGATTCAGTACTTTTCACATGTTGTCTAGAATAGTTACTTTGAGCTCGTTCGAATGTACCTTTGCCGAATTGCTGACGAATTGTATGGCAACAGGATGGCAGGAGCTACTACTCGATCCAGAGCTCAGCAGGAAGAGGGATCACCACCCCTGGGATCTCGCTCTGTTACTATCCATGATCTTTATGCACGGGGAGAGCATTTAGAACCTTCTAGTTGCCAAGATCAGCCGGGTGGTCGGCAGGAAGAGGTGCTTCCATCGCCACCCACAATGGCTGAGGTTCTTGCTTAGATAGAGTGAAACTGTATGGACCAAACACACATTCTAGAGCAAATTACGCGCAACACCTCCACTACCCCAGGATCATCTAGTGGAGTAGGAACTCATCGGAATCATGGGGGTCTTGCTGACTTTTAGCGGACTAATCCTCCTATGTTATACAGCTCTGAAGATCCGATGGAGGTAGAAGATTGGCTGTGAGCCATTGAAAAGAAGATGTTCATCGCCCAATGCTCTGAGACAAAGCGGTTCTTTTTTCTAGTTATCAACTGGATGGGGCAGTGAGTGCTTGGTGGGACAATTTTTATGCCATTCAGCCAGCCAAACATGTCCCAACTTGGGATGAGTTCAAGGAGGCATTCCGCGAAGCACATATTCTAGAGGGAGTTATGATGATCAAGCAACAACAATTTCTTGCTCTCAAGCAAGGTTGGAAGAGTGTGACCGAGTATCTACATGAATTCAATTTCCTAGCTCGGTACGCTCCTAACGACATCTCCACTGACCACCGCAGACAGAACCGATTCATGGATGGCTTGATAGAAGAGATGCAGTTGGCTCTTCCTGTACACGACTTCTACAACTTCTAGCACATCGTGAACAAGGCCATCATAGTGGAGAGCAAGAGTTAGGCATTGGAAGAGGCACGCAAGTGAAAGAGGGCCGCACAAATTTCAGCGGGTGGCGGTTTTCCGAGGCCGCGCACTTGGCAGCCCAACCCTCCTCACTTTCAAGTAGACCTGTTCAAACGCTGGGCCGGGCCGGGCTTGAAAAGCCTGGCTGAAAATCTCCAGTTCGAGCACCTACCACCCAAAAAATCTGTTTTCCTATAAAAAAATATTATTTTAATCTTTTTTGGAATAAAAAAATATTTAATTCATTTTCAGGATTAAAATAATATATTTCTATTTTTAAAATTGCTTTTTTGGAATTTCGGGCTGGGCCGGGCTTCTTTCGGGCCGAAATTCCATTCCCTAGCCCGGCCTGGACATGGTCGGGCTCGGGCCGGGCTGGTGGGCCAGACCGCCCATGAATAGGTCTACTTTCAAGCTCCAACACCACCGAGGCCACCTACATTCATACCTCATCCTCCACCACCATATTGGTAGCCAAGAGTTGGTGGAAATCATCCTCAGATCCATAGCACTTTCAACCCAAAAGTGACTTGCTTTCACTGCGGACGTCCTGGGCACTTTGCAAACCAGTTCTTGGCAAAAGCACGTGGGTTGCCTCCTATTCAACCATCTCCAGCATCTGTTCATCCAGCACCACCTCCGAAGGCTGTGGCCAAGCCTGCTTCAGGTCTAGCACATGGCCGAGTGAACCACATCATCGTCGAGGAGGTGACAGACGCACCGGACGTCGTTCTAGGTATGCTTCTTGTTAATTTCAGTCCTACAGCTATTTTGTTTGATTCCAGAGCATCCCATTCTTTTGTCAATAAACTTTTTGTTGTACATCATCAGTTTGATATACATCCACTTCATCCACCACATCTTATACAATCACCGGGATCGGTTTTACAAACCGATCAAATCTGCCGGGATGTTAAAGTGGAAATTCAGGGGGTAGAATTTTTGGCAAAATTGATAGTGATAGATTTAGTAGGGATGGATGTTATTCCGGGAATGGATTGGCTATCCAAGAATCAGGGTCAAATCAATTGTGTCTAGTGGTCAATCTTTGTTACAAGTGAAAACGACGAACAAGTCGTTTTTACATCAAAGACAGTTGATTCTCATCTTTAAGCCATAAAAAGTTGGTACCACCCCCAAACTAGAGATGGTACCAGTGGTGTGTGAGTATCCAGATGTCTTTCCTAAGGAATGTGAGGACCCGGGGTATTTAACTCGTAATACTTAACCTCCAAATGGTTCTAGTATTACAAATTAAATATCCTAAGCTTCGATGGACATATGCTTCCCAGAATTGCAGCACACATACATCTTTACAAAATCATGCATCATTTTCATACATCACATAATATCAAGTCTAGCAAAAGACATACAATATATAGAGTTATTACAAAAGAGCCGACCGGCCAAATAACATCAAAGTAACAATTAACAGCGGAAGCAAAAGCGTCATAAGATAGCTATAAACAAAAGACGACTAGTTAGCCACATAACCCACAAGGCAACCGACCGGGCTGCCAAGCTAGTCGCACGATCTACAACAATTCTCACAGAAGTAGATCCCTTGGGGATCCACTTCCTCCTCTGCAACAACAAAGCAATGCAGTTGAGTACAAAAATGTACTCGCAAGACTTACGAGTAACAAGCGTATACATAGCTACATGAAAGTTGTGACAAAGGATATGGTTATATGGTTAATTGAACGCATAAAGCAATTTTCATTTGCAATAATGTAATAGATTGAAGGCAATTTGTCAAATCTGTTTTTAAGTGTTGAAATAACAACGCGATACAATAAGTAACAAGAGTAACCACCTAGAGGTGACTAACCCAATAGCCACCATAACATAGCACGAATCCCCGATTCGTACCACCCATCAAGTTTTAGTTGAAATGTTGTAGTCTAACTCTTGCAAAACCTAACCAAGCATGTCCATAACCTAGAACGAGGCTATTTGAATAGTTCAAAACCCTGCAGGGGTGTACCAATGTACCCACACTTCAGACCGCCTTTTTGCCACTAGATGAAGCACACTTCCAAAGGTATGCCTAAGACGGCTAAGTCCTACGAGACGTTTCCAATATTGTGTATCAACTACGAGCCGCTCGTATGGATAGAAACCCATACGCTACATTGTAAAGCCAAAAGTCAACTACCCATCAAGGGTAGAGCTTTCGGACAACTACAATGCTCCCAAACATCTTCCCTCCTACAACACCTCCTGCGACTCGGAGCCAACACACGCCAAAGTACTAAGTCAATAGAGGTCCCATTTCCCTCTACTGTGGTTAGCACGCAATGCTTGAATAGTGTGACACAAGATGTTCGGTCCTTGTCGGTCCATGTTGACTTGGGCACCAACCATTCACACCCAAAATGTAACACCCTGGCTATTCGGAAGCCAAAATGCTACCTAAAGGTCTAACATACAACAATACTACGGAAGAACTTCAACAATAACTCATCAATTAGCATAATACGTTCAACATCTATTAGAACGGCTGCAGGAATAAAATCTGAATCCAACAACAGTTCACGAATTCCAATTATTCAAGTCTTCTGAACCCACTAAGATAGTTATATCAATGGAGTAATCAAGGATCATAAGCAGTTATTTAATCAACCTTATCATAGAGAAAGATACCATCCATCAACAAACTCTATATATTACAGTTCATCACTTAACGAATGAAAGACAGGGACAAAATCTTATTATTGAGCTTGAATATTGTGAAGTGAGTGAATCACGTGTAGCTACTCCCTCCCAGGAATGCCCTCATCGGCGTTCACCTAGAATAAACAAACACAGGCAAGAATGAGTCCAAGACTCAGCAAGTACAAGAAATAATATGAACTACAATGAATATGAACAAGACAGTGTCAATAAAGAATATGAACACAGAACTGAAAGAACATATGAATGAATCGAATGAATGAACTACACTTCTGCTTATACCGGTATAACTAGTGACACACCAGTCGGTGTTCACTTAGGCCCGCATTTAACAAAATACGGGGATCCAAAGCCCGTATGAAGAAGGTTTCATACGGGGATCCAAATCTGCCCACATTAGAATGGTGGGTCTTACGTGCCCACATTGGAATTGATGGGTCTTATTTCCACTCCCGTGGAAGAAACATGAACAATGGATGAATGGAATGAACATGTGAACATGTAAGACGAAATCTCAAGAAGCTTGAATTCACATACATGGAACAGACAGAAATCATTGAAAACTACTCATAGACTATAGTATTCAGTCATGGCATGAACATCAAGCAATATGAACAAATAACAACAATACATTACACAATGTTCTTGCCCATATTGAAATGATGGGACTTCACTACCCACTCCCGTGGGTGTATCATGAATGAATGAATAAATATATTGTAATGAAACATACTCTCAACGAAACAATGGATATCCACCATGGTAGGAAACAAGTAATACTGTGCCCATATTGGAATGATAGGACTTTCAATACCACTCCCGTGGTTGAAAGATGAACATATGAAATGAAGGAAATGTAAAGAAAGGCATTCTGTCATAGAAGCAATGCAATAATAACCATGAACCGAATCATGTACAATGAACTCACTCACATGTCATGGAATTTAGCCATGTTAAGCATACAACAAATTCGAACAAATAATCATACATTACAGTTCGATTGTACATGCCTTTTGCGCGGCAACACGTGAAGATGTAGAGGTGGTGCCACTAAACCCGAAGACCCTCCTCCTACAACAAGTATTGTACTCAATACAAGCGTAACAAGGCAAAAATAACGCTGCTAGCACGATCCCAACGAACCCCCAAGATCCTTGGCTTAGATAATTAAACTAATTATCTATGACGACAAATAAGAAACTAATATCGCCGCCCTTTAAAAGTACACAACTCTCTATCCGAAAGTCGTAAAAATGCAAAATAGGACTTGTCGGAAAGGTAACGAAAATATCTACAACAATCTAGTTGGTGGAAATCCCGATTCTGTCGCATCTAAATCTATGCACGGATGAACATCTTCTGTCGAACTACTCGACAAAACTGGACAGCAGACGATAATAGACATAACTTCTAATTGGCAGAACCAAACTTAGTGTTCTTTATCAATATGAAAAGCTAAGACATTAAACTACAATAGTATAGTTGGGCAACATCTCAGATTTTGACTTAAACAAAAGTTGGCCCACGGCTCAAATCAATTGGCAGAAATTGACAGACAGTATGAACAGCAGTATCAAAACAGCCATAACTTTTAATTGGCTAATCCAATAATAGAATTCTTTAACAATCTGGAAAGATAAGACAAGATATTACCATTTTCATAATAGCAAGAAATCCTGATTCGAACTTAACAACATTCAATCTACTAATTAAAAAGACTGCTGAAAACTAATCGAGTTTCTGGACAGCAGTAGAGAAATTGCCGTAACTTTCGAACCACAACTCACATTCAGGCGAACTCAGAGGCTGTGGAAACCTGACTAAATATGCCACAACTCTCCAGGAGAACCCAAGTCCTAAATTGGCTTTGAACTGGACGAAAACTGTCGCACAACCTAGAACAGAAATCTGTTCCTAATCGCAGCACTAGCGACAAATTGCGAAACGACTTCTAATCAAGAACAAATCGAAACAACAGCGGGAAATCAAAGTGCAAACCCTCGACGATGCGCGACCCTCTGAACCTCGCAAGGATCCCCAAAGGATGACACCAACCCGCTCTCCATCCTTGTGCATCAACCAAGCATCAAAGCAACACAGGTAAAATAAATCAAGTCAAAACTTGAATAGCAGTAATAGCAGATTTAGGCTAGGGGAGGTAGGGAACCGAGTCGAGCCGGGAGTTTGGGATCAGGCCTAGGCGCCGATGGCCGGGAGGCCGAGCCGACCGGGCCGGAGCGCACCGGGCCAGAAACCTCGCCAAGGCGGCGCTGGCCATCTGGCCACACTAGGAGGAGAAGGAGGCGGCATCGGGCACGCGGGGTTGGACCAGTGGCGACCGGGGACCAGGCGGGCGCAGGACTAGAGGCGTCGGATCGAGCCGAGAAGAGCCGGTGGCAGTGGCGCAGGAGCCAGGGGAGGATCACAGAGGCGAGCCAAGCCAGCGGCGTGGGCTGGGCCATAGGGAGAGGCATCAGAGCGCAGGTGCGACCGGGCGCGAGGCCGAGTCCGGCAGCGCCAGGGGGAGGCGGCGGTCGGAGAGGCCGAGCCGGGAGCCTTGAGTGGCGGCGCCATAGGGAGTGGCGGTGCCAGGAGTGGAGAATGGGGAGGAGGTGGGGAGAGCCAAGAGGAGCGGCAGCTGTTAGGGTTGGGGGAGGAGGCGCCTCCCCCCTTTGACCCATTAAGGCCGGCCCAAGGGTCCCCTTGGCTTGGGCCGGAAGCCCCAAGACCCAAAACCAACCTAAATCTGAATTTTTTTTCGATCTTAATCCCAATTCTAACCTATGAAGCAATCGAAATTGAATAAATTTTACTCTCCCGAACAATAATCTTTCTAGTTGAAATTTGGGGTATTACATTCTACTCCCCTTAAAATAATTCGACCCCGAATTTTGACCAAGTACTCACTCAGCCGAATTCTTACCAAGTACTCACTCAGCACCAGCACATGCAGACGTTCCGTACCTCGCGTATGGACCCGAGACGGTAAAAGCGATGCACCCACTTACTAATCCCCGCAACTAACGAAAACAAACTAATGTACCTCGGCCAACCTTCCCTTTGATGCTAAAGCACAAATATGCACGAAACATGGAACTGTTGTCCTACTTCTCAATCGGTTTCTTCATTTTAACAAGGAGCACCTCCTTTAACCGGGAACACAAAACAGAAATCACTTCAAACAAACTCTTTTACCGACATAGCTCAACTGAAAATGAAAGACTCACGTCGCAAAACATGCGTTACCAACTCGATACTAAAAGAGTCAAATCCAGAATCGACAATTCATCACGAAACCTTTCCACCTTCAAATTAGGAAATTTGCAAATAAACACCATGTTCACCAAAGGAGAAATCACTCGAATATCCAAATCAATCATTTCTTTTATTCTTTCTGAACTAATAAGGACCACACATGCCATTAAAAAAACCAAGCTCAAATCGCAAGAAGACATCCACAACAACACACATCTCAAAACAAGAATCAAGAAAACATTTCACTACTCGAGGAAACATCATTTTCTCAGTTTCTCTTTTAAGAATAAAATTTATCTCAAACCTTGAAATTCGAATTCTTCGCACATCACACAAGCTCATACCTCTTAAATTAACATCATCAAATTATGCTCAAATTGAAATACATCATCCACACCATTGTGGAGAGGCTCTACTGATCCCACCGAATCACTCTAGACATCTCCTTCTACTAACGAAATTAATTTGACAGATGGCACCCCAAGCACCACAGAAAAGATCTCACACAATCACATCACCTCAATTTTTAAGAATAACATCTCAGAATCTTCAGTACACACGCTCATGTACTACATCAGAAGGGTTCTATCAATGATCATTCCACTGCTCAGGAAACACCATTATTCTATTTTCTCTACACCCAATCATTGGGCGACCAAAGGTCTAGAATAAAAAATACGGAGCCCAGATTTAACCTCCAAGACCTCTACAAAGAATTTCTCTTATAACAGATAGTGAACTCATCGGATTTATATCCCTAACATTTCCACATGAACCAAAGTTCTGGAACTACACTATACCATAGGTTCTTCTTAGTCGTAACCCCATCCGGTTTTACTTCGAATCCATACATTCCATTTGAAGCAAATTTCCTCAAAGAAGTACAGGTCAAAACCAATTCATCTTCTACGTACTACTCCTACAATAGTTTGGTAGCAAAATCTCACCACTACTATTACTTAACCACCACAAATCAGTTGCCAGATTACGCTTTGAAAAACTTTGCAACACAAAATGGTTGATCCTTTCTCGAAAGAAAGAGGCAAACAAGAACAAGTTTCGTCACATAGGAAAACGTTGCTCCTCACAGTGAGCACAAAACCAAAAGAAATAACCTGGTAACGAAGTTCTTCGAAAATGAAAGTTGAGTTCACAGCGGAGGGCACACATCCCTCGAAAAGGGAATAGCAAATAACAACCAATAAGAAAATGACATTGCGATTGAAACTCAACAACTCTTGAGCGGAAGGAGCAAAAAGTTTAGGAACGATTCAAATAACCACAAGTTACAAAACTTGACTCAAATTCTCAAATACTCTTACTACACTCTTTCCTTTAACACTGAAATTAATCCTTTGACTAACATCACTTTGCCACAACGAATAATATAAGGTCTTTAGTCCAAATCACAAGGACTAAATAAGAACCAATAAAATTCTTCAACACGTCATATTTGCTCGGAACATTTCAACTACACAAGAAACATAAGATCCAAATGATCTCAGCCACCAAACTCGAAACATTTTCATTTACGGGATTTTCACGAAAAACCAGCAGATTATTCTCCTCTTAAAGGAACCAACATAATTTTCTATGAGTGCAACCTCATGTTGCCAACACAGGCCAAAGAGCCTTTAAAATTAAATCACACGAATCTCTTAAGAAGCAATAGGACAATCCAATACATTATTTTATTTAAAATAATTTCAGCTACCACACAATTTATGAGATCCCAAAAGATTATGAAAGCAAAACTTGAAATACTCTCATTAAGCCATATCACCATCGGTGATCAAATTACTACGAGAATTAACATCAGTCTCACATAACACCACAAAACCTTGCAAAAGGTTTCGACACTTTCTTTATCAAGGAAAAGGTTCTAAACTCCAACACTCTAACTACTCCAAAAGAAATGAGTAGAGACAAAACTTTCTGCAATGAACTTTGTACAAGATAATTCTCATTATCCAAAATACCAAACGAATAACCAGGTCACCTTTATCCACAAGAGAGATAGGATTCTCATGAAAGAGAACAATCTTGAAAATAACAATGTTACAAGTAACAAAGAGAGCTCAACAGTTGGAAAGACATTAGTTGTTCTGAAAAAACAAATTGGGGCCAATGAAAACCCATACCCAACCATTTAGTTTGATTACAATCTTCGACATAACCCCAACAAGGCATCACAAAAGAATTTTAGCATTTTCCTTCAGAAAAGAGATGCTTTAAACTTCAACAATCGAACTGATTCAAAAGAAACACATGGAGCCAAAGCTTTCTCACGTTAACAACTTACAACATAAAACTCTCATTACTCAAAATATCAAATGAAGAAATGAGTCATTCTTTTCCAATAAGAAAGAAGGAACCGCCAAGGAAATATCTATCTCGTCAATTAACAACGATCACAAGTAGTAAAAGCAATTCAACCGTCGAAAAACAATATTTGTCTCGGAGAACAATGAGAGACCTATTGAAACTCAACAACTATAATGAACCACGAATCCAAGATAAATTCATCAACCACCACAGGACAAGAATTGGCCAAATTCAAAAATCAAGGAAGAGAACAACTTTCTAAAGCAACTCACGCTCAAAACCTATAACTATGGTACTCGGGGTAGCTACTCCCCTAACCACATACCACGAACGGTGGTGCAACCTGGTGAATCCCAGGGCAACAACCACGAGGAACACAACTTCTTAACACTCATACCATCACGCATAACCAAATAATCAATTATGAATATTCAGGATCATCCCATAACAATCATAGATTAGATTCATAGACATCGAAGATCATAACATATCATAGATCAACAACAAGGATGATAACACACAAGCAATTCAATAACAACACAACATGATGAAACATACTATCAGAATCACAGATGCAATGGATTACCCAAATCCCACCTACTATGCATAGTATGTCAGGTTTAATATTCTATTAACCACGGACCTAAAGCCCGCTCTGATACCAACTGTAATGCCCTGGCTATTCGGAAGCCAAATGCTACCTAAAGGTCTAACATACAACAATACTACGGAAGAACTTCAACAATAACTCATCAATTAGCATAATACGTTCAACATCTATTAGAACGGCTGCAGGAATAAAATCTGAATCCAACAACAGTTCACGAATTCCAATTATTCAAGTCTTCTGAACCCACTAAGATAGTTATATCAATGGAGTAATCAAGGATCATAAGCAGTTATTTAATCAACCTTATCATAGAGAAAGATATCATCCATCAACAAACTCTATATATTACAGTTAATCACTTAACGAATGAAAGACAGGGACAAAATCTTATTATTGAGCTTGAATATTGTGAAGTGAGTGAATCACGTGTAGCTACTCCCTCCCAGGAATGCCCTCATCGGCGTTCACCTAGAATAAACAAACACAGGCAAGAATGCGTCCAAGACTCAGCAAGTACAAGAAATAATATGAACTACAATGAATATGAACAAGACAGTGTCAATAAAGAATATGAACACAGAACTGAAAGAACATATGAATGAATCGAATGAATGAACTACACTTCTGCTTATACCGGTATAGCTAGTGACACACCAGTCGGTGTTCACTTAGGCCCGCATTTAACAAAATACGGGGATCCAAAGCCCGTATGAAGAACGTTTCATACGGGGATCCAAATCTGCCCACATTGGAATGGTGGGTCTTACGTGCCCATACTGGAATTGATGGGTCTTATTTCCACTCCCGTGGAAGAAACATGAACAATGGATGAATGGAATGAACATGTGAACATGTAAGACGAAATCTCAAGAAGCTTGAATTCACATACATGGAACGAACAGAAAATCATTGAAAACTACTCATAGACTATAGTATTCAGTCATGGCAAGAACATCAAGTAATAGGAACAAATAACAACAATACATTACACAATGTTCTTGCCCAATGTTCTTGCCCATATTGAAATGATGGGACTTCACTACCCACTCCCGTGGGTGTATCATGAATGAATGAATAATATATATTGTAATGAAACATACACTCAACGAAGCAATGGATATCCACCATGGTAGGAAACAAGTAATACTGTGCCCATATTGGAATGATAGGACTTTCAATACCACTCCTGTGGTTGAAAGATGAACATATGAAATGAAGGAAATGTAAAGAAAGGCATTCTGTCATAGAAGCAATGCAATAATAACCATGAACCGAATCATGTACAATGAACTCACTCACATGTCATAGAATTTAGTCATGTTAAGCATACAACAAATTCGAACAAATAATCATACATTACAGTTCGATTGTACTTGCTTTTTGCGCGGCAACACGTGAAGATGTAGAGGTGGTGCCACTAAACCCGAAGACCCTCCTCCTACAACAAGTATTGTACTCAATACAAGCGTAACAAGGCAAAAATAAAGCTGCTAGCACGATCCCAACGAACCCCCAAGATCCTTGGCTTAGATAATTAAACTAATTATCTATGACGACAAATAAGCAGAAACTAATACTGGCCAGCGCCCTTTAAAAGTACACAACTCTCTCTCTGAAAGTCGTAAAAATGCAAAATCGGACTTGCTGGAAAGATAACGAAAATATCTACAACAATCTAGTTGGTGGAAATCCCAGATTCTGTCTGCATCTAAATCTAACAGACAGATGAACATCTTCTGTCAGAACTACTCGACAAAACTGGACAACAGCACGATAATAGACATAACTTCTAATTGGCTAAACCAAACTTAGTGTTATTTATCAATCTGAAAATCTAAGACATGAAAATACAATAGTCTAGTTGGACAACATCTCAGATTTTGACTTAAACAAAATTTGGCCCACGGCTCAAGTCAATTGGCAGAAATTGACAGACACTATGAACAGCAGTATCAAAACAACCATAACTTTTAATTGGCTAATCCAATAATAGAATTCTTTAACAATCTGGAAATATAAGACAAGATACTACCATTTTCATAATAGCAAGAAATCCTGATTCGGACCTTAACAACATTCAATCTACTAATTAAAAAGACTGCTGAAAACTAATCGAGTTTCTGGACAGCAGTAGAGAAATTGCCATAACTTTCGAACCACAACTCAGATTCAGGTGAACTCAGAAGCTATGGAAACCTGACTAAATATGCCACAACTCTCCAGCAGAACCCGAGTCCTAAATCAGCTTTGAACTGGACGAAAACTGTCGCACAACCTAGAACAGAAATCTGTTCCTAATCGCAGCACTAGCGACAAATGGCAAAACAACTTCTAATCAAGAACAAATCGAAACAACAGCGGAAATCAAAGTGCAGACCCTCAATGATGCATGACCATTGAACCTCGCAGATCCCCAAAGGATGACGGCAACCCGCTCACCATCCTTGTGCATCAACCAAGCATCAAAGCAACACAGGTAAAATAAATCAAGTCAAAACTTGCATAGCAGTAATAGCAGATTTAGGCTAGGGGAGGTAGGGAACCGAGTCGAGCCGGGAGTTTGGGATTGGTCCTAGGCGCCGACGGCCGGGAGGCCGAGCCGACTGGGCCAGAGCGTACCGGGCCAGAAACCTCGCTGAGGCAGCGCTGGCCATCTGGCCATGCTGGGAGGAGAAGGATGTGGCACCAGGCGCGCGGGGGTGGACCAGGGGCGACCGGGGACCAGGCGGGCGCAGGATCGGAGGCGCCGGATCGAGCCGGGAAGAGCCGGTGGCGCGCGCAGAGCCCGGGAGGAGCACGAGCGAGCCAAGCCAGCGGCGCGGGCTGGGCCATGGGGAGAGGTGTGAGAGCGTGGGTGCGACCGGGCGCGAGGCCGAGTCCGGCGACGCCAGGGGGAGTCGGCGGCCAGAGAGGCCGGGCCGGGAGCCTTGAGTGGCGGCGACATAGGGAGTGGCGGCGCCATGAGTGGAGAATGGAGAGGAGGTGGGGAGAGCCAGGAGGAGCGGCAGCTGTTAGGGTTGGGGGTGGAGGTGCCTCCCCCCTTTGACCCGTTAAGGCCGGCCCAAGGGTCCCCTTGGCTTGGGCCGGAAGCCCCAAGACCCAAAACCAACCTAAATCTGAATTTTATTTCGATCTTAATCCCAATTCTAAACTATGAAGCAATCGAAATTGAATAAATTTCGCTCTCCCGAACAATAATCTTTCTAGTTGAAATTTGGGGTATTACACAAAAGCACACCATCTTACCATTGTGCCCAAGTCTAAATCATTTTGTTTTCAGTTTTAGTTTTCTCAAGTAAGCATAGCACAAGGTGCTGAAAATAAAGTCATAATAAGCTTTTGTGTGATCAAGGTTATCGACTAAGTCGACAACCACCCAATTCTACTGGTAGCTAAGCATGACTAAGCACATTACCCGAAAACTACTAAGTGATAAGGGCTCATCCAACGAACCCAAAATTACAGCAAGATAATCCTAGGCTCAGTAGTAGAGGATAAACATTTGCCTACAGATTATGCATCTAATGGATCAACTAATCGACAATAGTTTAACACAAGATAGCAATGCATACGTAGAATTTGCAAACAATATATTAGACTTTGAAAATAATAGGAGCAATATGATCAAATGATGCTACATCTGCTTGCCTTGTTGAAGATCACAATCTTGTTGCTGAGGATCACTCTCGGTTTCAGTAAACTCTTCGAAACCTATCGCAAGAACGCGAAAATCCAATAAGAACGAAGAACACCGAAAGAAACTCCAAATCCAAAGTCATCCAAATTCCATAAAATTTACACAGCAGCAAGGTCATGATTTTAAATGAATTTAGCAATAAGAATCATTTAATTTGGAATAAGCATGCAAAAGTTATAGCCTAAACCTTTTCTTTCAGCCACACAATTCAAACTAATTAATTTTGGGTACTGTTCATAGAACAATTTTCCAAGAAGTTCTAGAACCTGAAATTTTTATGGTAGGTAGAACATGGCATTCTAAGAACAGCAAAACTGGATTTACTTCATTTGGAGTTAAAATGAATTACTTATGATTTTTCTAAGTTGTGAAACTAGGGCATATCATTTTTTAGAGGCAAATACATGAACAAAACCTATCCTATATTAAAGTACATTATCAGGGGAATTTAACAAATTTTAGTTTGCTCAATTTGGAGCTAAAGAGAATTACTTATGCATTTTCCAAGTTTTAACTAAATTTCTAGACAATATTTAATACCTAGACAAGTTAATTCAATATACAAATTTTTCTGGTACAGAACAGAGTCTAAACATATTTTTAGATTAAAGTTTAGTTAAACAGAAATTTAACACCACTGGAATCATCTAAAATAGTGCTAAAATGAATTAGTTATGAATTTTGAAATTTTAATACCATTTTCAGTTGACAAATAAATGCTTACCGAAAAACAAACAAACTTAACCAAAAGAAAAAGACGTGGACGATCATGGGCCGAAGATTGCAAATCAAACGGCTTAGATCTAAGGGATGTTTGGACGATCCGAACAGCCCAACAGATCTGAGCCGCATATCTAAACACGAACAGTAACAAAGGATTGGATCGCCCCGCGGAGGTCTAGACCGTTAGATCTGGATCTGACGGTTCAGAGGAGACGGTCCGAACGGCCCAACTGATCTGAACCGCAAATTAAAAATCCGATGGTCCACAATCATCAAAGCGTTGTGCACGCTCTCGAGAGAGTTAAGAAGCTGGGCCCACTGTGAGTGACACAACCAACGCTTAGGACAGCCATTAAATACTAAACCAATGATTAGCAATGATGAATTCATTAATGGTGTCCTAAAGACAATGCAACAGTGCACTCATGCATGGGGGTGTTTAAGAAGGCGCGGGCCCACTTCTCAGTGGCACCAAGGGCCCGATTTAAGACAGTATTAAGTTCTAACCCATGATTGACAATGATTAACACTGATCAGCTTTTAATTATGTCTTAATGACAACGCACAGTGACGACCTCGCCCGACAAAAGGCCGAGGGCAGAGAGGAGCTCGTCGCCGGCGGCTCCGGCCACTGTGACGGCAACTAAAGGCAAAAATGGAAACGCAATAACCTTGCGCACCCAGAGGAGGTACCCACGACGGCGGCGGCGGCCTAGAACGCCGGCGAGTCAGAAATGAGCGACGGTGACCACAAAGGTAGGTGCCCAGGCTTCTAGGGACTAATGAGGAGCTACCTTAGCTGAGAAGAGCCTTGAAGATGGTCGGAGGGGTTTTGACCACGGAGAAGCTCACCGGAGCCGAGGAAGAAGATGACGATAACGCGGCCTAAGCAAAATGAGCAAGACCGCGTGGTAGGGTTAGCTTCATTATAGCTCAGAGAAGCTCCAAGAACAAATAATTGAGAAAAGAAGCCCTTATTGGAGTTGGAAAAATAAAGGGGGTGATTTCGATCGAATTTGAACAAACCCCAAATTTAACAATCTCTACGAATGTCAAACAAAATTAAGTTAGGGGTTTTGCTAAAGATGAGGAGGGGCGCAAAGTGGTGCGAAAAAATTGAAAAAGAACCCTTGAAGCGCCAGCGACGAAGATGAGCTTCACGGGCCAACAATGGTGGATTTGAGGATTTTGGTGTTTTGAGCTTACACAAGCCGAGGGGGAGCAAGGTGAAGCTATGGTAGTGACTAAAAGAGGCAGAGGTGGAGTTTGGGAGCTTTTTATAGCCGAAAACCAATGGGCAACTTGAGAATCGAAGTCCACGGTGAGCTGGGCTCACAAGCTGCCATGGCGAGGTGAAGGGGACGGGGGCAGCTGAGAAAGGCAACCCTGAGGGCGAAAGCTCACTGATGGCATTAAATGTCGAGGACTGGAGCCATTGAACGGTGACACACGGAGGTGACAAAACAAGCTCCCCTACGCCCTGCTCTGTCGCACGCACACACAATCCAGAGGTTGAAGATGATGACCAGGGGTGAGGGCCCACATGCTAGTGAAAGGGGTTAAAATAGCTCGATTTGAAAAGGACCAAGGGGTTAGGTTAAGTCTCAAAAGCTGAGTCAACCCATCTCATTCCTTGGATTAAAAACGGATAGCCTAGATTTAAAAGAGATGATCGGGGGTCCCGACGTTTAAAACAACGTGAGCGGTCCGATCGGAAATGAGCGGCTGAGATTGATTGGGACGTTCGGACAGTCCGAACGGCCCAATCAATCTGGACCGTTGAGGCAAAATCCAAAGGTCCGGATACCCGCGCCACTTAGAACGAGGCCGGGTGCAAAAATGATGGTTGGATTGAGATCCAAGGGTTAAAAATCGCTGGTCCAAATGGCCCAATGAACAGAGGCCGCCCGATGAAAATCCAACGGCTGAAAAAGAGCTCACCTCTTAAGTGAGCCCGGGGTGCAGGATGACGGTTGGATTGAGATCCAATGGTTAGAAATCGCTGGTCCGAACGGCCCAATGAACAGAGGCCGCCCGATGGAAATCCAACAGCTGAAAAAGGAGCACACCTATTAAAAGCGAACCAGTACGCTAAGTTAGTTTGACCCAACCAAGTGGCTCCAGCGAGGCTTGAGCTCAGCGCGCAAAAAGGGTGAGGCCCCCAGCGGTTAGATTAGGATCTAACGGCTGAAAAGAACGTGACATTCGGGGGGGGTCCGAAGGTATCGCGCGATCTGGGTGGTGCGATCAAAATCGGACGGCTCACAACACACGCCCAACACGGTCCGACTCGAACGCGCGCTAGAGGGTTGGGTTGAGCCACAAGGCTTGAGTCAAGCTCGAGTCTGACTCAAACCCAACTAGTTTGACTTAGGGTTTTGATTATAAGACTGAGACTTAGAGAGATTTTTAGGGATAGCAAACTAACTCCAAAATTTCTGGAATTTTTACAGTAGCTTGCTAACTTTAAGATTGACCTTGTACAAAATTTTCAGAGGTTTTGCTATAGTGCATTTTTCTCCAAAATTCCTGCAAAGTCCTGAGCTAGGGTTTGACTAAAAGTCAAACTGGTTTGACCAACCTCTAAAAATATTCAAACAATTTCTAAAAATTATGAAATTTTTGAGAGGAGTCACACATTAACCCTAGAGCTTAGGAAAAATATTTCCAGAGGATGATCATAAGGTTAGACAAGAAAGTTTTTGAAATGCAAGATTTAGGTCAAACTAAAGGCTTGTGATTTTGTATTTCCATAATTCCTTTACAAGAATTTTCCAGAACATACATGAAACACAAGATGCAAGAAATTTTTTTAATTTCTACACATTTTCTTACATTTGAAACACAAGCCTAAACTTGGGATGTTACAAGGAACTTCCTTGCATGCCCCCAGGCCATGAAGTTGAGTTCGTAATCGAGCTTCCACCCGTACTGCGCCAATATCAAAGTGGCCATATCAGATGCCTCCCAATGAGTTGATGGAATTAAAGAAACAACTCGAGGAATTGCAAGATAAAGGATTTATCTGAACGAGCTCCTCACTTGGGGATGCCTGGCAATCTTTGTTAAGAAGAAAGATAAAACTTTGCGGATATGTGTGGATTACCATCCGTTAAATGAAGTCATGATAAAAAACAAGTATCTTCTTCCTCGGATTAATGACTTATTTGACCAGTTGACTAGATCCCATGTATTCTCCAAGATTGACTTGCGGCTAGGCTATCATCAGATCAAGGTCAGAACAGAGGACATTCCGAAGAAAGATAGCATTTTCTACTCATTATAGTTTGTACGAGTACACTGTCATGTCTTTTGGTTTGATGAACGCACTAGCTTATTTCATGAACCTCATGAATTTGGTTTTCGTGGAGTACCCGAACAAGTTTGTCATCGTGTTTGTTGATGACATTCTCATCTACTCCAAATCCAATGAAGAACATGAGAAACACTTGAGGCTTGTAATGGAAGCACTCTGCAAGCATCAACTTCATGCAAAATTCAGCATGTGTGCATTTTAGCTCAAAGAAGTTAGCTTTTTGGGTCATGTGCTATCTGAAGGTGGTGTCACTGTGGATCCAAGTAAAGTACAAGATGTACTGAATTGGGGTTAGCCCAAAAGTGTCACTCATATTAGAAGTTTTCTCGGGCTGGCAGGTTACTACCGCCGGTTCATTGAAAATTTCTTCAAAATCGCAAAGCCAATGACTCAGCTTTTATAGAATGAGAAGAAATTTGTGTGGTCAATACAGTGTGAAACAAGTTTTCAGACTCTAAGAAAACTCGAGCCAAGCTCCTGTGCTCACTCTACCAGATATTCACAAGAGCTTTGACATTTATTATGATGCTTCTCGCCATGGGCTCGGTTGTATGCTTATGCAAGAGGGCCGAGTGGTGGCACATGCGTCAAGGTAGTTGAGGCCTTATGAAGTGAACTATCCTACCCATGACTTGGAGTTGGCAGCTGTAGTCCATGCTCTAAAAATCTGGCAACATTATCTCATCGGTAATCGTTGCGAGATCTATACTGATCATAAGAGTCTCAAGTATACTTTCACTCAAGCCGATCTGATCCTGAGGTAGAGAAGATGGCTTGAGCTCATCAAGGACTATGATATGGGACTCCATTATCACCCGGGGAAATCCAACATAGTGGCCAATGCGTTGAGCAGAAAATATCAATGCAATTGTTTGTCGGTAATACCTACTTTGAAAGGCTTGTGCACTGAATTGCAGCGGTTGAACCTCGAGATGATTGAAGAAGGATTCCTTGCTACCCTAGAAATGAAACCCACATTAGAAGATCAGATTAAAGAATCCTAGAAAACGGATTTGGAGGTAGCCCGAATCCGAGAAGCACTGAAGTAGGGTAAGACCAAAGGTTTTTTCGAAGACACACAAGACATCTTATGGTTCAAAAATCGCTTGGTGGTGCCATTGGACCCAAAGCTGAGAATTAATTCTCCAAGAAGCTCACAACTCTCAATTCTCTATACACCCTGGGAGTACCAAGATGTACCAAGATCTAAAGAAGAGGTTATGGTGGAACCAAATGAAGCGGCATGTTGCACAGTATGTTTCTGAGTGTGATATTTGCCAAAGAGTTAAAGCTGAGCACTTGAAGCCAGCGGGTACACTTCAACCACTACCTATTCCCAAGTGGAAGTGGGACGAAGTTGGAATGGATTTCGTCACCGATCTCCCAAGGACTCCAAATGGATCTGATGCTATTTGGGTGATCGTGGATCGATTGACGAAGGTTGCCCATTTCATTCCCATCAAAACTATCTTCCCGGGAAGCAGGTTAGTAGAGTAATACATTTCCAGAATTGTCTATCTTCATAGTGTACCAAAGGTCATTATTTCTGATCGAGGCCCCCAGTTCACATCATATTTCTGGAGATGCCTATACCACGCAATGGGGACCGACCTCTCTTTTAGCACTGTATATCACCCTCAAACCGGAGGCCAAACTGAGAGGGTGAACCAAATATTGGAAGATCTTCTCTGAGCATGCATTCTCTCCTACAGTAAGAACTGAGAGAAGTGCTTGCCATATGTAGAATTCTTCTACAACAATAGCTACCAATCAAGCATATAGATGTCACCTTTTGAGACACTATATGGGAGAGCTTGTAGGACACCACTGAATTGGTCTGAGTTCGGAGAAAGGTCATTCTATGGCCTGGACATGGTAAAGAATGCCGAAGAGCAAGTTCAGTTAATCCGAGATGTTTGCGAATAGCGCAATCTCGTCAAAAGAGCTATACTGACCGTCGTCGTAGTGAGTTGAGTTTTGAGGTGAACGATCATGTTTGTCTTAAAAGTCGTACCTCTGAAGGGTACGCACCGATTTCAGGTGAAGGGAAAGTTAGCACCTCGTTATATCGGACCATTCTAAATTATTGAAAAATGAGGAGCTTTAGTGTGAGGACCCCTGGTTAATGGAAATGTTACTAATTAAATTCATACTGTAGCACAATTGTTAATGAAGGAACAGTACTGCCCCTTTATTAAAAAACCATGCTAAAGATATAAATTTAACAAGTGACAGATCCAGTAAACAGGATTCCCGGATATATATGATTCACAATGGTTCCCAGGATCAACGACCATTGCATATATATCCTTCATCAACATTGCATCTGTAACATCCCAATTTTGGGCTTGTGTTTCAAATGTAAGAAAATGAGTAGAAATTAAAACTTTTTCTTACATCATGTATTTCCTTTGTGTACTGAACAAGTATTGTACAAAAGGTTATCGAAGTACAAAGTCACAAGTCCTTGATCCAAATCTTGTTCCTTCAAAAACATTCTTGTCAAATGTTGTGATCATCTCCTGGGAATATTTTTCCTAAGTTCTTGGGATGGTATGTGACCCCTCTGAAAAATTTCACAATTTTTAGAAATTGTTTGAATATTTTAGAGGGCAGTCAAACTTGTTTGACTCTCAGTCAAACCTAAAACCAGTACCTTGTAGAATTTTTGGAGAAAAATACAATGCATAAAAACCTCTGAAAATTTTACACAAGGTCAAGGTCTCGGTCGGTAAGCTCCTGTAAAAAATTCAGAATTTTTGGAGTTATTTTGCTACCCCAAATAAATCCTCAAAAGTCTCAGCATATTTAAAACCTACAAACCAAATTCACTATTCATTGGGTTCGAGTCGGGCTCGAGTCCGAGCCACTTGACTCGGTTGAACCACCTAGCTGCACCGAGCCGCGTTTTAAAAACGCGCGTGCGATATCAGCCGTTGGATTCAAATCGCTCGGCCCACGTTCGTGTGAGCATTCGGACCCTCCGGTTGCGTTAATCAATTGGGACCGTTGGATCTCAATCCAACCGTCCAGATTTCTGTGGGCAATCGGACTGTCCGGCGAACTCTTTTAAATCACAGCCGTCCATCTAAGATCCAACGGGCGTGGCTTGTCTTCTCTGTTCTTCTTCCTCCTCGGCTTCTCCGTGCGCGCGGGCGTTCATGGCAGAGAGAAAGAGAGAGCATGGGGGGGCTTGTTGCGTCACTTCGAGCGTGCCTCGTCAACGTCTCTCCGCAAGGCATTTAAAGCGCAACAGGCTTTCTCCTCCATGGTCACCGTGCTCACTTGCTCCCGTCATTTCTTGGTCCATGACCGCGCCATGAACCGAGCTCACCATGGGCTCATGTTCGCGCTTGTAACCTAACCCTTTCCTTTATATTGCCCCTTAGCTCCTTCGGTGTTCCTTTGCACCACACTTTGCTCTTCTTAGTGTTTGAGCGGCTAAACCACCTCACACCTCAAAGCACCATTGTTGGCGTAGAGCTCCAATGGCGGCCTTGGTGTCCATGGTTTATCTTCAACATTTCTTGCACCCTTTGAACTCCTCAACCTCCTTTGTATTTCCCTAACTTGATTTTGGGTTGCATTCACGAGAATCACTCAATTTTAAGTTTGGAGATTTTCGGTCAGTTTCACCCCTTTCTTCTCCAAATCTCAGGTAAGTGGTTCTTTTGCAATTAGTTGCTTTTGGAGCCTCTTTGAGCTATAATGAAGTGTGGTGGTGATTTGGTTCCACTCATTTTGCTCGAACCTCATCTTCCACTTCATCTTCTTCGGCCCGTGGACTTCATCGTGTTCAAGTCTTCCCCGGCCATCTTTGAAGCTCCTCTCGGTTAAGGTAGCTCCTATATAGCCCCTAGAAGTCATGGCACTCGCTTCCTTGGACCGCAGCGGAGCATCTTGCTATTTTCGTGTTTTGCCGTGTCGGCCTCTTTCTTTGTTTTCCGGCTCGCCGGCGTTCCAGACCTCCACCGCCGGCGAGGTCATCACCGTCGGGTCCGCAACACTATTGCGAACCCATTTTGATAGTTTGTGGCGCCGCGCACGAAGTCGCCAGGCGACAAGCCGGCAAAGCCACTCGGGTTTTGTCAGTTGAGAAGCTCCGTTTACGTCAGATAATTAGGACACATTTAATGTTTAATGATTGCCAATCGGTGGAGCATTAATGGTGTCTTAATCGCCTAATGTCTCATCGACATGTGGGTCCAAATTTAAATCACCCGCCGCTTTTATCCGTGCGTTTAGGCATCATTAATGCTAATCATGGGTTAATTAAAGTGTCGGCACTCTGGTCGTCGGAAATAACCCTCGCCCACGCCGGTGGGCCCATAAGCTCAAAACCGAAAACCAGAAGTCATTAGGGCTGATGTTGGGTTATTTATTGCTAATCATTGTTAGCAATAAATGTGTCGGAAAATTACCTTCTTGGGTCACTGACATGCGGCCCCACGTGTCAGTATTCCTGTTTGCACTTCAATCTTGGACCGCCGTCCATTTTGCGATCTGCGGCCCAGATCTTGTATGCATTCGGACCATCCGGTTCCCCTCATCATTCTTGGCCGTCCATCGTTTGATCTGCGGCCCTGATCATGCGTGCAATCGGACCTTCCGACGGGAAGTGCTCTCCGTGCCGTTCATCTTGAGATCTACGGCTGTGAGCGGCCAAGGCAACCGCACCGTCCGGTTGCATTCGTCCTCGTGAGCCGTTGGATCTTGATCCAACGGTGGGCTCCTGTTGAATCGCGCGCGTGCGCTGTTCTCCGTGCGTGTGGCTCGTTGGATTTCGCATCGACGGCCCACGAGCGTCCACGTCGTTTATTTTCGGTTGGGTTGGTTTTTATTTCTGTAAGTATTTATTTATCAACTGAAAATTGCATCAAAACTTTAGAAATTCATAACTAATTCAAGATAAATCCTTTTTACATGAAACCAACTGTAATAAATTTGTAAATCACTAAAGTTTAATATAAAAATGCTTTTAGCTATGCTTCGTAGTAGAAAATTCGTAATCTTTTATAGCTTGTTTTCTCGCTATTTTTATATATTCCGTAATTGTATTAAAACTTGGAAAATGCATATCTTTTTCTCGTATATCGATAATTGTATGATTTTAACTTTGATAAATTTGTTATTAACTAAACTTTAATCTAAAAATGGTGGCAGCCTAAATCAGACTGAGAAAAATATGTTAGTAGATTTAACCTTATTAGTAGCACTTAAAAATTCATTTAATGATGTAATAGACACCAGAATTCCTGTAAATCCTAAAAATAGAAATTTGATGTTAGAAATCCTCTGTTATCATACTATAATGTGAAATAGGTTTTGCACATGTTTATATTTCGAAAGTGCATTATGCTAGTTTTGCATCTTAGAAAATCATAACTAAATCATTTTAACTCCAAATGACCTGAAATTTTATATGGGTTACCTCTATACCAGTAGGCAGCTACCATAAAATTTCAGCTTCAAAATCTTTCTAGAAAATGTTTTTGCTACAGTGCTAATTATGGTAGAAAATGGGTTTTAGGTAATATCTTTGCACCACAAATCCAAATTAGGTTTTCCAGTTTCTATGTCTAGGTATA
This sequence comes from Ampelocalamus luodianensis, assembly GCA_036346255.1. Taxonomy (NCBI): domain Eukaryota; kingdom Viridiplantae; phylum Streptophyta; class Magnoliopsida; order Poales; family Poaceae; genus Ampelocalamus; species Ampelocalamus luodianensis. The sequence continues at coordinate 130,343 of JAYEVH010000039.1, read as the reverse complement.
TTCGTATTTCACCTTGTGTATAAGTTTCAATCGCATTTGGATAATTTTTGCTTGCTCTTTTGTTTAAGTGTTGCTAGTCTTATTGGTTGTTCTTGGTTCTTTTGCCTTTTCGCTTAGGATTCGACATTTGCGGTAATCCCAGAGCGACCCTCCACAACAGTTTGAGCAACAGCAAGAAGGCAAGCAGTTTGATCATGTTAATCCTAGTATTTTAAGTATTTATGTTGATTACAAATTCTATGTATGCATTGCTACTTTGTGTTAATAGTTGGCCTAGTAGATGCATTTCCTTAGCAAATGATTATTCTCTACTACCATGAGCCTAGGTTACTTGCTGTGATTTAGAGTTCATGGATGGGCTCTTGTCACTTAGTAGTTTACGAACTAATTGTTTAGCCATGCTTAGTTTCGGTAGAAATGGGCGGTTATCGACTTGTCGATAACCTTGATCACTTAAAACTTATTATGATTATGATTTCCACCTTGTGCCATGTCTACTTATGAAAACTAAAACTGAAAACAAAATGATTTGGACTTGGGCACAATGGTATGATGGTGTGATTCTTGGGTGTGACTGGAATGGTGCCCGAGTCAACAAGGACCGAACATCTTGTTACACTAAACCAAGCATTATAGCGTGCTAACCACATTAGAGGGTATGGGACCTCTCTTGACTTAGTACTTTGGCGTGTATTGGCTCCAGTCGCAGGAGTCGCAGGAGGGATGGTGTTGGGAGCATTGTAGTGTCCGAAAGACTTCACCCGTGATGGGATTTGTTGTCTTCGGCTTGCAATGTAAGCATATGGGTTTCTATCCATATGAGCGGCTCGTAGTTAATACACAAGATTGGAAATGTCTCGTAGGACTTAGTCGGGCAGGCATACCTTGATAGTGTGCTTGTGGCTTGAAGGCGGTCCAAGTGTGGGTACATTGGTACACCCTGCGAGGTTAAAACTATTCGAATAGCCTCGTCCTAGGTTATGGACACGCTTGGCAAGGTCTTTCAAGAGTTAGACTACAACCTTTTAAATTAAAACTTGATGGGTGGTACGAATCGGGATTCGTGCTATGTTGTGGTGGCTATTGGGATAGTCACTTCTGTGTGGTTACTTGTATGTATCTTTACCCACTATTACTTTGATAACAAAACAGATTTGCAAACTTGCTTTTAAAATGTATTACATTATTGCAAATAAAGTTGGCTTCATGCAAAATGAGACATACAACCTCCACCTAAATAAGCTTGCATGTAGTTTATGAATAGGTCTGCTATTCCACACGTCGATCTTGGGGTACAAAGACAATCTTTGTACTCGGATGCTATGCTTAATTGTTTTGTTGCAGAGGAAGAAGGTGAGCTCGAGGGGCCTCACTTTTGTGAGTCAGTGTTGTGGTAGCTATGGGCGACTAGCTTGGCGGCCCGGTCGGTTGCCTTGTGGGAGCCTGAGGGGCCTCACTTTTGTTCTAGCCATCTTATGGCACCTTTTGCTTCCGCTGTCATTCTTGTATATTGTCTATTTGGCCGGTCGGCTCTCTTTTGTAATAACTTTACTTTATGTATGTCGTTGTTGAACTTAGTAATATTTGTTGTATGGAAATGATGTGTAATTTTGTGATGATGTGCATATGCTGCACTCAGGAAGCATATGACCATCGAGGCTTAGAATGTTTAATTAGTAACGCTAGAACCATTTGGAGGTTAAGTGTTACTAGTTAAATGTTCCGGGTCCTCACAGCATCAAACACATACAAGTCATACATTGATATAATTAAACATAAGGTTACATCATTCTGTTAGTACTACAATATTAAGTGACTTGGTCACTCTAACAGTATACAGGGGAAGCAAAATAAACGGAAAATGTCCACCAATGGCCTCATCCACCCGCAGGCAATTGCGTGGAGGAAAGAAGTAGCGTTACTCGTTAGCGTCACCCTGATCGGCGCTAACGGGTACTTCATAAAGAAAACCGTCCTCACCTGCAACAATAGGTGATAGTACCTTGAGTAATGAAGGTACTCAAAGAAGTCTTACATAAACTAACAAAGGAAGTGGTTATTAGGGCCTATTCAAAGGAGTAGAGTTTTTACATGCATAAGGTTACAACAGAAGGTATAAAGGTTCAAATTTGCATAAAGCGATACATCTTAACCTACAAAGGCTAAATTTTGATAAAGCAATTTAATAAATCAAAGTTTGCTTAAAACAGTAAGTAAATGACATAAAAGTAACAAGATGCGAGGCATGATTCCTCATGCAAACAGTAAAATAAACTAAAACAGATTTTTGAAAATTAAAACTTCTATACAGTGACATCAATTCAAGTTATCGTCCATGACCGTGGACACGCTATTCGAATAGTTTATACCTGCAGGTGTACATCTTACCCACATGACTTAGCTAGCTCTTGCCTTCGGATGCCTCCGAATGATGACACACTTCCTTTGGTATGCCGACCGGGGAAGCTAAGATTTGGTATTTTTCAACAAGCCAACACTATTGAGTTGGACCCCCATGTGTGAACTGATCCCGCTTAAACAACGACTGATAGCATCTGCTTAACCGGGGCACACATGTTGCGTTAGTAATGCCGATCCAAACAATTTATTGCGAATTGGGTTCCCTACCCATAGTAGAATGCTATCGGCACCATTAAGGTATCGTATATGCGACGAGGCACATATACGCCCTCACCCTCCTAAGAACATCTGATACTGACATACAAAGCTCACATGGCATAAAACGCAGTCCTCAGACCTAAGCATCTATGCCATACAAGGTCAATACACATATCCTTACTCTCCTGTTTCCAACTCAATAGTCTCAACATTTTACTTAACCAAACAAATACCATACATCGCATGTGGAAGTACGTGGGGACTTGAACTGAATAGTCGAGTTCGATCCTTAATTAACCGGACAAGTCCACCACAAAACCCAATCTCGTGCATAAAAGCACCATCACTAGCTTCCTCTTGTCCGGATCAATTTGAATTTCAAATACAAGACTGATTTAAAGAAACTGGACAAAGAGTTTAAAAATAACAAGAGTTCAGTTGTGATTCCCATGTTTGACAAGATATGCTTGTCAAACCCTACAATCTCTAGACTGCATGTCTAAGCCAAATCTGAAAATAAAGGTTATAATATACAAGATCTTGAGCTAGGGTGAAGTGTATGGTGACAATTTGAGGTAATCCATCATGTTTGGTCATAGCTAACTACTAACAGATCAAAATTTGTATTTTCAGAGAAATTAGCATGCACATTGTCACCGAATTTAGACAAATCTAATGTATAAAATTTGGGATCAATATGGTGCAAAGAGGATGCTTGCCTTGATAGTAATAGACCTGTTGCATGTGCTCAAAGTTGTTCGTAGTATGATCAAAAGCTTCAAAGAATCAGATTCTAAAAGAAGCAATAAAATCCAATAAATACCAAAACGACAACTAGTATAAATTATCGAAATTGCATGATCAATAAAGAAATGCATGATTAACAAAGATGCTTAAGTTATATTTACCCTAATAGTGATATTAACCCATAATATAGCTTATCGTTTTCAAAAGACGAAACTAGAGTTTAGTTCAAAGTTCTAGTTTTGATTTTGAAAATAATAGAAACAGACAAATTCTAGATTTTGGGGAAAAGGAAACCAGATCACGCAAAGATTCAAAAATGAAACTCAGCAAGATCTTTTAGGATAATTAACATCCTAAGTTAAACCCAATCTAACCTAAATCGCTTAGACTACCAAAACTAAAGAAGATTTGTATTGTCGGTTAAACCGACAATAAAGAACAGAGGTAAATCTCTGCTAACAATCTAAAGAGATGATACAAGAATGAAAAGAACAACTTGTTAAGCTACTAGGGTTTAGTTTAGACCTAATCGATAACAAGTCGACATGAGAAACCCTAGGTCTTAAAATGACACAAAAGACTAAAAACTAGAATAACAACTTTTCGCTTGAAGCAAGATCAAGCTACCGATGCTTGAAAGAATGATTCACAGCAGCTTCTAAGGCTCTTAAGATGCTCAAGATGTTAATACTAGGATTTTAGCTTACCAGAGAAGAAATATGCCAAGGGTTCTCAAAACCCGATGTTGAACAACAGAGAATTAAACTCGATTTAACCTACAAGAGATAACCAATCTTTATGGCAAGGTGTAACGAGAGTTTAGGATGGATAAGCAAAGGGACAAGAGCAAGAACTCCACTGCCAACAATGGAGGATGAGCGCTTGGTCAACAATGGCAACAAAAAAGCTAGGTTTATATATGGATGTTGAGCTACAGGCAAGAGGAAAGATCTAGAGTTGATGAGGTGTCCATTTAGCTAAACATCCCAAAAATTAGTGCATAATCTTTGGATAAATCCTCTCCCTGCTCACAAAAATGGTCACAGTGAGATAAGGAAGAAGAGAGGCAAAATATGACATGTGGGCCACTTTGTCATTCTCATTATGTGGCGCCTCACAAAAGCTCAAAGAATATCACCGTCCGATTGGAAATGGCGGTGTGATAAATAGAGAGATTAAATGATTTGAATCGGTATCAATTAATATGGACCGCACGATCTAGATCGACCGATCGGGATTAAACGGAGCTTAAAGGAATCTTGAGATCCACTTTCAAATTTGGTCGTTGGATTGAAATCCAACGCCACTAAAAGAATACACGCCACCTCCTTTAGGTGCGATGGCGCAACACCGCTGGATTTGATTTCTACGGTCGGGATGGAAAGTTGAACCGATGGTCCGATTGCATACACTCATATGGACCTTACGATTGAAATCCAACGATCCACCGATTTTGGGCTTTAAGGCCCACGGTCAAAAAGAAGTGACGTGAGATTGAAATCCAAAGCCCGCATAAACGCGCGCTCGATTTCAAATTGGGATAAGCGACACCGTTAGATCAAGAATAAACGGTCACGATTGTGCGGGATCCGAGTCGTCCAATGCATACACAAATCGGGACCACACGATGAAGATCCAACGCCCGCAGGAGTGCGGGCTTTATAACACGCGGTAAAAGGAATAGCCGTGAGATTTAAATCCAACGGCTCGATAAAAGCGCCTTTAAGTTTAAAACGAAAAGAGGTGCGCTGTTGGATCGAAACGAACGGTGGAGATTGAATAGGATCCGAGTTGTCCGATTGCACACACGATCTCGCCGTTAGATCAAGATCCAACGGCGGAGATTAAAATGCACACGTGGACAGCTCGCGGGGTGTTATAGCTTTGCCCGTTCGATTGAAGATCAACGGCTCATATCACGCGTGGATGTTGGGCTCGCGCCCGAACGTGACCGAACCAGACCAAGACGATTGGGTTGGACCAAGACACGTGGTTCGAGTCGCTATAGTGATCAGGTTTGGATTCAAACCGGTTTAGTTGACCAGAACCTTATTCAAATACTCCAAGGTTTGATTGGGCTTTTAAAAATTGTAAATAAATTTATAAGATCACGAAATTTTTACTGTAAGCTACTGGGATGATATATTTCCCAGATAAATTTTATAAGCCACATTTTCACTTTGTAAAATACATAAATATTCATTTCAGCCTAAAATATTTATTTAAGGACAATAAATTTTTCTTTAAGCCCAAATAATTTCTAAAATGCAACAAAAACATTTTTAGCCAAGATAATTTATCTAGGCTTTGATAAAAATACTTCCCACCATAATACAAGTTTTATCTTGTATTCCTTTAAGACTTTGAATGGTTCTTTAGGATTTGGACTAAAAGGAAGGTTTTAACTTGTAACATGTCGCCCAAAGTGTAGAAATGAACAAGTAATGCTATGAACAGCACCTCATTACTGTTCATAAAGCATTTTATTACTGTTTATAAACTTGGGGCTGTTACAAACCTACCCCCCTTAAGAAAATCTCGTCCCCGAGATTTGGAACAGGTTAAAGATTAGAAGAAAGTGAAGTGAAATCGATTTATGAGGAAATTCAACATCCATTGCCTTGATTTTCCTTCAAGGATAACAAAGAAGAACTTTACATAACAACCTAGTGTTATTATTACATCCTTGTTTACATTGCTTTGTTTAAACTTTCCTTTCTTGATCCAAAGGAAAGTACTAAACAACAAAAAGATGGGGGTGCTCAATCTGCATCAGATCTTCGCGCTCCCAAGTGGCTTCTTCCTCGAATGATTAGCCCACCGAATTTTCAAGAACTTGACAATGCGATTTCTTGTCCTCTGCGTCCATTGTGTCGAGGATACGCACCGTTGTTCTTGATAGGAAAGATCAGTTGAGATTAAGATGCTCATAAGCGCTGCCTCAATAGGAACACGAAGGCATTTCTTCAATTGAGACACATGAAAAGTATCATGCATCACGAGAGTGATTCGTAGTTCCAATTGGTAGCTACAGACTCCTCGCAGCAATTATTCGGAAGGGTCCGATATAACGAGGTGCGAGCTTTCCTTTACTCAAACGATGAGTACCCTTCATGGGTGACACTTTAAGATAGACATGGTCATCCACCTCAAAGCTCAATTCACGACGGCGATGATCGGCATAGCTCTTCCGACGAGATATGCGGTTTTCAAACAATCTCGAATCGCATTTAACTTGCTCTTCTCGCTTCCTTTACCATGTGCGGGCCAAAGAATGATCTTTCACCCGACTCGGACCAATTCAATGGAGTCTCACAAGCTCTCCCATACAAGGCTTCAAAGGTGACATTTGAATACTTGCTTGGTAGCTATTATTGTAGGAAAATTCCACATATGGCAAAGATTTCTCCCATCCTTGCCATAAGATAGCACATAGGCTCAAGAAGATCTTCCATTACTTGATTCACTCTTTCGCTTGACCACTAGTTTGAGGATGATAAGCGATCAAAGAGAGTTCACCCCATAGTCCGATGAAGGCTACTCCAAAAATGGGAAGTGAACTGAGGACCACGGTCGAAACAATGACCTTAGGAACACCATGAAGACAAACAATTCTAGCCATATAAAGCTCGCTGGTTGCTTGCCATTGAAATCGGTCCCGACCGAATAAAATGGGCCACTTTAGTTAAACGATCGATGATTACCCAAATGGCATCGGACTTTGGAAGTCTTTGGAAGACCAAATCACAAAATCCATACCGATCTCTTCCCACTTCCACCGTGGAATAGGCAAAGGTGAAGGGTACCAACCGGCTTCGATGTTCACTTTAACCCTTTGGCAAATATCACATTCAAGAACATATTGAGCAATTTGCCTCTTCATTTGGCTCCACCAAAATATTTTCTTCAAATCTCGTACATCTTGGTACTCCCGGGATGCAAAGAAAACATGGAATTATGAGCTTCTCGAGAATTAGACTCTTCAATTCGAATCAGCAGGTACTACCAAACGATTGCGATATCGAATCGTACCGAGATCATCTTCAGAAAATTTGTTGGCTTTACCTGCTTTTATATTCTCCTTGATTTCGGTCACCTCGGCATCAGTTTTACGGGCCTCCGTAACTGATATTCTAATGTAGGCTCCACTTGCAACGCAATGAGGAAACCCGCTCCCACCAATTCAAGACTTAAGCGCCAAAATCAGCACACAAGTCTTTTCTGCAGTAGAGAAGATATGCGCTTGCATTGTGACTTTCTGCTAAAGCGCCCGCCACAACATTGGCTTTACCAGATGATAATGAATACCCATGTCATAGTCCTTGATCGGTTCAAGCCATCTTCTTTGTCTCATATTCAAGTCGATTGAGTGAATATGTACTTCGTGCTTTATGATCGGTGTAGATCTCACAACGATTACCCGTAAGGTAATGCCGCCAAATTTTCAATGCATGGACCACGGCACCAATTCTAAATCATGAGTAGGATAATTAACCTCATGAGGGCGCAATCGCCGAGATGCATATGCCACAACTCGCCTTCTTGCATAAGCACACACCAAGCCCATGGCGAGATGCATCGCAATAAATGTCGAAGCTCTTAAGAACATCCTAAGAGTAAGAATCGAGCTTTAGTCAAGAGAGTTCTCAAAAGCCAAAACTCTCTTCACACTTAGTCGACCATTCAAATTTCTTCCCTTTCGCAAGAGCCGAGTCAAAGGTTTAGCAATCTTGGAGAAATTTTCAATGAACCTACGGTAATAACCCGCAAGTCCAAGAAAACTCCGAATCTCTGGGACACTTTTGGGAGGCTTCAGCTTAGTACATCTTGTACCTTGCTTGGATCGACAAAGAATACCTCCTTCGTGATAACACATGCCCCAAAATGCAACCTCTCCGAGCCGAAAGCACATTTGTCGAACTTAGCATATAGTCGATGCCGACAAGTGTTTCAAAGACGAGCCTCAAATGTTGTTCATGGTCTTCATCGACTTGAATAAATAAGAATGTCGTCAATGAACACGACAACGAACTTATCCAAGAATTCCATGAACACGTAATTCATAAGATTCATGAAATAAGTGGAGCATTGGTCAGACCAAAGGACATAACAGTATACTCGTATAAACCGTAACGAGTAGAGAAAGCTGTTTTAGGAATGTCCTCAGCTCTAACCTTGATTTGATGATAGCCCGACCGCAAATCAATCTTTGAAAAGACGCGGGCACCAACCAACTGATCAAAAAGATCATCAATTCGAGGCAGAGGATATTTGTTCTTGATAGTGACCTCATTTAACGGACGGTAATCCACACACATCCGTAAAGTGTTGTCTTTCTTCTTAACAAAGATTGCCGGGCATCCCCAAGGTGAGGAACTCGGTCGAATGAAACCTTTGTCAAGTAAGTCTCCAAGTTGTGTCTTTAACTCAATCAGCTCATTGGCAGGCATTCTATAGGGACTCCTGGATATGGGAGCGGTTCCCAGAACTAGTTCAATTACGAACTCCACTTCCCGGTCTGGAGGCAATCCGGGAAGGTCTTCAGGAAAAACATCAGCATACTCACAGACAATTGGTACTAACTCCAAAGGAGGAGTGGTATCAACTTGGTGAGCACAAAGATGAGAACCACTGTTTTGGAATAGTAAACAACTCGAAATACCGTCTGCATTGGTCATGGAAATAGACCGTTGGGAACAATTGATTTGACCACGGTTCTTGGACACCAATCCATACCCAAAATGACGCCCAAACCTTTAGAGTCAATCACAATTAGATTTGCTAAAAACTTTACCCCAAGGATTGTTATGTTGACCAAGAAGAGATCGATCGGTTTTAAAACCGACCTGTGTGATTGAATAATGAAAGATGGTTGGAGGGTATGCATAACTAATCGGTGTTGAGCAACAAAATGATTACTAACAAAAGAATGAGATGCTCCACGTCCAAATAAAACGAGAGTGGACCGAAATTAACTAGGAGCATACCCATAACAACTTCGTGTGTATCAAGAACCTCTTCAAAGCGGTGATCCGTTCACATGCCCACTGGTGAGCCGGATCGGCTTTGATAGGTGGCCTCTGCGAAGGGCTGGCCGCACAGAGCATCGGATATGGTCGAACAGAGGCAATCCTTGCCGCTTGCCACACACTTGTTGGCATAATGCCCTGACGACCACAATGAAAGCGTGATAACCCCGAGTTAACATTGTTAATGTGACGGGCTGATTTCCACTTGGTCCTGACTGACTGGTGGGAGGAGATGGACGAGGGGCAAACACCGCCGGCCTTGGTGAAAATGGAGCTGGTGCTCGCGGTGGTCTAGGCAACCACATGCGAGGCCTTGGTGAGCTGCCACCAGAGCAAATCGTGAAGTCCATTGCCGCCATGCCGACTCCTCCAACGCCTTACTTTACTTTCGCCACAATGGCTTTATTGACCAAATGAGAGAAATTTCAAGTCATGCAAAGCCACCGCCATCCGCAATTCTTGGATAGCCCATTCAAGAACCGGTTTCGACGAAGGTCGATCGAAACGCCATCGAGCATATCCGCAAGGAAATTGAACTCATGAAGATATTCGGTCACGCAGACTTTCGCCCTTGCTTGAGAGCGAAATTCTTGTTGCTTGATCATCATGACCCTTCAGAATATGAGCTTCAAAAAGCTTCCACGAACTCATCCCAAGTAGGGACATGTCCAGCAGTCGAATGGCAAGAAGATTATCCCACCATATGCTAGCCGCCCATCGAAATGATAGCCGGCAAAAGAACCTTTTCCTCTCTCGAGCATTGAGCAATCAAAAGCTTCTTCTCAATGGTCCGCCAATCTCGGCTTCCATAGGATCCTCGAGAACGGAGAACACCGGCGGGTTAGTCCGCCGAAAGTCGCAAGACCGCCTCGCACATGGTGGCCTCCGCTCGATAGTTGGTGCAATAGGAGAAGAAGTATTGCGCGCAATCGCTCCAAGATGCGTGTCTCGTCCATCCGGTTGCGCCAATTTGCATGAGCACGTCGGCCATTGAAGGTGGTGGAGGAAGCTCCTCTTCTTGAGGACCACCTTGCGGACCTTGAGAGCTCGGGTTCAGTCGGCCCTTCCTGAGAATGAGGCACGGAGTCGACAAGCCCCTCCTTGTTGCGCTTAAGACGAGTAGTAGGTCCTGTCATCCTGCTACCACACCATGGTTAACAACACAACAAGGACATACTGCAAACACAAACAAGGTTGCAATTAGAAAAGAAACAAATCTCGTATATATAATGCATCATGGTATGTTATGCATTCAAGTTAACACTAAACCAGAACTTCATATATATACAACAAAATTTTCGGTTCCAGTCTTACATTATAGTCGGCCATAATGCCAGATTACAAACCGAAAGTTAAACTTACATACTTTGTACGTAATACTCTTGACCTATTACATCCAATTTATTTAAGGGCAACTACTAGACTAAAAGACACTCAACCACGAGGATTCATCGTCGAGGTGCTAGCGTAAAGATCCTTGTTAAAGTTCACCGAAACTCATTCAAAAGATGAGCTCCAGGGAACCAGATCAACGTGATCCAACGGGCTAATGAGACGCCTCGGGAACCCAACATGGTGATGACCTCCGTGAGGTGCACCGCAGAGTGCGAGGAAAGCTCGCAATATCCGGCTTGGCGACTTGTCCATAAACAGTGCGCACGGCCACTCCGGAAGTCGGTAAAGAGGTGGTGCGGCGAAGCGGGGAGGTCTCGTTGTCACCATAAAGCACGCTACGAGGAACGCGGTTCATGTTGACTCAAGAAGCGTGTACTCTCGGCCTCATTAAGGCGATGCCGAGTTTCCACGCTCCCTCACAAGACAGCGATGGATTTGGTCCATGATGCGACCATCCTCGCCAACCGCCGCACTGAGGGTCTTCGCCAAAGCGTATCTCAGCCAACATGCTCACTTCGAGGTAGGACCTGATTCGGAAGTGGTCGTAGGGTGGTTGAGACAATTCGCCAAATCATGACGAAGAAGGCTCATCATCCTACTCGCGACTTCTGAATCGCCATAGCCTCGAGGTGGCAAGTGCTTGGACACGAGGGGAACACCGCCACTACATGCCTAGCGATGACGCTTGATGAAGGCACGGTACTCCTCCATCCTCGGTCTCGATCTCGCCGATAGATGGCGCATCTCACCGATAAGTGAAATTGAGCGCCACATCATGTCCCGGCAATGCTGGGAACCCATCAACATCTTCACCGAGTCTCCTTGATCGCTTGATCGGAGCCCGTGTGTTCTCAAAGATTGATTTGAGAATGGGGTATCATCAGTCGAATCGATTCGAGGATATTCAAGACGGCTTTCACTACTCGTTATGGGTCAGACGAGTACACCGTCATGTCCTTTGGCTTAACCAATGCTCCACTTTTGTTCATGAACTTAATGAATTCAGATTCATGGAGTATTTGGATAAATTTGTGGTGGTCTTTATTGATGATATTCTTATCTATTCCAAGATCAAGCGAGCATGCCGAGCATCCAAGGTTGTTTTGGGCAAATTGCGGAGCACCAATATATGCGAAGTTCAAGAAATGCGAGTTCGTTGAAGGAAGTGGCATTCTTGGGCCATGTTCTTTCACCGAGGCATAGCCGTGGATCCCAAAGAAGGTCGACGTTCTATCTTGGGGCAAAGACAAGTCGGCCACCGATGTGCGGAGTTTTCTCGGTTTAGCGGGCTACTACCGCCGCTTTATCGAGAACTTCTCCAAAATCGCAAAGCCAATGACCGAATTGCTCAAGAAGGACAAGAAGTTTGTGTGGACCTCTGCTTGTGATGAGAGCTTTCAGAGCTCAAACAATGCTGACTTCACCCAGTCCTCACTCTTCCCGATGTCCACAAGAGCTTCGATATTTATTGCGATGCCTCTCGTCGTGGACTTGATGTGTTCTTATGCAGAAGGCAAGGCGCTTGCCTATGCATCCGTGCGCTTGAGACCTCATGAGCTCAACTATCCCACCCATGATTTAGAGCTTGTCACTGTGGTGCATGCACTCAAGATTTGGCGGCATTATCTGATCGGAATCACGTGAGGTGTATTCCGATCACAAGAGTTTGAAATACTTGTTCACTCAATGAGATCTCAACCTCAGCAGAGGAGATGGCTAGAATTAATCAAAGATTATGACATGGGTATTCGTGATCATCCTCGGCAAAGCCAATGTGGTTGCCGATGCACTTAGCCGAAAGGTGTATTGCGCACTCGATGATCCAAGAGTAGCAACCTGCACCGCTGCGCAGTTTCACGCCTCAACTTGGGTTTGGTTGAACATGGTTCCCTTGTCGCCTTGGTTGTGCAACCAACCTTGGTGGATCAAGTCAAGGCAAGACAAATCGAATGATGGTGTGAACCGCATCAAGCGAAATATCAGGATGGGATATCCGGTGTTTCTAAGATGAGCACGGTGTTGTGTGGTTTGGGCAGCGCCTTGTGGTCCCAAAGGTCCCGAGTTGCGGATTTGATTCTTCAGAGGCTCATGAATCGCCTTTGTCCATCCATCCCGGCCACTAAAATGTACCAAGATCTCGCGTCGAGATTTTGGTGGACTCGCATGAAGCGCGAGATTGCCGGGTTCGTGGCCAGATGTGACATATGTTGTCGCGTCAAGGCCGAGCATCAACGCCCGCGGGTCTCCTTCACCCTTGCCTATACCAGAGTGGAAGTGGATTCCGCTGGTATGGACTTCACATCGTTTGCCCTGCATTTCTTCGGGAAGGATGCTATCCGGGTGGTTATTGACCGATTGACAAAAGTAGCACATTTTCGCGCATGTACCGCCCTGCGTCAGAAATTGGCGCACCTCTACATATCCCGCATTGTGAGTTTGCATGGTGTGCCACGAACGATGGTGTCGATCGTGGTTCTCTTTTCACTTCCGACTTTGGCACGCCATGTGAAGCCATGGTACCGTCTTTTCGCTCAAATTTCACCTATCATCCTCGTGATCGATGGTCGACGGAGCGCCAAATCGTGTGCTTGAAGATATGCTCCGTGCTTGTGTTCTTTCCTATGGGAAGAATTGGGAGAAGTGCCTACCACTTGCCGAGTTCTCCTACAACAACAGCTTCGAGCTAGTCTCGGCATGGCACCATTTGAGGCTTTGTATGGAGGCGATGCGTAACCCCATTGAACCGGTCGAGACGGGAGAGAGTTCTTTGGCTCTGATTCCATCAATGAGGCCGAAAGTCAAGTGCGCTTGATTCGTGAGCACTTGCGCGTGGCTCATCCAGCGAGAAGAGCTATGCGATCGGCGCGCCGTGAGTTGAGTTTCCACCCAATGACTTTGTGTATCTCAAAGTCTCACCTCTGAAGGACATCGCTGCTTGGTGTCAAGGGCAACCGCTCCTCGATATGTCGGGCCATATCGCATCATCAAGAAAGTGGGAGCCGTTGCATACAAGTTGGAGTTGCAGCTACACTTGAAGGGTGCATGATGTTTTCCATGTGTCACAATTGAAGAAGTGCCTCCGTATTCCAGTTGAGGAAACACCATTGGAAAATATCGATGTGCAGGAAGATCTGTCTTATCATGAGCGCCCCGTTCGTGTCCTCGAAGAAGCTGAACGCAGGACAAGGAACCGTGTGATCAAGTTCCTTAAAGTTCAGTGGTCAAACCACTCCGAGGATGAAGCCACGTGGGAGCGGGAAGATCGCCTCCGAGCAAATTACCCGTCCTTCTTCTCCCAGTGATCAGAATCTCGGGGCGAGATTCCTGTAAGGGGGGAGATTTGTAACAGCCCTAACTTAGGGTTTGTATTTCAAATGTAAATTATGAGGAGGAATAAAAACTTTTGATGCCTCATGAAATCATTTGAGAGTTTCTACAATTTTCCCTAGCAATTTCCAATTTTTAGAATTTAATTCTTGTGATTGGAAGTTGTTGTTATCAGATTCTTAGCTTTCAAACTTGTGATCATCCTCTGAAATTATTTTTCCTATCATCTGGATCATCCTATCTACCTCCCTGAATTATTTCACAATTTTTAGATTTTATTTGCTATTTCAAATGGCCAAGTCAAACTAGTTGAAAATCTGGTCAAATCCTAGGTCAGCATGCTTGTGAATTTTCTGCAGAACTTCTCGCATAAAAGTTCTGGAAAATTTATGAAATGTTTCTCTCTGTCTCAAGTAGCTACCATAAAACTTTCGGAATTTTTGGAGCTCGAGCTATCTCTAAAATTCCTAAAACTCTCTCGACTTTTAAACTCAAAATCGAAAATCATCGTTTGTCGGGCTCGAACCCGAGTCCGACTCAAACCGCATCAGCACCACTTGACTCGCCGCACCGCCTAGCTGCACCGCGCGAGTCCAACCGATCGTGACCGTCCGATGCAAATCGAACGATCCACGCTTGCGCGCAACCGACTGTCCGAATGCATACACGGCCTCACCGTCCGCTTGCATCCAACGGCCGATACATTCTTGATCGAGTCTAAGTATCCGCTCGCGCGCATTGTCCCGTCCGCCGACATATGGGTCCCACTGTCGTTCTTCCTCGCCGACTCACGCCCTACCGGAGCTCACCGGGCGATCGCGCATGCGCGCACGCACTCGCCGCCGCCACGCCGGGACGCGTGGTTCGCCTCCGTGGATCGCTCAAGTCCATCTACCTCCTAGGGTCGCCCATTCCTTCTCGCAGCCATTCTTACGCCTCTCCGCCCATTTCTTAGCTTCGCCGAGAAAACCCGAGCAGCGCCGCGCAGTTAACGCCGCCCTTGAGCCCGCGACCGCACTACGTTGATCCACGCTTGACGCCGCCTCCATTTTGCACATCCCGGTTCTTGGCGCCCGCTGAATCACCAGGTGGTATCGCTGTCTCCACCTCCGGCGCTCGGCCCGTGAGCTCGCTTGCGCTCGTGAGTCTCAAGCCTCGCCGTTGATCTCACTTGATCGCAATGCTTCACCGATGCTCACGGTGGGCTCGCTCGCCTTTGATGCATTGTGGAGGGTGTGCGACTTCTTCTTCTCCGAGCCCTATTTCACCGCCGCGGTGATTCCAGCCGCTCGCACCTTCTTCGTCGGCATTGTCCGGGCGATCCTTCCGGCCGAGGCGATTCCGTGGCGCACCTTCCGGTCTTCAAGCTCACAGCGTCTTCTCCGCGAGCACCGCACCTTCTTCTCCGCCTCCGCCGCCGTGAGCCCATCTCCGCCGACCATCGGGCTCGCGTCACCGCCACCGGGTTCGTGAGATCTTTGCGAACCTTAAGGTACCACTCACTCGCCCTAAGACCTCCCGGTTCGCGAGAATCGTGCGCGCCGCACCACCGCCCTTGTGGTCGCCAGAAGCCGCCAGCAGTTAAGGTCTAACCCTACTTTTTAGTGATAACCATCTTTAGTCAAGATCACCGATTTGTGGACCCTCTTGGTTAATCGCGTTTAGAAATCCTTTAATCCACCCGTTATTTGTTCTTCGAGTCACCGCCATGTGGGTCCATGTTGTCGCTAGGTTTGTGTAGCTCGTAATGCGCTTCTCCGTTGGGAAGCGATTTCTGCGAGAGTATGTTAGGTTTGCACTTTGTAAGTCAAGACGATTCTTAGAATACGCCGACGCGTCACCTTCGCGGCAGCGGTTCTGGTCAAGACTTTCGCCGCCCGCCTGTCGTTGTCTCAGGACTAGTTGGTGTGGTAGAAAAAGGATTTAATGCTTTAGTATTTCTGTAATATGTTTTCTCACAATCATTAATTCATTTAAACTTAGAAAATGCATAACTAATTCAATTTTTATCCAAATTGCATGAAACCAGTCTGTTAATTTTCATTTTAAGTGTACTATTTGATAAAATTAGCTTCATCCATGTCTCTGTAGCAAAAATCTGTTAGCTAATAAAATGATGTCTTATGTATCTTCTAAATTAGAAAATGCATATCTCTTTCAATAATTGTCCAAATTCATTGAACCCAATTCTGTAAAATTCCATTTTCAGTATATTAATTGTTAGGATAGGTTTCAGATACTAGTTATGTTCATAAAAATTTGTTAAGTATTTAACTAGTGCTTTGATGTGTTTATAACTTAGAAAATTCATAGAAAATTCTTAATAACTTAAAATGATTTGTTCTCTGCTTTCTTAAATTTTGTTATGTCATGCTTAGGCTCTTTGTGTGAGTTTTGGCTTGTTTTGATGTTGTTGTATGTTTGAGTTTTGTCGGTGTTATTCGTTCTTATTTGTCGTTATGTTCGATCGTTAGGCTTCGATATTTGCGGCAACCCCGAGGACGATCCTCCGCAACAACTTGAGCAACAGCAGAACAGTGCAAGCGCTTGATCATGATAATCCCAGATTTTAAAGTCTAATATTTTGTTTCAAATTGTATGTATGCATCGCTTAATTTGTGTTAAATTGATTAGTTAAATCAGTAGTCGCATATCCTCGTAGACAAAATATTGACCTCTATTACTGAGCCTAGGTTATTTGTCGTGTGATTAGAGGTCGCCGGATGATCTCTTGTCACTTAGTAGATCCGAGTCAAATTGCTTAGACATGCTTAGTATCGGTAGAAATGGGCGGTTATCGACTTAGTCGGAACCTTGATCACACAAAATTTTATATAACTTTATATTTCAGCATTTCGCTATGTTTAATTGCAAAACTAAAAATGAAAACAAAATGATTTAGACGCGGCACAATGGTAAGATTGGTGTGATCTATTGGGTGTGATCGAAAGGTGCCCGTCAATTAAGGACCGAACATCTTGTGAGTTTCGTTATCCAGCATTTCGGCATAACCACACTAGAGGGTATGGGACCTCTCTTGACCTAGTACTTTGGCGTGTATTGGCCCGGTCGCAGGAGGTCGCAGGAGGGATGGAGGTGGGAGCATGGTAGTTGTCCAAAAGCTTTATCCCGAGTGGGTAGTTGTCTTTCGGCTTTACCATGTAAGCGTATGGATTTCTATCCATACGAGCGGCTCGTAGTTAATACACAATATTGGAAAAAGTCTCAGAGGACTTAGCTGTGCGAAGATACCTTCTAAGCGTGCTTTGGCTTAAAGGCGGTCCGAAGTGTGGGTACAGTGGTACACCCTGCAGGTTAAAACTATTCGAATAGCCTCGCCCTAGGTGATGGACACGCTTGGGTAAGCTTATCGAGAGTTAGACTACAACATTTAAATTAAAATTTGATGGGTGGTACGAACTGGGATTCGTGTTATTGTTGTGGTGACTATTGGGATAGTCACTTCTAGGATGTTTTATCTCTATTCTTTTGTATTATTATCCGCATCAAGTATTTCAACATTAAAAATGAATTGCAAACTTGCCTTTAAAATCAGATTACATTATTGCAAATAAAGTGGCTTTCTGCAAATGAACCATATGGCCTCCACCGCATAAGCCCGCATGTAGCTTATGAATAGGTCCGCTAGTTCACACGTTAGTCTTGGGGTACAAAGACAATCTTTGTACTCGTGTGCTTTGCTTAATGTTTTTGTTGCAGAGGAGGAAGGTGAGCCCCAAGGGCCTCACTTCGTGAGTCAGTGTTGCCGCTTCGTGGACGACTAGACTTGGCGGTCCTACGATGCCTTGTGGGTTGAAGGCACGCCGATTGGCTTTGTTTATAGCCATCTTATGGCACTTTTTGCTTCACTTGTCGTTCTTGTTTATTTGTGTATCTTGGCCATGCCACCTGTGTCTCTGTAATAACCTCTACTATTTGTTTATCTTCCGTTTGGTAGTGTGGTGTTTGGACTCTATGTTTGGAATGGAGTGATGTCTAATTTTGTAACGGGGTGTGTATACTGCTTTCTGGGAAGTATACATATCTCGAGGATCAATTTATTTGATTTGTGATGCTAGGACCGGGTGGTTGGTTAAGCATTACAAGCCAAATAAATTGGGGTCCTCACAAAGTTGGTATCAGAGCCATTCTGACCGTAGCAACCCAAGCATAGTCGTCTTTAGGATATTTTGAAAAAGCTTAATTTCAAAGTATAAAAAGGGTTTATGAAAACCTAGGCAGATTCTCAGATTTTACTCCTTACCTATCTTAGCCTTCTACTCTTATCTTACTCTAATTTGGGTTTAAAACTTGGTTTTCCTCTTTCCTTTCAAAAGATAGTTGCTACCGGTAGAATCGGTCTTTGGGAGAACCATAGAGAATTAGTCTAATTAAAATTTGTGGGGGCATAAGGGTAAGATATGAGTTTGCTAAATGCCTGATTTTTGTCAGTTGGTTTTGTAACTTAAAAGTCTTGTGTTTGTTTTGTGCTGTTAGTAAGTTATTTGCAGTGGGTTATCGACTTCTTGTTTTCCGCTATTGTCAACTTGTCTTAGTGAAACAGATGGCCGGAGAACGCGTGGCGCCAGCAGGTGGTCATGATGAGGAGCTTCCTCCTCCTCCGACCATGGTCGAGGTGCTCGCCGATCGAGCGAACCGCATGGACCGTGACGCGCATCTTGGAGGTTATTGCTAGGAATACCTCCACTCCGCCGGTGGTGGCGCCACGCACTCGCGGGGACTTGCAGAGTTCCTCCGCACACACCCGCCGACTTTCTCCCGCCCGAGGACCCACTGATGCGATGATTGGCTACGCATGGTTGAGCGAAACTCAATATAGCTCTGTCGCGCAGATAAGGCACTCTTCGCGTCCCACCAGCTTGAGGGCGCCGCACTCTCATGGTGGGAGAACTATCTCGCCATGCAGCCCGCGGGCCATGTGGTCGCGTGGGAGGAGTTCAGTCGACCTTCGTCGGGCCCACATCCCGGATGGCCTGATGAAGCTGAAAAGAAAGAATTCCTCGCGCCAAGCAAGGGCGCAAATCGTGATTTGAGTACTTGTACGAGTTCAATCATCCGCTCGTTATGCTCCAGGAGGTGGCCTCGATGAGGCTAGCAGAGAAGTTTATGGATGGCTTGTCCGAGGAGCCGCAGGACAAGCTATCTATTGTGGACTTCTCTGACTTTCAGGCCTTGGTAGATAAGGCCATTGTTGCTGAGCATAAGGCAAAGGCGCTGGGCGAGTCCCGCAAGCGCAAATGGGAGGCGCATCAGTCTACTCACGCCACCTCACTCGCCTCGGCCGGGCCAGCACCATGGCCCGCTTTTGCTCCACCGCGCCGAGGCCATCCGCACCAGCTCCCGCCCACCGCAGCCGTGTTTCAGCCACGCGCGCCGCGATCCAAGAGCAGAGCGGCCTCCGCAATCCGGCGCCGAGGTTACTTGTTTTCGCCGCCACAACAAGGGCCACTACGCCAACGCTGCCTCGAGTGTTGCAGATCGCCTCGCCCTAATGGAGGACGCGGCAGGAGTGGTCACCCACCGACCGTAAGATTGTTCAAGACCCAGGTGCGAGCAATGGTCGAGTCAACCACCTTTCACCGAGGAGGCTCAGGAGGCGCCGATGTCTTGATGGGTACACTTCGTTAATTCTCGCCCCGCCGCGGTATTATTTGATTCTCGAGCATCGCATTCTTTTATTTCAAGATCATTTGTCGCTGCTAGTGGTCTTCACCGTGTTCCTTTGGGAGTTCCTTTGCTCATCCGCTCTCCGGGTCGGAAATGAGGGCTGATTTACTGATGTCGGGATGTTCCTATCATAGTCAAAGGAGTGGGATTTTGGCGCACCTTATTCTCGCTCGGTTCAAAGAAGTCCGGATGTGATTCTTGGCATGGATTGGTTGTCCCAACACTTGGGGCAAATCGACAGTGCAGAAGATTGTTTATTTCACCGCCCCTTCAAGCGAAAGCAGTCGGATTTTCGCAGCGGCTTCGTGGGCCACATCTATGTGTATTAGAGGCAAAGCCACCTTGCGGTTCGTGATGTTCCCATAGTATCGACTTTGGGATGTCTTTCCCAAGACTTGCCCGGATGCCTCCGTTCGAGACCTTGAGTTTGTCATCGAGTTGCTGCCCTGCATCGCCCGATTTCGGCGCCGCCAGATCGAATGCCTCCCAATGAGCTAGAAGAATTGAAGAAGCAGCTTGGTGAGCTCCAAGCAAAGGGTTTCATCCGTCCCGCCATCTCCTTGGGGTTGTCCGGTGATCTTTGTGAAGAAGAAGGACAAGACTTTGCGCATAAAGCGTGGATTACCGTCCTCTCAATGAGGTGACGGTGAAGAACAAATATCCTTTGCCCGCATTGATGATCTGCTTGATCGCTTGATCGGAGCCCGTGTTCTCAAAGATTGATTTGAGAATGGGGTATCATCAGTCGAATCGATCCGAGGATATTCAAGACGGCTTTCACTACTCGTTATGGGTTGTACGAGTACACCGTCATGTCCTTTGGCTTAACCAATGCTCCACTTTGTTCATGAACTTAATGAATTCAAGATTCATGGAGTATTTGGATAAATTTGTGGTGGTCTTTATTGATGATATTCTTATCTATTCCAAGATCAAGCGAGCATGCCGAGCATCCAAGGTTGTTTTGGGCAAATTATGGAGCACCAAATGATGCGGTTCAAGAAATGCGAGTTCGTTGAAGGAAGTGGCATTCTTGGGCCATGTTCTTTCACCGAGGCATAGTCAGGATCCCAAAAAGGTCACGACGTTCTATCTTGGGGCAGCCCAAGTCGATCCACCGATGTGCGGAGTTTTCTGGTTTAGCGGCTACTACCGCCGCTTTATCGAGAACTTCTCCAAAATCGCAAAGCCAATGACCGAATTGCTCAAGAAGGACAAGAAGTTTGTGTGGACCTCTGCTTGTGATGAGAGCTTTCAGAGCTCAAACAATGCTGACTTCACCCAGCCTCACTCTTCCCGATGTCCACAAGAGCTTCGATATTTATTGCGATGCCTCTCGTCGTGACTTGATGTGTTCTTATGCAGAAGGCAAGGCGCTTGCCTATGCATCCAGCGCTTGAGACCTCATGAGCTCAACTATCCCACCCATGATTTAGAGCTTGTCGCGTGGTGCATGCACTCAAGATTTGGCGGCATTATCTCGATCAGAATCACGTGAGGTGTATTCCGATCACAAGAGTTTGAAATACTTGTTCACTCAACAGATCCAACCTCAGCAGAGGAGATGGCTAGAATTAATCAAAGATTATGACATGGGTATTCGTGATCATCCGCAAAGCCAATGTGGTTGCCGATGCACTTAGCCGAAAGGTGTATTGCAATACTCGATGATCCAAGAGCAAAGAACCTGCACCGCTTGCGAGTTTCAAATGCCTCAACTTGGGTTTGCTTGAACATGGTTCCTTTGTCGCCTTGGTTGTGCAACCAACCTTGGTGGATCAAGTCAAGGCAAAGACAAAGAATCGATGTCGGTGTGAACCGGATCAAGTAGAATATCAAGGATGGGATAGCCGTGTGTTTCGGAAGATGAGCACGGTGTTGTGTGGTTTGGGCAGCGCCTTGTGGTCCCAAAGGTCCCGAGTTGCGGATTTGATTCTTCAGAGGCTCATGAATCGCCTTTGTCCATCCATCCCGGCCACTAAAATGTACCAAGATCTCGTCGAGATTTTGGTGGACTCGCATGAAGCGCGAGATTGCGTGTTCGTGGCCGATGTGACATATGTTGTCGCGCAAGGCCGAGCATCAACGCCCAATGGTCTCCTTCACCCTTGCCTATACCAGAGTGGAAGTGGATTCCGTTGGTATGGACTTCACATCGGTTTGCCCTGCATTTCTTCTGGGAAGGATGCTATCCGGGTGGTTATTGACCGATTGACAAAAGTAGCACATTTTCGCAAGTATGTACCGCCTCGCGTCAGAAATTGGCGCACTCTACATATCCCGCATTGTGAGTTTGCATGGTGTGCCACGAACGATGGTGTCAGATCGTGGTTCTCTTTTCACTTCCCGACTTTGGCACAGTCTACAGGAAGCCATGGGTACCCGTCTTTCGTTCAGCTCAGCCTATCATCCTCAGACTGATGGTCAGACGGAGCGCGTCAATCAGGTGCTTGAAGATATGCTCCGTGCTTGTGTTCTTTCCTATGGGAAGAATTGGGAGAAGTGCCTACCACTTGCCGAGTTCTCCTACAACAACAGCTTCCAGGCTAGTCTCGGCATGGCACCATTTGAGGCTTTGTATGGGAGGCGATGCAGAACCCCATTGAACTGGTCAGAGACTGGGGAGAGACAGTTCTTTGGCTCAGATTCCATCAATGAGGCTGAAAGTCAAGTGCAGTTGATTCGTGAGCACTTGCGCGTGGCTCAGTCCAGGCAGAAGAGCTATGCAGATCGGCGTCGCCGTGAGTTGAGTTTCCAGCCCAATGACTTTGTGTATCTCAAAGTCTCACCTCTGAAGGGACATCGCCGCTTGATGTCAAGGGCAATCGCTCTCGATATGTCGGGCCATATCGCATCATCAAGAAAGTGGGAGCCGTTGCATACAAGTTGGAGTTGCCAGCTACACTTGAAGGGGTGCATGATGTTTTCCATGTGTCACAATTGAAGAAGTGCCTCCGTATTCCAGTTGAGGAAACACCATTGGAAAATATCGATGTGCAGGAAGATCTGTCTTATCATGAGCTCCCGCTCGTGTCCTCGAAGAAGCCGAACGCAGACAAGGAACCGTGTGATCAAGTTCCTTAAAGTTCAGTGGTCAAACCACTCCGAGGATGAAGCCACGTGGGAGCGGAAGATCGCCTCCGAGCAAATTACCCGTCCTTCTTCTCCAGTGATCGTAATCTCAAGTAGATTCCTGTAAGGGGGAGATTTGTAACAGCCCCTAACTTAGGGTTTGTATTTCAAATGTAAATTATGAGGAGGAATAAAACTTTTGATGCCTCATGAAATCATTTGAGAGTTTCTACAATTTTCCTAGCAATTTCTAATTTTTAGAATTTAATTCTTGTGATTGGAAGTTGTTGTTATCAGATTCTTAGCTTTCAAACTTGTGATCATCCTCTGAAATTATTTTTCCTATCATCTGGATCATCCTATCTACCTCCTGAATTATTTCACAATTTTAGATTTTATTTGCTATTTCAAATGGCCAAGTCAAACTAGTTGAAAATCTGGTCAAATCCTAGGTCAGCATGCTTGTGAATTTTCTGCAGAACTTCTCATTGCATAAAAAGTTCTAGAAAATTTATGAAATGTTTCTCTCTGTCTCAAGTAGCTACCATAAAAATTTCGGAATTTTTGGAGCTCGGAGCTATCTCTAAAAATTCCCTAAAACTCTCTCACCTTTTAAACTCAAAATCGAAATCACCTGCTTGTCGGCTCGAACCCCAGTCCGACTCAAACCGAATCGCACCACTTGACTCGGCCGCACCGCCTAGCTGCACCGCGAAGTCCAACCGATCGTGACCGTCCGATGCAAATCGAACGATCCACGCTATGCGTCGCGCAACCGACTGTCCGAATGCATACACCGCCTCACCGTCCGCTTTGCATCCAACGGCCGATACATTCTTGATCGAGTCTAAGTATCCGTCGCGCCGCATTGTCCTGTCGCCGACATATGGGTCCCACTGCCGCCGTTCTTCTCGCCGACTCACGCCTCTGGAGCTCGGCCGGCGATCGCGCATGCGCGCCACGCAGCCCGCCGCCATGCCGGGGACGCGCGTGTCCGCCTCCGTGGATCGCTCAAGTCCATCTACCTCCTAGGGTCGCCCATTCCTTCGCAGCCATTCTACGCCTCTCCGCCCATTTCTTAGCTTCTACGAGAAAACCCGAGAGCAGCGCCGCGTGTTAACGCCGCCTTGAGCCCGCGATCGCACCACGTTGATCCACGCTTGACGCCGCCTCCATTTTGCACATCCCGGTTCTGGCGCCCAGCTGAATCACCAGGTGGTATCGCCGCCTCCACCTCCGGCGCTCGGCCCGTGAGCTCGCTTATGCTCGTGAGTCTCAAGCCTCGGCCGTTGATCTCACTTGATCGCAATGCTTCACCGATGCTCACGGTGGGCTCGCTCGCCTTTGATGCATTGTGGAGGGTGTGCGACTTCTTCTTCTCCGAGCCCGTATTTCACCGCCGCGGATTCCAAACGCCTCGCACCTTCTTCGCCGGCATTGTCCGGGCGATCCTTCCTGGCCGAGGCGATTCCGCGGCGCACCTTCCGGTCTTCAAGCTCACGCGCCTTCTCCGCGAGCACCGCACCTTCTTCTCGCGCTCCGCCGCCATGAGCCCATCTCCGTCGACCATCGGCTCGCGTCACCGCCACCGGTTCGTGAGATCTTTGCGAACCTTAAGGTACCACTCACTCGCCCTAAGACCTCCCGGTTCGCGAGAATACCGTGCGGCCGCACCACCGCCCTTGTGGTCGCCAGTAAGCCAGCTGCTAAGGTCTAACCCTACTTTTAGTGATAACCATCTTTAGTCAAGATCACCGATTTGTGGGCCCTCTTGGTTAATCGTGTTTAGAAATCCTTTAATCCACCGTTATTTGTTCTCCGAGTCAACGCCATGTGGGTCCATGTTGTCGCTAGGTTTGTGTAGCTCGTAATGCTTCCTCTGTTGGAAGCGTATTTCGTGAGAGTATGTTAGGTTTGCACTTTGGTAAGTCAAGACGTATTCTTAGAATACGCCGACGTCACCTTCGCGCAAAGCGGTTCTGGTCAAGACTTTCGCCGCCGCCCGCCGCTGTCCGGGGCTAGTTGGCTGTGGGTAGAAAAAGGATTTAATGCTTTAGTATTTCTGTAAAATGTTTTCTGTTGCACTGTTAATTCATTTAAACTTAGAAAATGCATAACTAATTCAATTTTTATCCAAATTGCATGAAACCAGTGCTGTTAATTTTCATTTTAAGTGTACTATTTGATAAAATTAGCTTCATCCATGTCTCTGTAGCAAAAATCTGTTAGCTAATAAAATGATGTCTTATGTATCTTCTAAATTAGAAAATGCATATCTCTTTCAATAATTGTCCAAATTCATTGAACCCAATTCTGTAAAATTCCATTTTCAGTATATTAATTGTTAGGATAGGTTTTAGATACTAGTTATGTTCATAAAAATTTGTTAAGTATTTAACTAGTGCTTTGATGTGTTTATAACTTAGAAAATTCATAGAAAATTCTTAATAACTTAAAATGATTTGTTCTCTGTTTCTTAAATTTTGTTATGTCATGCTTAGGCTCTGTGTGAGTTTTGGCTTGTTTTGATGTTGTTGTATGTTTGAGTTTTGTCGGTGTTATTCGCTCTTATTTGCGTTATGTTCGATCGTTAGGCTTCGATATTTGCGCAACCCGAGGACGATCCTCCACAACAACTTGAGCAACAAAGACATGAACAAGCGCTTTGATCATGATAATCCCAGATTTTAAAGTCTAATATTTTGTTTCAATTGTATGTATGCATCGCTTAATTTGTGTTAAATTGATTAGTTAAACCGTGAGTGCATATCCTGTAGACAAAATATTGACCTCTACTACCGAGCCTAGGTTATTTGTCGTGATTAGAGGTCATTGGATGATCTCTTGTCACTTAGTAGATCCGAGTCAAATTGCTTAGACATGCTTAGTATCGGTAGAAATGGGCGGTTATCGACTTAGTCGGTAACCTTGATCACACAAAATTTTATATAACTTTATATTTCAGCATTTCTGCTATGTTTAATTGCAAAACTAAAAATGAAAACAAAATGATTTAGACGCGCACAATGGTAAGATTGGTGTGATCTATTGGGTGTGATCGAAAGGTGCCCGGTCAATTAAGGACCGAACATCTTGTGAGTTTCGTTATCCAGCATTTCGCGCATAACCACACTAGAGGGTATGGGACCTCTCTTGACCTAGTACTTTGGCGTGTATTGGCTCCGGTCGCAGGAGGTCGCAGGAGGGATGGAGGTGGGAGCATGGTAGTTGTCCAAAAGCTTTATCCCGAGTGGGTAGTTGTCTTTCGGCTTTACCATGTAAGCGTATGGATTTCTATCCATACGAGCGGCTCGTAGTTAATACACAATATTGGAAAAAGTCTCAGAGGACTTAGTGTGCAAAGATACCTTCTAAGTGTGCTTTGGCTTAAAGGCGGTCCAAGTGTGGTACAGTGGTACACCCCTGCAGGGTTAAAAACTATTCGAATAGCCTCGTCCTAGGTGATGGACACGCTTGGGTAAGCTTATCGAGAGTTAGACTACAACATTTAAATTAAAATTTGATGGGTGGTACGAATCTGGGATTCGTGCTATTGTTGTGGTGACTATTGGGATAGTCACTTCTAGGATGTTTTATCTCTATTCTTTTGTATTATTATCCGTACTGTTATTTCAACATTAAAAATGAATTGCAAACTTGCCTTTAAAACTGTATTACATTATTGCAAATAAAGTGGCTTTCTGCAAATGAACCATATGACCTCCACCAGACAAGCCTGCATGTAGCTTATGAATAGGTCTGCTAGTTCACACGTCAGTCTTGCGGGTACAAAGACAATCTTTGTACTCAGGTGCTTTGCTTAATGTTTTTGTTGCAGAGGAGGAAGGTGAGCCCCAAGGGCCTCACTCGTGAGTGTTTGCCGCTTCGTGACGACTAGACTTGGCGGTCCTGTCCGATGCCTTGTGGGTTGAAGGCACGCGATTGGCTTTGTTTATAGCCATCTTATGGCACTTTGCTTCATTGCCGTTCTTGTTTATTTGTGTATCATGGCCCGCCTACCGTCCATAATAACCTCTACTATTTGTTTATCTTCCGCTTGGTAGTGTGGTGTTTGGACTCTATGTTTGGAATGGAGTGATGTCTAATTTTGTAACGGGTGTGTATATCGCTCGAAGTATACATATCTCGAGGATCAATTTATTTGATTTGTGATGCTAGGACCGGGTGGTTGGTTAAGCATTACAAGCCAAATAAATTGGCGTCCTCACAATAGCTTACTGTTTTCAAAAGACAGAAACTAGAGTTTAGTTCAAAGTTCTAGTTTTCAGATTTTGAAAATAATAGAAACAAGACAAATTCTAGATTTTGGGGAAAAAGGAAACCAGATCACGCAAAGATTCAAAAATGAAACTCAGCAAGATCTTTTAGGATAATTAACATCCTAAGTTAAACCCAATCTAACCTAAATCAGTTAGACTACCAAAACTAAAGAAGATTTGTATTGCCTGCTAAACCGACAATAAAGAAAGAGGTAAATCTCTGCTAACAATCTAAAGAGATGATACAAGAATGAAAAGAACAACTTGTTAAGCTACTAGGGTTTAGTTTAGACCTAATCGGGATAACAAGTCGATATGAGAAACCCTAGGTCTTAAAAATGACACAAAAGACTAAAAACTAGAATAACAACTTTTCGTTTGAAGCAAGATCAAGCTTGATGCTTGAAAGAATGATTCACAGCAGCTTCTAAGGCTCTTAAGATGCTCAAGATGTTAATGACTAGGATTTTAGCTACGGGAGAAGAAATATGCCAAGGGTTCTAAAACCCGATGTTGAACAACAGAGAATTAAACTCGATTTAACCTACAAGAGATAACCAATCTTTATGGCAAGGTGTAACTGAGTTTAGGATGGATAAGCAAAGGGACAAGAGCAAGAACTCCACTCGCCAACAATGGAGGATGAGTCCTTCGGTCAACAATGGCAACAGCAAAAGCTAGGGTTTATATATGGATGTTGAGCTACAGGGCAAGAGGGAAAGATCTAGAGTTGATGAGGTGTCCATTTAGCTAAACATCCCAAAAATTAGTGCATAATCTTTGGATAAATCCTCTCCCTGCTCACAAAAATGGCTCAGCACAGAGATAAGGAAGAAGAGAGGCAAAATATGACATGTGGGCCCCTTTGTCATTCTCAGCCGCGCGTGCCTCACAAAAGCTCAAAAGAATATCAGCCGTCCGATTGGAAATGGGCGGTTGTGATAAATAGAGAGATTAAATGATTTGAATCGGTATCAATTAATATGGACCGCACGATCTAGATCGACCGATCGGGATTAAAATGGAGCTTAAAGGAATCTTGAGATCCACTTTCAAATTTGGTCGTTGGATTGAAATCCAACGCCACTAAAAGAATACACGCCACCTCCTTTAGGTGCGATGGCGCAACACCGCTGGATTTGATTTCTACGGCCGATGGAAAGTTGAACCGATGGTCCGATTGCATACACTCATATGGACCTTACGATTGAAATCCAACGATCCACCGATTTTGGGATTTAAAGGCCCACGGTCAAAAGAAGTGCCGAGGATTGAAATCCAGCGCCCGCATAAACGCACGCGCCTCTGATTTCAAATTGGGATAAGCGACACCGTTAGATCAAGAATAAACGGTCACGATTGTGCGGGGATCCGGAGTCGTCCGAATGCATACACAAATCGGGACCACACGATGAAGATCCAACGGCCCAGAGGAGTGCGGGCTTTATAACACGCGGTAAAAGGAATAGCCGTAGGATTTAAATCCAACGGCTCAGATAAAAGCGCGCCTTTAAGTTTAAAACGAAAAGAGGTGCGCTGTTGGATCGAGAACGAACGGTGGAGATTGAATAGGGATCCGGAGTTGTCCGATTGCACACACGGATCTCGCTCGTTAGATCAAGATCCAACGGCAGGAGATTAAAATGCACACGTGGACAGCTCATGGTGTTATAGCTTTGCCTGCTCGATTGAAGATCAACGGCTCATATCACGCGTGGATGTTGGGCTCGCGCGAACGTGACCGAACCGTACCAAGACGATTGGGTTGGACCAAGACACGTGGTTCGAGTCGCCATGTTGATCGTGTTTGGATTCAAACGGCTTAGTTGACGAACCTTATTCAAATACTCCAAGGTTTGATGGGCTTTTAAAATTGCAAATAAATTTATAAAATCACGAAATTTTTATCAGAAGCTACCGGGATGATATATTTCCCGATAAATTTTATAAGCCACATTTTCACTTTGTAAAATACATAAATATTCATTTCAGTAGAAAATATTTATTTAAGGACAATAAATTTTTCTTTAAGCCCAAATAATTTCTAAAATGCAACAAAACATTTTTAGCCAAGATAATTTATCTAGGCTTTAATAAAAATACTTCCTACCATAATACAAGTTTTATCTTGCATTCCTTTAAGACTTTGAATGGTTCTTTAGGATTTGGACTAAAAGGAAGGTTTTTAACTTGTAACATGTTGCCCAAAGTGTAGAAATGAACAAGAATGCTATGAACAAACACCTCATTCTGCTCATAAAGCATTTTATTACTGTTTATAAACTTGGGGCTGTTACATTTAGCTTATCAGTTGGAGCTGCCCACTTCTCTTTCTGAAGGACATGATACCTTTCATGTCTCGTAACTGAAGAAATATCTTTGTGTTCCCACTGAAGTGACCAAGTACAAAAATCTCGATTTGCAACCCGATCTCTCCTATCGGGAGCACCCGATTGGTATTATTGATGAAATAGAACGGAGGACAAGAAACCGCACCATGAAGTTTTTGAAGATTCACTAGAGTAACCACACAAAAGAGAAAGCAACCTGGGAGCGTGAGGATCAAATGCAGACAGAGTACCCGTACCTTTTCCATATGTCAGAAGTACCTTCAAATCAAGAAAGGAAAGGTTAAACAAATCAATGAAAAGTAAAATATGTTAATAATATTATAGTACCTTGTTAAGATCTTTCAACACTATCTTTGAAGGAAATTAAGACAACAGATGTCATATCTTGTTGTAATTGAAAGAACTACTTTCTGATGGGAACGGATCCCGATCTTCCAACAGTTCGGATAAGTTCGATTTGGTGGAGGCACGACACAAATCGACTTCGCTTCGAACAACACGTTCGAACCCGCAATCGCAGCACCACGCCTCTCGGGTTATCAACCGTGCGCAACCCGATTGACCTTGCCAAGAAGGCTAATCCTCGCCGCGAATCAAGAACACAAGCAAGAACAAGGAAGAACACAACGGAATTGCGATGTATTGTTTTAGCACTCGAAAGTTGGGGTCTCACAAACCGATGAACGATTTAAACTGCTCAAGACGAAATTAATCTAAGCAAAACTCAACCGTAATGGTGGGGTGGCGGCTGTATATAGAGGACCGAGGGGTGCAAAACCTCGACGCGCCCTAATGGGCTCCAACACGATACAAAGCCGAACGGCCCAAAAGACGGTGATGCAAAGACCGACAGATTCTGAATGCCCACTTGTTTCGATGATTCCTGTTGACTCGAAGGAATTTTGACATGGGACCAGAGCCATTCGAAGGTCGTCTTCTCAGCTTCGATACATATGTGGAACATCCAAAACGGAGCCCGATGCGATCTGGGCGTCCGCTTTAGTGCGACCTGGTCTGGACTCCGAATTGGATTCGAAGTCGGCTTGAGTTGGGCCTCCAACATGATTCGACCGCCCTTGCTGGACTTGTGCGCCGTAGCCCTTCTCCAAGTGCTTCTAGGTCCTCTCCATGGTTCCTAATCATAATTAAATCATTAGGTAGCAATTGATTCTCAAATGAACAAAAAGACGTACTTAGGAACGAGCTCACTTGTAAATTCAATTATCGGGCGCGAGCTCGTGATTGGTCCTTGAATGTCAAGTGGAGGATTGTTGTGTGTATCCAAGAAGTGATGTCCTCATCATCCTCCCCTCTTGAAGCGGAGTTGTCCTCAACTCACCTCATCTTCTTGTCCCAAGTATGGCTTCAAATCTGAAATGTTAAAGGTGGACTAACCCCAAACTCGGAAGGCAACTCAAGTTTATATGCATTATCATTTATCTTCTCAACTATTTTAAAAGGACCAGAGCTCTAGGCATCAATTTTGACTTTCGTGACTCAGAAATCTATCCTTTCTCAAGTGCAACCAAACAAAATCACCCGGTTCAAGTTTAACTTCCTTTCTACCTTTACTACCAATAATCCTATATTTTCATTCATCTTTTCAATGTTTGCCTTAGTAGTCTCATGCATTTTGACAATAAAATCAGCACGCTCCTTAGCATCATTATGAACTCTCTCACTAGTAGGCAAAGGTAAAATATCAAGAGGGGCACGTGGATTGAATCCATATACTACCGAAAAGGACTTACCTTGGTGGTGGAGTGTTCCGCTCGATTATATGCGAACTCAACATGCGGCAAACACTCTTCCCACAGCCTTCAAATTATTCACAAAACAGCTCTCAAAGATGGTAGACAATGTGCGGTTCACCACCTCGGTTTGGCCATCAGTTTGTGGGTGACATGTTGTAGAGAACAACAACTTTGTACCCAACTTGTTCCATAGAGTACGCCAAAAGTGACTCAAAACTTGGCATCACGATCCGAGACAATAGTAGAAGGCATACCATGCAAACGAACTATCTCTTTGAAAAAGAGGTCAGAATATGAATGGCATCATCGGTTTTATGACATGGTATAAAATGAGCCATCTTAGAAAAACGATCCACAACAACAAAATGTTATCCCTCCTCTTAGTCCCGGGCAATCCTAAAACAAAGTCCATAGAAATATCTCGCCTACGGAATAGAAGGAACAGAAGAGGCATATACAAACCATGTGGATTCAAGCGAGACTTAGCTTTTGACATGTAGTGCAATGAGCCACAAACCGCTCAACATCTCGCCTCATTTTTGGCCAAAAGAAGTATGTGGCCGAACGCCCTCCGTCTTCTTAGCACCAAAATGTCCCATCAAACGCCGCCATGCGCCTCCGCAACAACAAAAGACGAACGGATCCAATCGAATGCATAGGCGGTTAGCTCTAAACAAGAACTCATCATTGATCAAGAATTTATTCCATGCTTGTCCCTCTTTACAATGCAACAACACATCCTTAAAATCAGCATCTAAAGCATATTGTCCTTTAATGGTTTGAAGACCAAAAATGTGACAATCAAGTTGAGACAACATGGTATAGCGTCGAGACAAAGCATCAGCAATCACATTATCCTTCCCTTTCTTGTGTTTAATGACATAAGGAAAAGATTCAATAAATTCAACCCACTTAGCATGTCTACGATTCAAATTGGTTTGACTATGAATATGCTTAAGTGATTCATGATCAGAATGAATGACAACTTCTTTAGACCATAAATAGTATTGTCACGTCTCTAAAGAACGAACAAGAGCATACAATTCTTTATCATACGTGGAATAATTAAGAGCAGGACCATTCAATTTTTCACTAAAGTAGGCAACAGGTTTGCCTTCTTGCATCAAAACACCACCAATACCAATTCCGCTAGCATCACATTCCAGCTCAAAAGTCTTACCAAAATTCGGAAGTTGGAGCAATGGTGAGTGTGTAAGCTTGTCCTTCAAAAGATTAAAGGACTCCTCTTGTGATGGCCCCCAATGAAACACGACTCCCTTCTTTGTCAACTCAATCAACGGTGTCGCAATGGTGTTGAATTCCTTGACAAAGCGGCGATAAAACCCTGCAAGGCCAAGAAAACTCCGCACTTAGGAGACCGTCGTGGGCGTGGGCCAACTCCATATCGCCTCCAACTTGGCTCTATCAACCTCAATTGCCTGTGGAGTCACAACATAGCCAAGAAAAGAGACTCGATCCGTGCAAAAGGTGCACTTCTCAAGGTTACCAAACAAACGTGCATCTCTCAAAGCATTAAAAACAGCACGTAAGTGATTCAAATGTTCATCCATGGACTTGCTATAAATCAAGATATCATCAAAGTAAACGACCACAAATTTGCCAATGAAAGGACGTAAAACCTCGTTCATTAATCGCATAAAAGTGTTAGGTGCATTAGTTAAACCAAAAGGCATGACTAACCACTCATACAAGCCGAACTTAGTTTTAAAAGCAGTTTTCCATTGATCGCCAAGTTTCATTCTTATTTGGTGGTATCCACTACGCAAGTCAATCTTTGTAAAAATTATAGCATCACACAACTCATCAAGCATGTCGTCTAGCCTGGGAATAGGATGACGATACCTTATAGTAATGTTGTTAATGACTCTACAATCTACACACATACGCCAAGAACCATCTTTTTTGGGTACCAAAAGAACAGGAACAGCACAAGGACTAAGGCTCTCATGTACATACCCACAAATCCAAAAGGTCTTGGACTTGTCAAATCTCCTTAGTCTCGTCGGGATTGGTCCAAGATGCCGCACGGTTTGGCAAACTCGCCTGTGGATCAAGTCAATCTGGTGCTCAATCCCTCGAATGGGTGGAAGTCCCGGAGGTATCTCATCGGAAAACATCTCTAAAATCTGCAAAGGTTAGTGAGAGGAGCAGCAAAGTGCAAGGCATATTATCAAGAGAAAATAAAGCATCTTTGCACACAAAAGCATAGCATGTATCATTAATATCATCAATTTTAGCAAGGTCTGATTTTGTGGCAAGCATAATGTAATGTTTTTCAGATTTATCATGTTCCTTTGGATCATTAGCAGCAGACTCGCTCCCTATCGGCCTCTATAATCTCAATTTGGGGTCAAAGGCGAAAAAGTAACTTTCTTTCCTTATGCATAAAAGTGTATTTATTACTACTACCATGGTGCAAAGCATCATTATCAAATTCCCAAGGTCGACCCAATAAAAGAGAGCATGCTTGCATGGGAACCACATCACAATCAACATGATCAAGATAACCACCAATGGAAAATGGACTCGGCATGTTTGTGTTACCTTAGCTTTTCCAAAGTCATTTAACCACTGAATATGGTATGGATGTGAATGCGGTCACGTGGTCAAGCCAAGCTTCTTCACCAAATCAGAACTCACCAAGTTGTTGCAGCTTCCTCCATCAATGATGACACGTGCGCGCGGTTCTTGATTGCAAAGAAAGTCCAAACAAATTATGGCGTTGAAGCTTATCGGGTTGTTGTACACGTGTGCCGAGGACTCATTCCACAATGATGCTCGTGGCGTCGTGGACGCCCACCAAGGAACAGTCGCCATGACCACCGCCATTGTCGTCCGAGGCGCAGAAGAACGCCATCATCCTCCTCGACATCCGGCGTCGATGTAGCCTCCATCTTCCATGGCGATGTATGCCCGCTGGCTAGGGCAATTCCTCCGCACATGACCAAGTCCATGGCGCGGTGGCATCGAATGTCGGAGGAGCGCCCGTGGAAGGCACGGAAGAAGAACTCTTGGCCGGAGCTCGCAAAGAATTTTTTGTAGAATCTGCAGGTCGTGTCGTGGAAGGTGGCTTTGGTGGCGCTGCAGCAATCTTGTTCACTGGTGGTGGAGGAGAATGAAAAATCGACGAAGACTTGGGCAGTCCCATCGATGTAGTCGTTCGCGGCGTGTAGGAGGGTCGTTCGGTGCTTGCCGTCGATTCCTTGCGCCCTCGCAATTCTTTTTCTGCAAGCATAGTAAGCTGGAACAACTGGTTGACAATAGTAAATTCTTTATAATCAACAATGTCCGAATTTCACGTAACCCCCATAGAAACGAAAAATCTTATCCTTTGTTTCCTCAACAACCCCACAACGCACCATACCCTTTTGAAGCTCAAAGATAATAGTCCCGAATGAACTATCACCTTGTTCTAAGCGCTGTAATTTTTTCTCAAATCACGCTTATATGAGGGAGGAACAAAATGATTACGCATAGCTTCTTTTAACCGCTCCCATGTGTCAGGTTGTAAGCGCATGGTACCCAGTTCATTCCACCAGATAATAGCAAAGTCCTTAAACTCACTAGTAGCTTGTCTAACTCTATGTTGTTCAGAACCAAGTGAGAATTAAACTTACGCTCTACCGTCATCTCCCAATCAAGATATATTACAGATCATAAAGGCCAGAAAAAGATGGGATGGTAAACTTGACTTTAGCAAAAGGGTCATCGTTACCATGACGGTTTTGGTTATTACCTCCCATACCATGTCTGTTTTGCTGAAGACGCCGACGTAGTCGCGCATCTTGTGTGTCCCGCTGATCAATGTTGCCAACCGCATCATGCACTGTGTCATCATCATGATGATGGCCGTCATTGATAGGTGGCAGGCGTGCCTCCAATGTGTCCATATGACCAGTGAGGTCAGCCATCCGCCGCTCCACCCGCTCAATGCCTTCTGTGGTGTTCAACTGGGCAATGGCGGCGACGATGGTGTCCATTCGTGCGCCGAGGTCAGTGAATGAAGCATTTTGTTTGTCGAGCGCAGCTTGTAGATGGCCGCGACTAACACACTCGTCGAAGTCGACCGGTGTCGCGTCCCCTTCGGTCCCTGCCATGGTTAGTGGAAACACAGGGAAAACAAAGGAAAAAATAAATGATTATCCCTATCAACTACAAAGGAGGACAGTGGGAACCCGCAAAGGAAGTGGCTTACCAAGCTCTTACAAGTGTTCTTACCAACGCAAACCGTAGATGGTACAACCGGTGGCTGGTTCGTGATACCTGGAGAGTGTGACCCGGCGATTGCAAGGGTCAAAAGTTGTGCTATTCGGAAGTAGGTATATGGATCTTGGAAAGCCAAATATGTTAGTGGAATACAAATCAATAACAGATAGTAATGCTGAGTAAATGTCCAAAACACGGGTCCTAGTTGCTGGTCTAAATGTGTCCTATAACAGGTATGATATGATGAATAAGGAGTCAAGACTAGAATAGTAAAGCAAAGACAGCAACAAGGATGGCTAGGTAAAGACAGCACAAGGATGGCCAGGTAAGGACAGCAC
Organism: Ampelocalamus luodianensis; assembly: GCA_036346255.1. Classification (NCBI taxonomy): domain Eukaryota; kingdom Viridiplantae; phylum Streptophyta; class Magnoliopsida; order Poales; family Poaceae; genus Ampelocalamus; species Ampelocalamus luodianensis. The sequence continues at coordinate 94,516 of JAYEVH010000039.1, read as the reverse complement.
AAATCAATATCTGTCACCTAAAACTATGCTCTCTCTCTTTCTTTTTTTAGGCACAGAGGGCTCTTAGGTGCCTTTTTTTTCTCAGGCAAAACCAGGTGCTGAATTTTTTTTTATTTTTTTTATTTTTTTCTGTTATTTTTTTCACGAAGCAAAGCACAGAAATAGGAACCACACAAAGTTTCACCTCAATCTCATGTAAGGTGTGGCCTACAGAAAATGATGAATGTGCTGTAAATTCGGTGATGAAAGTTTAGAGCTCGAGTACTACACTTTCCAGGCCGAATTTGGGCAAAATAAATTCGTCGAACCCCACAAAGTAGGGAGGTTTCGGATGCAAAATTTAATTTCACCCAATTTCAAAAAAAAATCGTCTGATTTCGAGTTCGTATGCGAAAGTTACGGCTGTTTGAAGGAGGACCTCCGAGTTATGGTTGCTGTGGAGGCCGAAACGAAATCGGGTGGAGGAAATTGGTGGAAAATGGGGGCGGAAGCTCGGGAAGAGGTGGGGGATGGTGCTGGGTGATCACGAGGCTCAAGGGGGAATTGTGCTGGGTGATCACGAGACGCGATGTATGACTCAAAAACAGAGGGTGGGAGGGTGGGAGAAACAAACGTTGACGGCTAGGGTTTGTATGAGAGGTAGCGGAAGCAAGACAACCCAAAATAAAACACGATCTAAACCAGCAACACAACTCGACTAAGGACACAAACTCAACACTACGGACTCTAAAATCAAATTGTGCAAAAGGCTAAACGAGATCTGGGACAGGGAACAACCTATGACTACAATTTTTTGTAGGGCTTTTTCTTGGACTCTAGGATGAAACCGAAAACAACAAGGGTAGGGTAAACTCGAACCTGAAGGAACACCTGAAGCTCTGATACCACTTGATGGGAACGGGGTCCCGATCTTCCAACAGGTTCTGGATAAGTTCGATTTGGTGGAGGCGCGACACAAATCGACTCGGCTTCCGAACAACACGTTCCGAACCCCGCAATCGCAGCACCACGTCTCCTCAGGTTATCAACCGTGCGCAACCCGGTTGACCTCGCCAAGAAGGCTAATCTCGCCGCGAATCAAAGAACACAAGCAAGAACAAGGAAGAACACAACGGAATGGCAGATGTATTGTTTTAGCACTCGAAAGTTGGGGTCTCACAAACCGATGAACGACTTAAACTGTTCAAGACAGAATTAATCTAAGCAAAACCCAACCCTAATGGTGGGGTGGCGGCTGTATATAGAGGACGAGGCGTGCAAAACCCTCGACACGCCCTAATGGGCTCCAACACGATACAAAGCCGAACGGCCCAAAAGACGGTGATCTGACCTGACTCGACAGATTCTGAATGCCCACTTGTTTCGACGATTCCTGTTGACTCGAAGGAATTTTGACATGGGACCAGAGCCATTGGAAAGGTCGTCTTCTCAGCTTTCGATACATATGTGGAACATCCAAAACGAGCCGGATGCGATCTGGGCGTCCGTTTTAGTGCGGCTCGGTCTGGACTCCGAATTGGATTCGAAGTCGGCTTGAGTTGGGCCTCCAACATGATTCGACCGCCCTTGCTGGACTTGTGCGCCGTAGCCCTTCTCCAAGTACTTCCAGGTCCTCTCCATGGTTCCTAATCATAATTAAATTATTAGGTAGCAATCGATTCTCAAATGAACAAAAATAAGTACTAAGCACTTAGGAACGAGCTCACCTGTAAATTCAATTGTCGGGCGCGAGCTCTAGTGATTGGTCCTTGAATGTCAAGTGGAGGATTGTTGTGTGTATCCGAAGAAGTGATGTCCTCATCACTTTCCAACCTTATTCTTAAGTTATTAGAATCTCGGGACGAGATTCGCTTAAGGGGGGAGGTTTGTCACGACCCCAATTTCATTAAGATGTATTTAGATGCATCTCGTGAGCATGGCATATCATTTCTGGAGCATGGGCATGAATTATGCATTTGGAGAATTTCAAATAAAAATAAAAAATCTAACTCAAGCCAAAACTACAAAGAAAACTATAATTAATACTTGTAAATATCTCTGTAAAATAATTTATTTAAATACTAGAATAATTATCATGAATTAATACGATTTTTATCAAATTGTTAGAGTTTAACTTGACATGGAGAAAAATCTATGGTCAATTCATGATCATCATCTATAAAATATTTTAAATCAAGCAAATAAGCCATGAAAAATGTGTTTGGAAATTTATATGAGTTAATTATCATCCCAGTACCCTCTCTAAAAAAAATTAGATTTTTATAAATTTATTTGTTATTTTTAACTCACTAGTCAAACTAGAGGAGTTTGAATTCTATTCGGTCAACTATTCAAACCTAACCCGAGCCCAATTGCACTGTTGCGACTCAAGCCATTGGACTTGGCTGGACCCAGTCCATTCGTGTGCACCCGACCCGATCAGGCCGCTTCGCTGCTACCAATATGTAACATCCCAAATTCCCCGAGTTTTTCAAAATTATCAAAACTTTCAAAATAACCATTTGGTTTAAGTTGCAAAAGCTTAAATTAAAATTTACAAATAAAAAACTATTTAATTTGAATTAATCAAACTTCAATTAAATCAAAAAGTTAGTTTATTTGAGTTTTCTGGATTTTATTTGGATTTAAGCCTTTTCTTGCTTTTTCTATATTTTAGAATTGGTTTTTCCTTTGGTTTGAAGTTAAAATCTATTTTGTTTACAAAACTAAAAGCTAAAGTATAGTTAAAAGTATTTTTATTAAGTTCTAGATAATTCAAGGGACTTCTGTGAATTTTCCTAGAATTTTAAGACTTTATTAGCTAATTTCTAAAAGTTCTTTTTCTTTTTTGGAATTTCTTTATTCAGAAATCCTTTTAAATCGCCTAAACAGCTTTGGGCCGAATTCTCTCCCTTGGCCCAATCCCCTTTCCCTCCCCGCGACCCGTTTCAGCCCGCTCTGCGCGCGCCCGCGCCTTCCCCGATCGTGAGTCGTCCAATCACGATCCAACGGTCACGATTGCGTCAGCGCGTCCGGAGTTCCGATCGCCTCGCTCATTTTGAGCCGTTCGATCAAAATCCAATGGCGCCCAACGTCTGCGCCCGCGCCCTCGCCCGCTCCCGCTGTCACTAATCGGTGGGCCCGCCTTGTCTGCGCCTTCGTCTCCGCCGCCGCGTTTGTGCCGTGCGCATGCGCGCGTTTTGCGCTGGCCGCGTCTGCCCCGTCGCCGCCACCCTAACACGCACAATGAGTGGGGCGTTCGCCGCCGCACCTGCTGCTACCACCCACTCGTGCTCCTGCGTCCTGTCACCTCGTCGCGCCGCGCGTGCCCCTCGCCGGACCCCCACCGCCGTAGAGCCCGTAGCCCAGCCCCCTCCTAGCCTCCTCCCCGTGCCTATTTAAAGCGCGCACCAGCTCCTCCTTGAACTCCTCTTTCTTTCCCCTCACTTCTCCCTCTCTCTCTCGCTCTCCTCCGACCGCAATTGGAGCTCCTCGCCGCCGGCCACCGAAGCTTCGCCGCCGCCGTTTGCACCGCCGTCGAGCCTCCTCCGTCGCCTTTGACCCCACCTCCGGCATGGCCAGCTCGCCGCTATCCCCGTGCACGCCCCCCTTCGCCGGAAGCCTCCCGGAGCGCCACCGCCGCTTTCGACCGCCACTGCCTCCGCTTTTCGTCCTCACCACCAGCCATCCCATGCCGCTGCGTCCTTAGGACCGTGAGCACCAGCTTCGCCGTGAGATCCTCTCCCTCTAGGTGCCCTTGCCGGCCACCAGAGCCCAGCCAATCTCCGGCGACCATCGGGCCGAGCGCGCCGCCCGCTCGGGTCCGAGGTGGCCGCACACGTGCACACCACCTCAGCGCCACGTCAACCCTTTTGCTGACGCGCAGCCCATTCAGCGCCCGCGTGGTTTTTTTGGGATTTCCCATTGAAAAATAAATCGGCCGGAAAATGAAATCCCGTTGCTGACGTCAGCTAGCGCAATAAACCGTTTTTCCTTCACAAAAACAATTCCAGAAATTAGGAAAATTCCTTTTTCTTGAAATTTCAAACTTCCAAAGGCCATAACTTCCTCATTCGAACTCTGATTCGAGTGACTCAAATTTCTAAATTCATCTAAAATCCCCCTCTTGCTGTTAGTACTAATTTGGTATTTATTTGGAATTGATTTGGAGTTGTTTTAATTATTTGGCTCTTTTCGCACGTGTAGATTCCGGTGTTTCGGAAGATTTCTCGGACCCGACGACCGAAGCACCTCAACTCTTCAAAGATGGCAAGTCGTAGACCTTTGATCATGTTGAACCCAATTTCTAAAAGTATATTGTTTGATATAAACATGCATTGCTCAGATTATAATAAATGGTTTCGGGATTAGTTAATTACCTAATTGTCATTATGCCTCCTTGACAAATTACAAATGACATGTATCCTTGAATGACATTAAACCTTGGTCACCATAGGATGGTTCTCTATTAGTTGGATGTCTTTGTGTACCAACAGGGGTACGTTTTGCTTGCTTAGTCACTCTCTAAGTAGGCGTGGGTCTCTCGGCATCATAAATCACCAATGTTATTTTACCCCCAGCGCACTTGGTTTGTGGCTTGTGTAGTAGCGGCCAGTGTAGCTGATTAAAATGAAGTGTGGCCCTACGTGAGGCCACGACATTTGTTGTCACCTTAACTAAAAGTGTGTTGTGCCAGGATCAGGGTGGTCCTCGGGCCAGGTTGAACCCATCTACGATTGAATTTGACTAATGAACTATGGAACCGTGGCAATGCCACTTGATGAAATTGTGGTGCCAGGACTAGGGTGGTCCTTTGGCCGGGTTGAACGAAAAATGTTTTATGCTCAGGTGAGTGGGCGGTGGTGAGTGTGGGTGCCGTAACGCACATTGGGATGTGGATTAGTCTCGCCTGAGCAGATCACTAAGGACTTAACCTTGTACGCCATTATTTTGGGTCTTACCGTGCAACCTTATGTCTAGACTGGGATAGACCTGGCCGACTAATTAGCTATGTTTTGATTCGGTTCTATTTGGGTTGAGAATGGCGCAAGAGGGGGCCCGTAACAGCGAATCCTTAGCGAGCAGAACTAGGTCAAAGCAGAACTTTGTAAAGGCCTTGTCACGTACTCTAGACTGCTTACCTAAGGTAGTGAGCGGTGGCATCTCCGGGTGCCAAACAAACTAGAGAAGTCGTGTTATGTGGGTAAAGTGCACAACCTCTGCAGAGTGTAAAACTATTCGAATAGCCGTGTCCCCAGTTATGGACATGCCTGGAGCTTTCACGCAAGGGGTAGAGTTTTTATCAAAAAAATGTAGGAATGGTTCGGTTGGTTTGTGTAGTTGGATCTGGTTCTTGGTTGGGAGGTGAACAGGGTGTTCACCTGTTGTTTCAAAGAAAATTGATTACTTATGTATCAATATTTTAAATTGTGCTTTCCATCTACTTACTGTATTTACTGTCAATATTGCTTTCTGCAAAATAACCATGAAGCTTTCCTTATCTAGCCTTGCATAAATATTAATTGCATATATTTCCTATGACTTGCTGAGTCCATTCAAAGTACTCACGGCTTGCGCCCTGTGTGATTAATCCCCATAGAAGAACCAGGGAACTCCGAGTTTCATGAAGAGGAGAACTTCGAAGACTTTGCTAACTAGGTCGTGTCCTCCACTCGATTGCCTGTGGGCATGACGTGTGGCTACCACGAGATATTTTGGTTCCGCTGCAAGTTACCTTTTGGTGTTGAGCCCTGCGTGGCAACTCTGTAAGACATGACCATAAGGTCTTTTGCTACTATTAATATTAATTTGTCTGCTTCATCGTTAATTGGTTGTATGGTTATGATTACATCTTTGTTGTAACTGTGCGAGCTAGCTACTGATCACGAGACTAGTTCGGAATGCACAGAGGGTCCTGGGGTTGTATACCCGGGGTTCTGACACACTGACAAGCTGGGCCCGCTCGTTAGCCCCTTCTTCTCTGCGCCGCTTCGCACATGCCAGCTTCTGCATGGCCAAGCAGGAGATGGCGTTGCACCAGTCATTCTTGTGCACGCAAGGCCGCATAATCTCATCACTGAGCTTGTCATCCCATCCATTGATGCCACAAATCGGCACTGTGCCATTTGTAGCCGTGGAAGACCATCAAAACCCCGAACTCATCCTCTCAGCCGAGTAGATGCACTCAATTTTTCTTCCTCTACACTGCAGCGTATCCTCTCATTCTTGTGTTCTTATTTTTCTCTCATCATGCCGTGATCGTCGTGCTAATTTGAGATCGTGACATTGTTTGTAGCTCCGGGTACACAAGTGTGTCTTTTGCTTGTCTAGAGCACGCTCTAAGCGCCTCCGTCGAGCCATCTTGACATCTGGTGAGTTCTTTCCACTTCTTTGCACATCACATCATGTTCTAGGATATAAGGAGTGTTTCCCCTCAAACCATTTTGCAATCTATCCACAAGATCTATGGGAATTTGAGTTTACCTCATCTCCAGCCGAAAACTACTCCTTCATCTCCATCTTCGGTCTAGTGAGTTTTGGGCCGATTCCTTTTGCCTAGAGTACCTCCTTAGCTCCCTTAAGTGATCCTAATCATTAATTTCATTTGGTTTGCTCAGGTTTTTCTCTCAACGTGGAACTCTTATTGCCACCGCTAGGTCACCGTCGCTGGCGAACTTCAGTGCTCCTCTTGTCATCTCCTTGGCTACGGTAGGTCCACTGAACCTCAGTGATGCTTATGCACTAGTTTCTTTGCTCAATGCAACACGGAGTTGAGCTAGCCACTTTAGCCGTAGGATCACCACCGGCTCTCCTCATTGTGTCACCGCAAGAGTTCACCACCGGCCATGCTCCGACCATCCCTAGGTTAGTGAGCTAAGAGGAATCCATTTCTGCCTTTGGTCCGCATGACCATGGCCCACATCGCCGGCGATGAGCCGGGCAAGCTCGCGGTAGCAAGCTACTCTATTGTTAGAAGCCCCAACAACACTATAGCATGATGATTAATCTAAATCATTGTTGTTTTAGTTATAAGTAGCCATTAACTTTCATCTAATCATTGCTTCGTTACGCTGACCGGTGGGACCGAGAACGGAAATAAATGGAGGTTTAATGACTAGGTTTTGGTACTGAGTCGATGACATGTGGGCCATATGGCCAGTTAAGGGATTGAGTAAACTGGTGTAGTGTATTTTCTCTTAAGGAAAATGTATTCCTTACAGGCTCAAACCGAAAGTATGTTTTTGTAATTAGAAGACGTATTTCATTAGATACGTTTTTGACGCCACTCCGGCTGAGGCAGGTTCAACCCTTGACCTTGGGCCCCACCTGTAAGCGACTGTGACTAGATTAACCTGGGTACAAAAAGTCTTTAATGCGTTTAGAAACCCCAAAAGGAATTACTTTTACACTAAAATGGTTTAAACTTCAAAAATTCATAAGTAATTCATATTAACTCCAAATGAAGTGAAATAAATTTTGTTAATTTTCATTTTTCATGTAATTTAATTTGGAATAACTTTGAAACATGTCTCTATTACAGAAAATTTGATAATTCAATTAATTATACAATAATAACATTAACCTGTAAAATTCATAGAAAATTCAAATGAACTCCAATTAGACTAAAATTTTCACCTAAATTCATATAAAATCATAATCCTTCACTGTAAAAATTTCATGCATGTTTAAGAATTTTGGATTTTGAGACTTTCTCGGTGTTTTATTCGATAATGTTATTTTTCTAGGTTCTAATTTGCTTGACGCGAGTGATTATATACCTGAAAATCCTAAGGTGGAACAAGTGGAATATCAACAAGGCAAGCATCCTCTTGCATCATGTTGATCCGAAATTTTGGTTAATGTAGTATTTTAAATTGCAATTATAATTGTCTACATGCTATTTTGATATTTCATGAGTATAGTTAGTTATATCCTATCTCTTGCAGTTATCCTTGATTTTTCATACAACTATGCTTAAGTTAGTTATTATGTGCTTTTATTTACCTTTTATTTTGACGCTTAGCCATGCAAGTAAGTAGATACGTTAATTGGGTTGTTGGGATTAACCTGTCAATCGTAGGAAACATTGAACACTTTTATTCTAATGTTTTTGTCTAGATTTTTGAATTAGGTTTTTGCGTCTAAATTTTACAAATTTCAAACTGGTTTTGATTTGAACAGGTTGCTAGTAGGGTGGGTGCCTTCGTGCACGAGATTCGGGTACCGTGGAAAGACTTGTCTGGATCGTTAAGGACCAAACTTTAGACTGTCATTCCATGTAACATACGTACTTCCACACGTGGTGTATGGGCGCCGTTTGGTCAAGTAAGGGGAAGGTTTTATTGGGTTGAGTCACAGTTGTATGAGAACATATGTGTTTGATCATATGTTCATAGGACCCGATACAATTTTCTATAATGTGCAAGAGAGCGCAGTTTTTTATTTCTGCACATTGTATTATTGGTGTTTCCAACATAGCTTGCGTGCCGCTTAGAAAGCTCTATCAGTAGCTTGTACTAGGTTGGGATTCATCTCGCAAGAGTGGTTCAACTCAATAGGGTTTTCTTGCTAAAAAGTACCAAATCTCAATTTACCCCGCCGACATACCTTAGGAAATGTGTCATTATCCGGAGGCTTACGGGCTAATCGAGTCGGGTGGGTAAAAATATACACCCCTGCAGGGTATTAAACTATTCGAATAGTCATGTCCACGGTTATGGACGACACTTGGTTTTGATTGACATCATCGTTAGACTCTTAAATTAAAACTTAACATGGGATAACCTATTATCGGCATGATGGTTTGTCATGCATGTTAGTTTAGCCAAGTGGGCTGCCATTTTGATATTGGATGAGTTACTTTTGTATCCTTGTCAATTAAAAGTGTTAATAAAAATTGTGCTTACCAAATGGCAATTATAAACTAGTATGTGTAAGATTAAAAGTAGGTGTGTTTTATGCAAAACTAAGCCACTAATGCCTTCCATTGATCAGCCTGTATCATGTATCGATTCTATTTCCTTTGAACAGTCTCTAGCACACATTTCCTTTGAACAGTCTCTAGCACACATACTTATTTTATTTTTGTGTAAGACTTGCGAGTACTCTCTGTACTCAACCGGATTGACCATTTGTTTCAGGTGAGGAAGATTATACTATTGATGAGTTCGTTAGTGCCGACTTTGGTGACGCTAACGAATAGTGCTGTTTCTAACTCCACTCAGTTGCCTCTGGGAGTTGGGCACACTTGGATGGACCTTTTGGTGTATTATAGTTGTCTTTCCATTGCATACTTTTGTTAAGGTTTTAGTTGACTGTTTGGTCATTTATATAAATTGTGTATATGAGTCCTAGTCACATAAGTTACCTTTTAATAATGTATGACTGTGTACAATGTTGTTCAGGATATGTGCGTATTAGCCATTGATCTTGAGAGCTAATGCGAGATACATATCTGGGAACTTGAAATTGTGCTCGTTTCCTGATAAGAGTTATGCCTCTGACGTAATCTCTTGACTTGAAGCGGATTCGATTTCGGGGTCCGACAGCGTCCGCCACACCGCCAGTGATGAAGGAGATGTGTGTCGCCGCCTCGTCTCATGCATGCATCATTTCCTCATATGCCTGCGCCACATGGCGGTGCGTGTACGAGACGAGGCCACAGGGCACACCTCCTTCCTTGGCGGCAATATGGCGGTCGCAGCGGACATGCAACGTGCTTACCAGGTGGTGGCGCGGGTATGTGACACGGCGATAGTGTGGCAGATGCGCCAAACAGGCGGCGTGCGTACGAGAAAGGATGGTTGTACGAGAAGGAATAGGTTAAAATTATGCTTCTTTATAATTTTACCCGTCTCGTAGTTCTACTACTTACACTTGAAGTATAATTAAATCCCAACAAATCTTATCCATTGGATCAAAAGGAATGAACGTCTTATATTAGATTGAGGGTACAGTAAGAGAGCTCTCATGTTAATGTCATAGTTTCTGCACTGAGTTTGTCTTCTTTAGTATATCTTTTCAAGGCAGATTCTGTACTTTTGATTGTGCATGTTTTTTTAATGGATTTTGTGCGTTGCTATGCATTGGAAGATCAGTTTGTCTTTCTCGCTTTATTACTTTTCCATATTAGACCAGCAGATAAACTAAACTCTATATTTCGCAATTTGATCAACTATTGATTTTGTTTTGATGCCATGCAACCATATTCGATGGTACTTGCGTTCTTCTAATTCAGGCACTGATTTCTTTTTCAAACAATGATCTAAATCATGGTGCGTGGCGTTGATATATTACTAATTAGGCAAACATTGTATAGAATGGATAAGAGCAATTTTATTCTTGTGGAACAGGGAGGAAACAGTCAACCCAGAAAGTATACTCGTTTTTTTCGAGGTAAAAGGGAACATTACTGATTAAACAGGATTAGTCAGTACATACCTCCTCGGTGATGAGGGATTGAATACATAAAGGAATTCCAGAAAGCCAAACCACACAAGTGAGTCGTTTTGCTAACTAAGCAAGTTCATGCGCTACCCTGTTTTGTTTCCTTTTCACATGGACAACTTTTACCTCCTGTCAATGCTTGCCATCGGCCGAAGTCAGGAGGTCATCGCCACACAGTCCGTCTCCAAAATAACAGGGGCATCAATCCACTAGGATGCCATATTTATTCCCACCTTGCAAGCTTCCGATTCAGCCTCCTCTGCATCTGAGCAGAATCGTAATGACTTCCAGGCAACAAGCGACACCTTGCCCTAGAAATCTCGCGCAACAAAGCCCACACCCGCAGCACCCGCCAGATTATCAAACGCTCCATCTACGTTTAACTTGACCCAGCTCTCTCCCGGTGGCCTCCATCTGTGTCTCACGGCGGAAGAGCTGCAGGTCCGCCTTGCCGACGTCCGATCACTTACCACCACCTGCTTCCCTTTGTCATCCGACTTGTCAAACCGTTGTCGGATCATGAACAGTGAGCTGTGGTAGCTCTCCAGAAAGTGTACCAAACTCTGAATACTGCTGTCTCCGTTGGCATCGGTCAAAATATTCCGCACCTGCCAAGTGCGCCAAAGTAGCAGTAGGACGCTGCATCTCTCCTCCATAGTTACTGTACTCAATAAAACCAGCAACCAGTCCGGGTGTATATTGACAAATTTCTCCTCCGGTGGCAATTTCCAAACACCGCGCATAGCATCTCGCAACGCCTGCGCACAGGGTCACAGCTTGATATCCATCCCTCCTCCACGACACCAGACAGAACACAAGTCTTATCCACAGCAAGTGTTCGTCGCCAATTTATTCACCTTTGGTTGGTAAAGCATTGACCACCTGCCTCCAGCAAATACCTGAATTTTGCTTGGAACAGGCGAACTCCACGTGACAAAAATTAATCTTACTTAAAAGGTCTCTATTTTTTTTCTATCAGAATGGCTTAGAAGTCGATTTCACTGGACAATCGTCATTATTGTTGCTGTGCCTATTTGTGTTAGGATGGAACTAACTCGTGCTCTGCCTTTTCCTTCTAGCATCACGGCTTTGTTCCAGTACTATATCGAATGCTTCATTCAACATCAGCTATACAATCCTCAGATCCAAATAAACTACCGTCCAGTGCAGATTGACTACAAAGCTAAAGGGTGGCCCATCTCGTGCTCTTTTTACTTTTTTCCCTCCCGTCAACAGATGACCATACCAAGTTCATATCTGAACGGTAGCAGAGGGTAGCACAGTTGTTTGTTTTATCCATGATTGAAAAATGTTGCAGACTTGCAAATTTTGCACACCTGCAAGTTGAATTCCTGATAGCCCTACAATAAAATCTAATTTGAGAAGCCTTAGAGGTATGGTTCGACTTAACTACTCTGGAATTCCACATGAATTATAGCCTTTTACATAAAGTTACTTTGGATTTTTGGCATTCAAAGCAGATCCAGAGTTATACGCCTGCATTAATCATTTATTAATAACACTTAAGAAGATGGCAAAAATGACTACATGACACTACAATTAATTTCCTGTCATTTGTCGTGGGACACCTAAATTTTATGTATTCCCGAAAGACACTATAAAATGTATTTCTTTGCTGCAGGATAATAAGACTATTATAATATTATTTTCGGTCAGATAGGAGAGAGATTTTTTTTGAAAAAACACTTCTGGTGTCATGACTGGTCCGAATAGCATAGCTAAAGAGTTGTCGGGTCCGAATCGCATATCTACGAGCTTCCTCCTCCTCTCCATCTCTCTTGGCCAAACATAGAGGCAGGGAGCATGACGTTAGAGATGACCGGCGGCGGGGTGAGAAGGACGGAGGAGGGCACACGACGCGTTCTCGAACGTGGGGAACTCGTTTGAGGTGTCAAGGTGGAGCTGGCGATGGCGAGGGCAACGGCACGAGGAAGGAATTCGACGACGATTAGCTCTGGCAGATCCTTTGGCTGGGGAGGGGAAGGGGTCGGAGATGATCGACTTCGCCGGGGGCGGGGAGGTGCGACACAAGGTCGCATAAGCTTCGGTGGTGGCCGGGCCTCGCGCGTCAGACGGAGGAGCTCCAGCGAGGAGAGCGGCTCGCCCTCAGATTTCATCGCTGCGGAAGCGCCCATGCTCGCCGCGCCCAGTCGTCCTCGCGTTCGCGAGTGCCCGCTCTGCGCAGCCCGGCCGCGACTAACGCCATCAGCTCTCCCCGGCCTTGGACTACAAGCATTACACTCAGTAATACGAAAAATGGTATAAAACTAAGAAATAAAACTGGTGCAGTTTTTTAATTCGTGTCGAATTCAAGTATAAAAAAAATTGATGTTCTTTTGTACCTGCAGTAACGTGCTATTTGTCGCGTCGTACTGGTCATGTCCCCTAGGCACCCTACGTGGCTATGTCTAAAGCCCTGCGTCCACTTTGCATAACAGCACATATCAAATACAAACTTTAGGCCTATTAGTCTCCTTGAAGCTAAACATTTCATGTCTCTTGCATGCTTAGGTCAACTTCATTTTATTTAGAACCAGTTGAATGCCCGTATGTGCTACGGTTAAAAAAAAAACAGATTTGTTATTTTTATGTCGTCTCAAATTTTCTTAAGTTTAAGTCAATTGTTGTGACCATTAGATTTGTGTAGAGATTGATGTGTCATATGATTAGATATTGATCTAATAGATAAAACATATGACTTCTGTTTAATAAAATTTTAGTCACCCTACGAATATGCAATCCTAAAAAAAATCATATTATCTCATCAGGTTGAGTAATTGTCACTGTGTTTGGCTTATAACGTGCCCTTGGCTCTGCCACGGTGGACAGCCAAGATCTGTTGTAGCACGTTGAGGCATGGTCGTGGGGCTCGGGCTGCACCACGCCCTCGGGTTGCACTGTAGTGCTCGGCTGTGCTCCGCTGCGTTGTCACCCAGGCTCCGTCCTGACCTGCATTAGCGCTTCCCCTGCTATATCCTCGGCTTCGCTGGTACGTCCAACTGCCTTACGCTGCAATTAAGGTGTGGTTAAATGAACTAATCTAACTGAACAATCAAACTTGCATGTTGATGGAAGCATAGTCGAATGACTAATTAAATAAATGTTCACCTGGTTGCACTCAAAGAACCTCACGCAAAGTGACCAGCCTTAACATTGTGAGAAGAGAACAAAGAAATATGAAAATACAACTTTGCATATGCAAGGATTCTGTAGGACCGGAAAGGCGACTAGAGGGAGGTGAATAGGAGTTTAACCAAAATTTTCTTTTAAGTATTAGATTCAACACAAATTTCACTCCTATAGCTATGAGAGCTATGAAAATCAATAGAAAAACACAGTGGAAGACTTATGTTGAATTTCCTTCAAACCCCCAGAAGAAACAATCAGAAACATAATTTTTTAGCTTAATGAACAGTGCTAATGAATAGGAGCGGTCAGACCGGCTACAGGAGCGGTCAGACCGGTATGGGCGGTCAGACCGGTGAACAGTAAAATCAGCACAGAAACAGTATTTCAGCACGATTTCGAAATCGAAAATTGATCCAACTTTTGATCTACAACTCCAAACTTCATGAAACTTGAAAGATACCTTCCTAAGGATATTAGGAACCTATTCCAAGAAACGATTGAGAAGATCTACATCAAAGTTTTGATCTTTTTCAGTTTTACCGAAGGTGGGTTCAAAACCGAGCAAAAACGAAAAACACGATCTAAAACTTGCTCGTGGGAGATTGATGATCTTGAAGATCCTAGATGTATTCCCACATATCACAGCAAGGTAGAAGAGGGCAAGAGATCAACCAAAAACTCACGGATCAAAGAAAGACTCAAAATCATCAAATAGAGAGAAGGAAGAACACAAAGAGACACATCTTAGGGAAATCATCCATAGATTGATTCATGATGTTACTGGTTACAGTCACTCCCTCAAGGAGGACAAGAGCTCAATCCATGAGCACACAAACAACTCATCTCCCTAGAACCCTAAGCCTTTCTCTTTCTCTCCAAGTCCCTAAAACCAAACTAGGGTTTACAAATGAAGTGCTTGAGGTGGCTTGACCAGCACACCCCCTATTTATAGAGAGGCCTAGCTTCTAGAAGAGTTTCTCTAATGGGCTCCCGTTAAGGCCCAACATGAACGGGACACTTACGCACGCTTTTTAAAGCGCCAAAACCATCATCTCTTGACCTAAACCACTTCATGTTGCGCCGTCCCGCGCCGTGGTTTAGCCAACCGTCACAAAGCCGGTATTTGGTGAAATTACCAAAATACCCCTCCTCGATCCTTCTCCGAAGACCGAGTCCAATCCAGTCGAAGCAATCGCTTGCTCCGCCACGTGTAGGTTGATCAACGGCTCTCATCATGTCGGCAAGTCTCTCCCGTCCGGATCCCACCGGAACCACCAAGGCACTTGCACCGACCCCCGCGCCGCTTGATCAATCCGTCGCACCGAACTGCCTGTTCGATCATCCTCGTCCATTCTGCGCCACGCTTGATTCACTTGACCTCACCCGACATCTATGATTGTTCTGGACCTCAGCTCTCTAAGCTTAGTCCCGATCCTTTCGCCGTTGACCGTCATTGACCTTCAAGACACTGCACAGCAATAGACAGAGGAATCGTCTCCAGAAACAAGTTCTTCACAACTTGACCCACGTTAGTGAAAACATGCAATATGCAACACATATGCAAAGATAAACATGGATATGACCAATCCCAAAATCACTTTCCCATTTAAATCAATGAACAGCACAAAACCGGTCAGACCGCCATTCAATGGCGGTCGATCGCCTGCTGGTCTGACCGCTCTAGCGCCGGTCGGATCACTTTGAACAACGACCTTTGAACATTTGCCGAAAACACGAAAAATAGCAAACCAAAAGTGTCATTGCCAATTGTAACATCATCTTAATATCGTGCACATATCCTCATGATATCCACAATCTCCCCCTTGATGAACACATTGGCAATCTTCCAGAAAATGTAAGTTTTAGGTTTGAAAATAAAAATACTCATCGTTTTCGCGCAAAGGCACAACTTGGTCCATAAGCAAGAGAAAGCCATGGAAATGACCAAGCTGGCTTCAGAATAGTTAAGGCAAGTGAGATAAGGCAACAGAAGGCACAAAAACTTCAATTTCCAGATAATCGCCAAAAATCTCACTTAAGGTCTATATGAAAGAACAATTGTTCTATTTGACCTTCGATCATGGTGAGTATTCACGAATTGCAATTCAGATTCAGAAAAGGCAATAAAACCAAAGGAATGCAAATGAGATGCTCCTACTCACAATGATCACCAATTGTCATGAAAAAACACTTTCTCCCTAAGACTCCAAACAGCTCTAAAACAACATTTTTACCAATCTTTCTCCCCCTTTGACAATGTATTCAGCAAGAGACATGAAAGAAGATAGAGCATGAATGAAATGGAATGGTTGCAAATTTTTTTTTTGTTTTGGTTTTTAGCAACAAGAGCCATGAGAATTATCCAAGAAGACTAGACAAGTATTACACCAAGCCATATTATATGAAGTAGCAATGTTCCATCATGGCAAAACATATATAACAAGCTAAAGCCAACAGAGCAATAATCTGTGTGGAAATAAAAACTTAGCATGTAAAGATATTGAAGATCATAGTTTAACTACAGGTATCCAAAAAGGAGTCAAGCCATGTCTATAAGCAAAATAGAGCCCATAAATTAAACAAAGAGTCAATTTTGAGCATTCTGAGTGCAATTATAAATCAATTTGTTCAAGCATGCGGAATTTTAGCACATTTTAGCACTTTGCTGAAAGACTTCAGGTTTTATCTTAGTAAAGCAAGTCCTGGACTAGGAGTCATCCACAACTGCCTCCTAAGCTTCGACCAAAAGATAATATTGTTTTCTTAGCAATGTGCTAGATCTCAAGCCTTGCCGCGACCATCCCAAGCAAGAAAGCTTAAGAGAGTGATCTAGGTCATCCAAAACTCCTCCTGAGTTCAAGCCTAGTACAATGGCAAGCCGTCTCATGAGAAAGAATTGGTGAGATCAGTTTTTTCGCACAGAAAAGCTTATAATTTTTTCATTTGCTTGACTCAGCTCATTTCAAAACTCATAACAGATTCAAGACTCAATTAAGCATATATGACATGGCGTGAATCATAAGAGGATCACTATAGCAAAACTAGTCACAAGTTTCAAGAAGTTATGTTTTGATTCAAATTGCTCACAGATAATTAAACTATCATGGCAAAAACTAAGCTACAGATGAAAAGCCATAACAGAAGTCTTAGCACACTAACACAAGACATGGCAAGGTATAAAGTATGAAAACAAGTCATACAAGGATAATAATCAAAGCTCCATGAAAATATATTACAATGCAAGTTGTAGAAAAGAAAATGCATTATGATACAATGAATGCAACAGAGCAAAACTCCCCCTCAAAATAGGCCAAGAGGACTAATAACTCCTAACTCTCCCCGCAAAGTAGCAAAACGAGAAGAATCAAGAGCCTTAGTGAAAATATCAGCAACCTGCTGCTCAGACTCAACAAAATGAAGCACAACATCACCTTTCTCAACATGGTCTCTCAGAAAATGAAATCAAATATCAATGTGCTTGGTCCTAGAGTGTTGCACTGGGTTTTTGGCAATGTTGATGGCACTAGTGTTGTCACGAGAAAGAGGAACACTATCCAAAAACAACCCATAGTCCCATAAAGTAGACAAGATCCAGAGAACTCGAGAGCAATCGCTGTCGCAGCCTACATACTCGGCCTCGGCGATGGACTGCAATGTAAGACTGCTTTCGAAGACCAAGAAATAAGAGATGTGCCCAAGAAATGACAAGTGCCAGAAGTACTCTTCCTATCCACTCTACACCCCGCAAAATCAGCATCAGAAAAAGCTCGAATCGAGAGAGCAGAATCAGAAGAAAACCAGAGTCCTAAATCAAGAGTGTCTTAGAGGTACCTGAATATGCGCCGCACTGCTTGACGATGAGAAGCACGAGGGGAAGCCTGAAATCGAGCGCACAGACACACATCGAATTGTATGTCCGGCCTCGACGCTGTGACGTAGAGGAGGGAGCCGATCATGCTGCGGTACTCCTTCTGATCCACGGGCTCTCCATCCTCATCAGGGTCCAGCACGGTGGTTGTAGCAATAGGAGTAGACATTGGTCTATTGCTTCCCATGTCGAAGCGCCGAAGAAGGTCCTTTGTATACTTACTCTGATGAATGAAGATGCCTTCTTTCAGTTGCTTGACTTGAAGACCAAGGAAGAAGGTCAATTCTCCCATCATGCTCATCTCGAACTCTCTGCTCATAGAATCTGAAAATTTGGACACCAAAGCATGAGAAGAACCACCGAATATGATATCATCCACATAAATCTGAATCAATAAAAAGTCACTGCCATGCCTGAGAGTGAACAAGGTTTTATCAACCATTCCCATTTTGAACTCATTATTAAGCAAGAAACTCTTAAGCCTATCATACCAAGCTCTAGGGGGTTGCTTCAATCCATACAGGGCTTGGGAGAGTTTGAAAACACGGTTTGGGAACTTGTGATTTTCAAAGCCAGGTGGTTGCTTGACATAGACCTCTTCTTCTATGAAACCATTAAGAAATGCACTTTTGACATCCATTTGAAAAAGCTTAAAGCCCTTAGAAGAAGCAAAAGCTAGCAGAATGCGAATGGCTTCTAATCTAGCGACAGGAGCGAAGGTCTCTTCAAAGTCTAAGCCCTCTACCTGGGAATAACCTTGAGCTACAAGCCTAGCCTTGTTGCGAACTACTAACTCATCCTCACTTTGCTTATTTTTGAAAATCCATTTTGTTCCAATTACATGAATATTAGGTGGAGGTTCAACTAAGGTCCAAACTTTGTTTCTTTCAAAATTTTCAAGTTCTTCATGCATGGCATTGACCCAAGAGGAATCAGATAAAGCATGGGTGACATCTCGGGGTTCAAAAGACGCAACAAAAGCAGAATGCGCATGAGAATCTCGAGAGATAAACCTGGAGCGAGTAACTCGCTCATTGAGATCCCCAATCATCTGCTCAGGCGAATGTCGTCGCTGGATGTGAAGAGGAGCTCCTGGTGCAGAAGTGGCCTCTACCTCATGAGCTGCGGAGGTAGGAGTAGAGCCACTCAGATCGTCGGTGGAGATAGGAGGAGGCTGCTCAGCTGAAGCTGGGGTAGTGGTAGCAGGCTCTCCAACCATCTCAGAAGAAACTTGAGGATGAATTGGGTCCTCATCCTCAGAGTCATCGTCGACGAAAATGCTTTCTCGAATATCAGAAACCTGTGTACCTGCAGCATCGGGTCTAGTACCAAGACTAGCCTCATCAAAAGTGACTTCGCAAGTCTCAACAATTTTGTTAGTATCCAAATTAAATACACGATAGCCACGAGAATGAGCAGGATATCCAAGAAATATGCCATCAAAACATCTAGATTCAAATTTATCCAAATTGCCATGTTTAAGAATGAAGCACTTGCAACCAAAAATCTTGAAATGAGAGACTTTAGGCCTATGACCAAATCTAAGCTCATAAGACGTCTTGCCAATCACAGATCTCAAGAAAACCCTATTTGAGACATAACAAGTAGTAGAGATCGCCTCAGCCCAAAACCTCCTAGGTGTAGAATGCTCATCTAGCATGGTTTTAGCCATCTCTACAAGGGTCCTGTTCTTTCTCTCTACAACGTCATTCTGCTGGGGAACTCTAGGAGAAGAGAACTGATGCTCAATTCCCCTATCAGTGCAGAAAGTGGCAAAAGAAGAGTTCTTGAATTCTGTCCCATTGTCACTCCTAATGACTCTCAAAGCTCCAGGAAGATCAACAGCTGGTCTAAGGACCAATTCTCTAAAAAATCCAAAAGCCTCGTCCTTAGAAACCAGAAAATAAACCCATGAGTACTTGGAGAAGTCATCTACAATCACAAGCACATACCATTTCCCACCAGCAGACTGAACTCTAGAAGGACCAACAGTGTCTAAATGCAAGAGCTGACCTGGACCATCAGTCATCACTAAAGTAAGAGGTGGATGAGAAACAGAAACCATCTTACCATGTCTACAGGGAGCGCACACTAGGTCTCTAACAGCCTTCAGCCTAGGCAACAATCTAATCAAATCCTTGCTACTGACTCTAGTCAAGTGGTCGAAACCTATGTGTTCAAGTCTACGATGCCATAAAACTAGATCATGAGAATCAGAAGCAACAAGACATCTAGGATTGGAAGCAGAAGAAACACAAAATCAGCACTGAAAATCCTCTCAAACCTAGTTAACCCAAAGACAAGCTCACCCGACGAGTCCAGAACTCTACACACACCACTCTTAAACCTTACCTCTAGACCCTCATCAAGCAGCTGAGAAACAGATAGCAGATTATACCTCAGCTTACTTACCAAAGCGACGTCCTTAAGCATGAACTTGTTGTTGACGCCAAGACTGTGCCCTTAGTCACACATCCGGTGAGAAGCATCCCCAAATGTGATCAACTCATTGCCGGATGCACGTGTGAGGGAGGAGAACCATCTAGAATCTCCAATCATGTGTCGAGAACATCCAGAGTCAACAAGCCATATGTCCTCCTTCCTCGCACGACGGACCTACAGGGCATAAGCAGAAAACATCCGTGCCTCATGTAAGGACCCGGAATATTTAACTAGTAACACTTAACCTCCAAATGGTTCTAGCGTTACTAATTAAACATTCTAAGCCTCGATGGACATATGCTTCCCAGAATTGCAGCATATGCACATCATCACAAAATTACACATCATTTCCATACAACATACATCACTAAGTTCAACAACGACATACATAAACTAAAGTTATTACAAAAGAGCCGACCGACCAAATAGAACAACAAACAAGAAAGACAGCGGAAGCAAAAGGTGCCATAAGATGGCTAGAACAAAAGTCGACCGGTTAGCCAACACCCACAAGGCAACCGACCGGGCCGCCAAGCTAGACGCCTCGAAGACTACCACAGCACAGCTCACAAAAGTGAGGCCCCTCAAGCTCACCTTCTTCCTCTGCAACAATACATCTAAGCAAGATAACTGAGTACACAAAGTTACTCGCAAGATCGACGTGTGGAATAGCGCACCTATTCATAAACTACATGCAAGCTTATTTAGGTGGAGGTTGTATGTCTCGCTTGCATAAAGCCAACTTTATTTGCAATAATGAAATACATTTAAAAGCAAGTTTACAAACCAATTTTAATGTTGAAAGTAACAAATGAAAATAATGATAAATACAAGCAACCACCTAGAAGTGACTATCCCAATAGCCACCACAACATAGCACGAATCCCAGATTCGTACCACCCATCAAGTTTTAATTAAAAGGTTGTAGTCTAACTCTTGAAAGCTTACCCAAGCGTGTCCATAACCTAGGACGAGGCTATTCGAATAGTTTTAACCTCAGAGGTGTACCAATGTACCCACACTTCGATCGCTTTAAGCCACAAAGCACACTTCCGAAGGTATGTCGGCACGGCTAAGTCCTACGAGACGTTTTCCAATATTGTGTATTAACCCCGAGCCGCTCGTATGGATAGAAACTCATACGCTTACATTGCAAGCCAAAGACAACCACCATCACGGAAGCCTTTCGGACACTACAATGCTCCCACCTCCATCCCTCCTGCGACTCCCTGCGACCCGAAGCCAACACACGCCAAAGTACTAAGTCAAGAGAGGTCTCATACCCTCTAGTGTGGTTAGCACGCACAAATTGCTCGGGTAACAGGTACTCACAAGATGTTCGGTCCTTAATTGACTCGGGCACCATTCCATCCACACCTAAAATCACACCATCTTACCATTGTGCCCAAGTCTAAATCATTTTGCTTTTTAGTTTTAGTTTTCATAAGTAGACATGGCACAAGGTGGAAATCATAAATCATAATAAGTTTTGTGTGATCAAGGTTATCGACAAGTCGATAACCGCCCATTTCTACCGAAGCTAAGCATGGCTAAGCAATTAATTCGCAAACTACTAAGTGACAAGAGCTCATCCACGAACTCTAAATCACAGCAATGCCTAGGCTCATGGTAGTAGAGGATAATCATTTGCTAAGGAAATGCATCTACTAGGCCAACTAACGACAATAGTTTAACACAAAGTAGCAATGCATACATAGAAGTTGTAATCAACATAAATACTTAAAATACTTGGATTAACATGATCAAACTGCTTGCCTTACTGGATTTGTTCTTGCTGCAGAGGGGAGTGCTCAGGTTCAAAGTTTCCTTCGGAACCTAACGCGAAAAGACGATAAAACCGATAAGAACGAAGAACACCCAAAAAGGAACTCAACAGCAAAGAACATCCAAATCCCATGAAATTTCTACAGCAGCTAGAGGTTGATTTTAGACAATTTTAGAAACAAGAATCACTTCATTTGGACTTAGCATGAAAAAGTTATGGCTAATCTAAGTTCTCTCAGCCTGAAAAATTCATAATTAATTTAATTTCGGTTACTGTTCATGGAGAAAATTTCTAGAATGATCTGGAACTTGAAATTTCTATGGTAGGTAGATATGGTTATCCTAACAACAGCAAAACTGAGTTTGCACAAATTGGAGTTCTAATGAATTAGTTATGATTTTTCTAAGCTCTAAATCTAGCATATATCATTTTTCAGGAACATGAATAAAGACAAAGCCCAGTTCATATTAAAGCATGTCTATAGACAATTTTTACCAAGTTGAGTTTGCTCAGTTTGGAATTACAGAGAATAAGTTATGCATTTTACAATTTTTCCATGAATTTCTAGACATCATTTTTCACTAAACAAGATCATGTAGTTAAATCATTTTCGCTATATGACAGGGCCTAATTTCATTCTCGATTAAAGTTCATCCTATAACAAAGCTACAAAGAATCGAATCAACAAAGCTACAAAGAATGGAATCATTCAAAAGGAATTAAAATGACAAAGTTATGCACTTTTGAAGTTTGAAACAATAAAAGACTAAGCAAATTTGAGCTCTCGGGGGGTCCAAACGAACTGAAGGAAAAGGAGAGGTCGTGGGCCGTTAGATCAAGATCTGACGGCTACGAGCCTCGAAGCACAGCGCACACAAGACCACCTCCCACCGGGAGGTCCGGGCGATTGAGATTAGATCCAACGGCCACGACCGGTGCATGCACAAAGCGACGCAAAGGAGGTCCTAGCGCCTAACAGAGGTCGTGACCGTCAGATCGAGATCTGGCGGTCCCGAGCACTAGGGGAGGTCCTAAGGCTTTAAATCTGAGGAAGGAGGTCTAGCCCGTTAGATCTAAATCTAACGGTTTAGACCAGAGGAGGAGGTCCTAACGCTACGGATCCAAAGGAGGAGGTCCTAGACGGTCAAGATCTCCAGGGGGAGGTCTTGAGCGGCTGGGATTTACACGAGGAGGTCTTGGATGGCCAAGATCTACTCGGGGAGGTCCTAAGCGATAGTGTTTTAATCGGGGGAGATCTGGACGGTTCAGATCAGGCCTAGGGAGGTCCTGAACGGTCCAGATCGAGGCGGAGGGAGCGCTGAGGATTTAACAAAAAGAGATCTAACGCTCAGATCTAAACCGGGGAGGTCGTGAACGGCTAAGATCGAGCCTAAGAGGTCCTGAGCGGTGTTTTCTTTGTAAAAGGCCAGGGGTGGCTTTTTACAAAGAGGACCCCGAGGGTGGTCTTTGCAAAATGACCGAGGGGAGGTCTTTTTGCAAAGAGGACCTCGGTGGAGGTCCAAGGGTTGGTTTTGGCAAAATGACCCAGAGGAGGTCCTTTTGCGCCGGAGTGGTCCTAGCGGCTATGATTTAACCGGGGTGGTCCCAAGCGGTTAGGATCAACCCAAGGGGAGGTCCAAGCGCGCAAGATATTACACAGAGCCAGATCTAACGGCTAAGAGCTAATCCCAGGAGGTCTTTAAAGGCCGAGATAGAACTAGGGAGGTCCTGGGACTTAGAAATTTACGCGGAAACCCATCTACGGTACAGATCTAACCGAGGGTAGTCTTAACGGCTGAGATTAAACTAGGGGGAGGTCTTACACTTAAGGGTTTTCACGGAAAAGATCTAAAGGTCCAGATCTAGCCCTAGGGAGGTCTTAGACGGCCAAGATGACCCCGAAGAGGTCCAAAGACTTGACAAAAACGCGACAAGGTACAGAGCTCGACGGTGAGCTCGCCGGCACGTCGCCGACGACCAGAGCCGCGGCGGCGCTACCCAATTATGCCAAAATGTTCGCAATACTATTGCGAACCTAGTGGGAGCGTTCTCGACGGCGGAGCAGGCCTAGAACGCCGGCGAGCCGGAGGAGGGCGGAGGACAAGTTTCGGTGAAAACCGAAAACGGCGAAGAGGTCCACTACACGCTAAGCTATCAAGTGCTCGAGCTCTACGGGGCTAAAATGGACTCACCAGGGCACAGGGGTGGTCTAGAGGAGGTCGGAGGAGTGCCGGCGGCGGAGTAGTTCACCGGAGATGAGGAAGACAACGACGATAGTGGCTCCTGAGCAATCATAGAGAAAAAGGGTGATGAGGAACACTACGCGATGACCTTAGGAGGCTCCAGAACCAGGGAATCGAGTGGAGGAACCTCATCGGAGATGGGGACGAAGGGGTGCCCTTACGGCCGCAACCCACGAAGTCTCCAGTCCGAGTTGCCCCTGTGAAAACAACCCAAACCGGAGTTAGGGACGACTTTGCGATGACCAGGGGCCTTCAGGGAAACAAGATTAGGGCAAGAGGACCACTGGAGGACCCAAGTTCACCAAAGGAGCTCACGCGGCCAGAAATGGCGGAAATGAGCTCAAGGTGAGATTTGGCGCTCAACCTTACAGAGAAAGGTTTGGGAGGGCGACTGGAGGTAGAAGGTGACTAGAGGAAAGCCTCGGAGGTGCTCATGTAGCTCAGAGCTGATTGAGCTCGAGGACAGAGGTTTAATGGCGATGGGACAAAAAGGGTTCTGCCGCGCGAGAAAACGAGGTGAGGAGGCAGGTAAGGTCAGAGCAAAGCTGACACAGTTGACAACAGGGGGGCTCCGAGCCGTTGCAGGCCCCACGGTGATCTGACACCGCCACGCTCACTGCGCGCACGCCGCGCATGGCGGAAAGAGGAAGAAGAAGAAGAAGAGGAGGTCGGGGTGGTCGTGAGCGTTGGATTTCAAATCAACGGCTCACACACGAGGACCGTGGTCGAGCTTCGGTGCGCCTAGTGACTCGACTTGGCTCGGCGAGACCATTGGCTAGGTCGACTCGGTCCGACTCGAGCCCAGTCCGACTGCACCTAAACCGAGTTTTCAAGCTGATTTGGAGTTTGAGGATTTGATTGAGATAGCAAACTCACTCCAAAAATTATGAATTTTTTTTACAGGAGCTTGCTAGCTGAGTGATTAACCTTGTATAAAATTTCCAGAGGTTTTTGTGCTATACATTTTCCTCCAAAAATTCCACAAGGTGTTGGTCCCAAGTTTGACCAGAATTTGAGTAGGTTTGACTGACCTCCAAAAGTATTCAAACAATTTTAAAAAAATTGTGAAATTGTCCAGAGGAGTCACATACCAACCCAAGAATTTAGGAAAAATATTTCCAGGAGATTATTACAAGATGGAACCAGAATGTTTTTGAAGGATTAAGATTTGGATCAAAGACTCGTGACTTTGTATTCCCATAACTTCTTGTACAGTAGCTGCTCAGTACAAACAGGAAATACAAGATGTAAGAAAAAGTTTTAATTTCTACTCATTTTCTTACATTTGAAACACAAGCCTAAAATTGGGATGTTACAACTCTCCCCCCTTACAAGAATCTCGACCCGAGATTCCGTTTACTCGGAGAAGAAGGAAGGAAAATCTGCGCGAAGGCGATCTTCTCGCTCCCAAGTTGCCTCATCTTCAGAATGGTTTGACCATTGAACCTTAAGGAACTTGATGACACGGTTCCTTGTTCTCCGTTCAGATTCCTCAAGAACAGGAATAGGATGCTCGCGGTAGGTCAAATTCTCCTGCACATCGAGAACCTCCAACGGAGCTTCCTCAGTCGGGACACGGAGGCACTTCTTCAGGTGTGAGACATGGAACACATCATGCACACCCTCAAGTGCAGCTGGTAGCTCCAACCTGTAAGCAACAGCTCCAACTCTCTCGATGATGCGATAAGGCCCAACATATCTAGGAGCCAACTTGCCCTTGACGCCAAAACGTTGATGGCCCTTCAAGGGTGAGACTTTGAGATACACAAGGTCATTGGGCTCAAAGCTCAACTCACGGCGACGGCGATCTGCATAGCTCTTCTGCCTGGACTGGGTCGTGCGCAGATGCTCGCGAATCAACTGGACCTGACTCTCGGCCTCATTAATCGACTCTGGGCCAAAAAATTGCCGCTCACCAGTCTCTGACCAGTTCAAAGGGGTTCTGCATCTCCTCCCATACAAGGCCTCAAATGGTGCCATGCCAAGACTGGCCTGAAAGCTGTTGTTGTAGGAGAACTCAGCAAAAGGTAGGCACTTCTCCCACTTCTTCCCATAGGAAAGAACACAAGCACGGAGCATATCTTCCAACACTTGGTTGACTCGCTCCGTCTGGCCATCAGTCTGAGGATGGTAAGCTGAACTGAAAGTAAGACGGGTGCCCATAGCCCCTTGCAATTTATGCCAGAAACGAGAGGTGAAAAGAGAACCACGATCTGACACAATCGTTCGTGGCACACCATGAAGGCACACAATGCGAGATACATAGAGATCTGCCAACTGACTAACACTGAGGTTGGTACGCACCGCCAGAAAATGCGCTACCTTAGTCAATCGATCGATGACAACCCAGATGGCATCCTTCCCAGAGGAAGTACGGGGCAAACCAGTGATGAAATCCATGCCCACGGAATCCCACTTCCACTCTGGCACTGGCAAAGGCTGAAGGAGGCCTGTTGGACGCTGATGCTCGGCCTTCACACGACAGCACACGTCGCATTCGGCAACGAATCTGGCAATCTCGCGCTTCATACGGGTCCACCAGAATCTCTGACGAAGGTCCTGATACATCTTGGTAGCCCCGGGATGGATGGATAAAGGAGAATCATGGGCTTCGCGGAGAATCAAAACCCGCAATTCCATAACCTTAGGAACCACAAGACGCAGCCCAAACCACACAACGCCATGCTCATCCTCTGAAAAGCACTTGGCTATCCCATCCTTGATATTCTGCTTGATCTGGCTCACACCAACATCTGTCTGCTATGCCGCCTTGATTTGGTCCACCAAGGTTGGTTGCACAACCAAGGTAGCGAGAGAACTGTGCTCAATCAAACCCAAATTGAGGCGCTGAAATTCTGAAATTAGAGCAGGCTGCTGCTCTTGGAGCATCAACATGTTGCAATACACCTTCCGACTGAGTGCATCCGCAACGACATTGGCCTTGCCCGGATGGTACTGAATACCCATGTCATAATCCTTGATCAACTCCAACCATCTTCTTTGCCTGAGGTTCAGATCTGGCTGGGTGAAAAAGTACTTCAAGCTCTTGTGGTCAGAATACACCTCACAACGGTTACCAATCAGATAATGCCGCCAAATTTTGAGTGCATGAACCACTGCAGCTAGCTCCAAGTCATGAGTAGGATAGTTGAGTTCATGAGGCCTCAACTGCCGCGATGCATAGGCCACAACCTTGCCTTCCTGCATAAGAACACAACCAAGACCCTGACGAGAAGCATCACAAAAGATATCAAAACTCTTGTGAATATCAGGGAGAACAAGCACTGGGGCTGAGGTCAACCGCTTCTTGAGTTCCTGAAAACTCACATCACAAGCAGTGGACCACTCAAACTTCTTGTCTTTCTTGAGCAACTCGGTCAAAGGCTTCGCAATCTTGGAGAAATTCTCGATAAAGCGGCGATAGTAGCCAGCCAAACCAAGAAAACTCCGCACATCGGTGACTGACTTGGGCTGACCCCAAGATAGCACATCACTGACCTTGCTAGGATCTATAGCCACACCTCCTGCGGAAAGAACATGGCCCAAGAACGCCACTTCCTTCAACCAGAACTCACACTTGCTGAATTTTGCATACAGCTGGTGCTCACGCAGCTTGCCCAACACAAGCTTAAGATGCTCAGCATGCTCTTCTTCACTCTTGGAGTAGATAAGGATATCATCGATGAATACCACCACAAACCTATCCAAAAACTCCATGAATATCGAATTCATAAGGTTCATGAATAAAGCAGGAGCATTAGTCAAACCAAAAGACATGACGGTGTACTCGTAAAGACCATAACAAGTAGCAAAGGCCGTCTTCGGAATATCCTCGCCGATCCCGACTTGATGATAGCCCAACCTCAAGTCAATCTTGGAGAACACACGGGCTCGGACAACCGATCAAAAGGTCATCAATACGGGCAAAGATACTTGTTCTTTACCGTCACTTCATTAAGCGGACGGTAATCAACACACATGCAAAGGTATTGTCCTTCTTCACAAAGATAATCGGACAGCCCCAAGGAGATGAGCTAGGACGGATAAAACCCTTCTCTTGCAGCTCACCTAGTTGCTTCTTGACTCCTCCAACTCATTAGGAGGCATGCGTCACGGCCTCTTTGAAATAGGGCGATGCCGGGCAGCAACTCTATCACGAACTCCAGGTCTCGAACGGGAGGCATCCCAGGCAAATCTTCAGGAAAAACATCGGCGAAGTCACACACAGTAGGGACATCGCGAATCTCCAATGCTGGCTTTGCTTCAAGGGAATAAAGATGGGGCTCTCGCAACTGCGGTGAAAACCCAACCTGTTCACCTGAAGGGCTGGTGAGGTAGACAATCTTCCTGGCACAATCAATTTGCCCCAAGTGTTGGGACAACCAATCCATGCCAAGAATCACATCCAGGCGCGCCGAGTCGAGTAGGATAAGATTCGCCAAGAATCCCACTCCTTTGATGTGGATAGGAACATCCCTGCATACTTGGTCACTCTCATTTCCGAACCGGGAGCGAATAGCGATGGAATCCCCAAAGGAACACAAGAAGTCCACAATCAACGAAGAAACGACCTCGAGATAAAGAATGCGAAGCCCGAGTCAAATAAAGCGTAGCGGGATGTAAATTAACAAGAAGCGTACCCAACACCACGTCGGGCGCCTCGTGCCTCCTCACCGAGATATGGTTGACTCGGCCGCTCCCAAGCACGGGTCTTACGGTCGGTGGGTGACCACTCCTTGCCGCGTCCTCCATTGGGACGAGGGCCGCTCGATCTTCTTAGGACAACTACTAGCGTAGTGGCCCTTGTTGTGGCGATGAAGCGGTGGCGTCGGCCGCGGGGTTGCGGGAACACCTGCTGTTGGGTTGCAGCGCCGTGGCGAGTCACGGCTGCGGAGGACGTGGAGCCGTGCCGGCGGCCTCGGCGGTGGTGAAGCCAAAGAATGGGCCACCGGTGCAGCCCAACTCGGGACGAACGAGGCCGCCTGCGGCATGGACCGGGCCTCCCACTTGCGCTTGCGGGACTCGCCCAGCGCTCTCGCCTTGTGCTCGGCGACGATGGCCTTGTCCACCAAGGTCTGGAAGTCGGGGAAGTCCACAATAGAGAGCTTGTCCTGCAGCTCCTCAGACAAGCCCTCCATGAACTTCTCCTGCTTGGCCTCATCAGTGGCCACCTCAGCAGGAGCGTACCTCGCTAGATGGTTGAACTCGTGGAGGTACTCCGTCACAGACTTGCGCCCCTGTTTGAGCGCAAGGAACTCCTTCTTCTTCAGCTTCATCAGGCCGGCGGGGACATGGGCCCGACGGAAAGCTGACCGGAACTCCTCCCACGAGACCACGTGTCCCGCGGGCTGCATGGCGAGGAAGTTCTCCCACCATGAGAGTGCCGCACCCTCCAGCTGATGGGATGCGAAAAGTGCCCGCTCCTGCTCCTGGCACTGAGCAACGTTGAGCTTCCGCTCAACCAGACGCAGCCAGTCGTCTGCGTCCAAGGGATCCTCGGACCGGGAGAAGGTGGGAGGCTGCGTGCGAAGGAACTCCGCAAGTCCCCCACGAGACTGGTGACCACCTCCAGATCCAGAGGCACCAGAGGGAGTGGAGGTGTTCCTGGCGATAACCTCCAACACCCGGCGGTCCTCCGAACGATTGCGTTCGATTTGCATGAGGACTTCCGCCATGGTCAGAGGAGGGGGAAGCTCCTCATCGGGACTACCTGGCTGATTTCGACCACTACGGGTCCCACCAGCCATCCTGTTTCATTAAGACAAGTTAGATACAGTTCGAGACCCAAGAGCACGGAAATCCAAACTCAAATAAAAGGGCTCAAAAGTAACCGCAAAAGAGCGCAAGAGCATAAGTCACCAAATCAACTTCCCGAAACGACTAACCCGTATGGAAGAACGAGTAATCGTTTGAGAAGACCCAAAATTTCAGAACTAAATTCTAGCTCAAAACAGCCCAAAAATCAAGGTACAATCACCTAATAGAGTATAGGCATTTAGCTAATTTCATATCACTTCTTACCCTTTTATTCCCTCAAGTTTTAGTTGAATTAACCTCTCATTATCAGCACTAGATACTAGTTACAAGCTAGCTGTCCAATTCTGCCCCTTGGCCGAAATTTGAGGCTGCAGGAGCTCCTACTCTTCACTCCAACCAGCCAATACTTCAATTTACAACACTCATGGTTCTCCCAAAACCAAACTTAATCGATAAATAACTAGCTTTTGAAAGAAAGAGAGGAACAACTTTTCCAAAACTTGATCAAGAGTAAGGTGAGATGAGTAAGCTAAGACAGGTAAGCAGTAAAATCAGAGAACTTACTTAAGTTTTCATAAACCTTTTTGACACTTGAACATAGGTTTTCAAAATATCCTAGAGGCGACCAAGCTAGGGGTTTCTACGGTCAGTATGGCTCTGATACCAACTTTGTGAGGACCCGGAATATTTAACTAGTAACACTTAACCTCCAAATGGTTCTAGCGTTACTAATTAAACATTCTAAGCCTCGATGGACATATGCTTCCCAGAATTGCAGCATATGCACATCATCACAAAATTACACATCATTTCCATACAACATACATCACTAAGTTCAACAACGACATACATAAAGTAAAGTTATTACAAAAGAGCTGACCGACCAAATAGAACAACAAACAAGAAAGACAGCGGAAGCAAAAGGTGCCATAAGATGGCTAGAACAAAAGTCGACCGGTTAGCCATACACCCACAAGGCAACCGACCGGGCCGCCAAGCTAGACGCCTCGAAGACTACCACAGCACAGCTCACAAAAGTGAGGCCCCTCAAGCTCACCTTCTTCCTCTGCAACAATACATCTAAGCAAGATAACTGAGTACACAAAGGTACTCGCAAGACTGACGTGTGGAATAGCAGACCTATTCATAAACTACATGCAAGCTTATTTAGGTGGAGGTTGTATGTCTCGTTTTGCATAAAGCCAACTTTATTTGCAATAATGAAATACATTTAAAAGCAAGTTTACAAACCAATTTTAATGTTGAAAGTAACAGCGAAAATAATGATAAATACAAGCAACCACCTAGAAGTGACTATCCCAATAGCCACCACAACATAGCACGAATCCCAGATTCGTACCACCCATCAAGTTTTAATTAAAAGGTTGTAGTCTAACTCTTGAAAGCTTACCCAAGCGTGTCCATAACCTAGGGCGATGCTATTCGAATAGTTTTAACCACGTGAGGGGTGTACCAATGTACCCACACTTGGACCGCCTTTAAGCCACAAAGCACACTTCAAGGTATGCCGGCACGGCTAAGTCCTACGAGACGTTTTCCAATATTGTGTATTAACCCGAGCCGCTCGTATGGATAGAAACCCATACGCTTACATTGTGTCGAAAGACAACCAACCATCACGGGGGAAGCCTTTCGGACACTACAATGCTCCCACCTCCATCCCTCCTGCGACTCCTTGCGACCCGAAGCCAATACACGCCAAAGTACTAAGTCAAGAGAGGTCCCATACCCTCTAGTGTGGTTAGCACGCACAAATTGCTCGGATAATAGGTACTCACAAGATGTTCGGTCCTTAATTGACTCGGGCACCATTCCAGTCACAACCGAAAATCACACCATCTTACCATTGTGCCCAAGTCTAAATCATTTTGCTTTTTAGTTTTAGTTTTCATAAGTAGACATGGCACAAGGTGGAAATCATAAATCATAATAAGTTTTGTGTGATCAAGGTTATCGACAAGTCGATAACCGCCCATTTCTACCGAAGCTAAGCATGGCTAAGCAATTAATTCGCAAACTACTAAGTGACAAGAGCTCATCCACGAACTCTAAATCACAGCAATGCCTAGGCTCATGGTAGTAGAGGATAATCATTTGCTAAGGAAATGCATCTACTAGGCCAACTAACGACAATAGTTTAACACAAAGTAGCAATGCATACATAGAAGTTGTAATCAACATAAATACTTAAAATACTTGGATTAACATGATCAAACTGCTTGCCTTACTGGATTTGTTCTTGCTGCAGAGGAGTGCTCAGGTTCAAAGTTTCCTTCGAACCTAACGCGAAAAGACGATAAACCGATAAGAACGAAGAACACCCAAAAAGGAACTCAACAGCAAAGAACATCCAAATCCCATGAAATTTCTACCGCAGCTAGAGGTTGATTTTAGACAATTTTAGAAACAATAATCACTTCATTTGGACTTAGCATGAAAAAGTTATGGCTAATCTAAGTTCTCTCAGCCTGAAAAATTCATAATTAATTTAATTTCGGTTACTGTTCATGGAGAAAATTTCTAGAATGATCTGGAACTTGAAATTTCTATGGTAGGTAGATATGGTTATCCTAACAACAACAAAACTGAGTTTGCACAAATTGGAGTTCTAATGAATTAGTTATGATTTTTCTAAGCTCTAAATCTAGCATATATCATTTTTCAGGAACATGAATAAAGACAAAGCCCAGTTCATATTAAAGCATGTCTATAGACAATTTTTACCAAGTTGAGTTTGCTCAGTTTGGAATTACAGAGAATAAGTTATGCATTTTACAAATTTTCCATGAATTTCTAGACATCATTTTTCACTAAACAAGATCATGTAGTTAAATCATTTTCTGCTATATGACAGGGCCTAATTTCATTCTCAGATTAAAGTTCATCCTATAACAAAGCTACAGCAACTGGAATCATTCAAAAAGGAATTAAAATGACAAAGTTATGCACTTTTGAAGTTTGAAACAATAAAAGACTAAGCAAATTTGAGCTCTCGGGAGGTCCAAATGAACTGAAGGAAAAGGAGAGGTCGTGGGTCGTTAGATCAAGATCTGACGGCTACGAGCCTCGAAGCATAGTGCACACAAGACCTCCTCCCACACTGGGGAGGTCTGGACCGTTGAGATTAGATCCAACGGCCACGACCAGTGCATGCACAGCGCACGCAAAGGAGGTCCTAGCGCCTAACAGAGGTCGTGACCGTCAGATCGAGATCTGCCGGTCCCGAGCACTAGGGGAGGTCCTAAGGCTTTAAATCTGAGGAAGGAGGTCTAGCCCGTTAGATCTAAATCTAACGGTTTAGACCAGAGGAGGAGGTCCTAACGCTACGGATCCAAAGGAGGAGGTCCTAGACGGTCAAGATCTCCAGGGGGAGGTCTTGGCGGTGGGATTTACGAGAGGTCTTGGATGGCCAAGATCTACTCGGGGAGGTCCTAAGCGATAGTGTTTTAATCGGGAGATCTCGGGCGGTTCGAGATCAGGCCTAGGAGGTCTGAACGGTCCAGATCGAGCGGAGGAGGTTTGAGCGAGATTTAACAAAAGAGATCTAACGCTCGATCTAAACCGAGGAGGTCGTGAGCGGCTAAGATCGAGCCTAAGAGGTCTGGCGGTGTTTTCTTTGTAAAAGGCCGGGTGGCTTTTACAAAGAGGACCGAGGTGGTCTTTGCAAAATGACCGAGGGGAGGTCTTTTGCAAAGAGGACCTCGGTGGAGGTCCAAGGGTGGTTTGGCAAAATGACCCGAGGAGGTCCTTTGCGCAGAGTGGACCTAGCGGCTAGGATTTAACCGGGGTGGTCCCAGCGGTTAGGATCAGCAAGGGAGGTCCAAGCGCGCAAGATCTTACACGAGCGGATCTAACGGCTAAGAGCTAATCCCAGGAGGTCTTTAAAGGCCGAGATAGAACTAGGGAGGTCCTAGGACTTAGAAATTTACGCGAAAACCCATCTACGGTACAGATCTAACCGAGGGTGGTCTTAACGGCTGAGATTAAACTAGGGGGAGGTCTTACACTTAAGGGTTTTCAGGGAAAAGATCTAAAGGTCCAGATCTAGCCCTAGGGAGGTCTTAGGCGGCCAAGATGAACCGAAGAGGTCCAAAGACTTGACAAAAACGCGACAAGGTGCGAGCTCGACGGTGAGCTCGCCGGCACGTCACCGACGACCAGAGCCGCGGCGTCGCTACCCAATTATGCCAAAATGTTCGCAATACTATTGCGAACCTAATGGGAGCGTTCTCGACGGCGGGCGAGCCTAGAACGCCGGCGGCCGGGAGGGCGGAGGACAAGTTTCGGTGAAAACCAAAAATGGCGAAGAGGTCCACTACACGCTAAGCTATCAAGTGCTCGAGCTCTACGGGGCTAAAATGGACTCACCAGGGCACAGGGGTGGTCTAGAGGAGGTCGGAGGAGTGCCGGCGGAGCGATTCACGGAGATGAGGAAGACAACGGCGATAGTGGCTCTGAGCAATCATAGAGAAAAAGGGTGATGAGGAACACTCGCGATGACCTTAGGAGGCTCCAGATCCAGGGAATCGAGTGGAGGAACCTCACCGGAGATGGGGACGAAGGGGTGCCCTTACGGCCGCAACCCGCGAAGTCTCGATCCGAGTTGCCTGTGAAAACAACCCAAACCGGAGTTAGGGACGACTTTGCGATGACCGGGGCCTTGGGAAACAAGATTAGGCAAGAGGACCACTTGAGGACCCAAGTTCACCAAAGGAGCTCACGTGGCGAAAATGGCGGAAATGAGCTCAAGGTGAGATTTGGCGCTCAACCTTACGAGAAAGGTTTGGGAGGCGGCGGAGGTAGAAGGTGACTAGAGGAAAGCCTCGGAGGTGCTCATGTAGCTCGGTGATCGAGCTCGAGGACGAGGTTTAATGGCGATGGGACAAAAGGGTTACGCCACGCGAAAACGAGGTGAGGAGGCGTAAGGTCGAGCAAAGGCGACACGATTGACAACGGGGGGCTCGAGCGTTGCGGGGCCCGAAGTGGATCGACACCGCCTCGCTCACTGCATGCGCCACGCTTCGCGCATGGCGGAAAGAGGAAGAAGAAGAACGAAGAGGAGGTCGGGGTGGTGCGTGGCGTTGGATTTCAAATCCAACGGCTCACACACGAGACAGGTCGAGCTCGGTGCGGCCTAGTGACTCGACTTGGCTCGAGCCGGACCAATGGTGGGTCGGACTGGGTCCGACTCGAGCAGTCGACTCGGACCTAAGCGAGTTTTCAAGCTGATTTGGAGTTTGAGGATTTGATTGAGATAGCAAACTCACTCCAAAAATTATGAATTTTTTTTTACAGGAGCTTGCTAGCTGAGTGATTGACCTTGTATAAAATTTCCAGAGGTTTTTGTGCTATACATTTTCCTCCAAAAATTCCACAAGGTGCTGGTCCCAAGTTTGACCAGAATTTGAGTAGGTTTGACTGACCTCCAAAAGTATTCAAACAATTTTAAAAAAATTGTGAAATTTTCCAGAGGAGTCACATACCAACCCAAGAATTTAGGAAAAATATTTTCAGGAGATTATTACAAGATGGAACCAGAATGTTTTTGAAGGATCAAGATTTGGATCAAAGACTTGTGACTTTGTATTCCCATAACTTCTTGTACAATAGCTGCTCAGTACAAATAGGAAATACAAGATGTAAGAAAAAGTTTTAATTTCTACTCATTTTCTTACATTTGAAACACAAGCCTAAAATTGGGATGTTACACCTCAGTATTGGGGTTAGTAATAAAAGACTTAGGAATCCAGTACTGAGTCACACGATGCTGAGGAACAATAGTAGAAGCAGCAGTAAAACGATTAAGAGTAAAATCATCAGAATGCACATGAGAAACACCTAGACCTCTCGAATCGACCTACCAAAAGGTCGGTACTCCCCTGTCTACATGCTACTCGTGGTCTCTCCTCATGATATCCTAAACCGAGCATTGCCTAGAACCTCCAAAGGTGTCAAAGAAGTCATCTACCAACCTAGGCCTATGTCTAGCGGAAAGGCAGTGCCTAGCTCTAGAGACTACAGAGATGAAGGAACTCCTCTAATGGACCTCAAAGCACTCATCCTCCCTTCATCTCAATCTTAGCTCTACGGAAGCATAACTCAACAATGTGGCCATCCTTCTTGCAGAAGGTGCAATGGTACTTGACCTTTTGAGGGGTCTGACCTATTGAAGTAGAAACACCTGTCTTGCTAGAAAAAGTTTGGGCAAAACCTGCAGATCTAAAAACAATCTTAGATGGTTTAGGGGGTTCTACCTCAAACAAGCCACTCTCACAGCTCTCGTTATCTTAGGTGGATGATTCTTGGAATGCTCTATTGAATTAAAATCTAAGCCACTATTCTTCACACTCACCTTAGATTTATCAATAATCATGTTGAGGTTCTTCTGATGAACCCGAAGGTCCGATTTGTTGGCCCGATCTTTCGATGAGAACGATAAGTTCGGTACTCGTCGCTCAACTCTCACGATCCTGGCTACGAACACGCAAGGCTCAAAACTACGCAATCGCTGAACTGATTGACAAGTCGTTATCAACCGTGCACGAATACCCGGATGACCTGACCACGAAGGTCGATTCCTGCATACACCGAAGAAGCACGCAAGAAAAAGATAAAACAATCTGAAATTGCAAATAGGAATTGAAATATTGAATTGAGTTGGGATTTTGAAGCGGTATTATGGTTGGTCTAGTCGACACAAGCCAATACACAATGTTGCAACAAGGCTAACTTTTAACTAAACAAAATCCAAGAAAACTAGAGGGGGTGTGGCCTCCTTATATAGGGGAGGAAGAGCCACAAATCTAAAAGAACCAGCAGGGCGGGACTAAATTTGCGGGTTACTGTTCACGTGAACAGTAACCACGCCCCCAAGTGGGCCGTCGGCAGATGGGTCAAGTTCAGTATGATTACAAAGCCCAAATTGGCCCAAACTAGTGATATGATATCTTCTTTTGATGATTGCGATCTGCCCAGAAGGAATTTGGAGGTGAGGCTAGATCCGTTGGAAAGAGGACGAAATATGCTTTCAATCAAGTGCTCGTGGACCTCTAACGGACTCGGTATGTGAAAGTTATGCCTATTTTAAGTTGGTCTTTGTCAGCTGATTCGGAGGCAGAATCGATTCCAAAATAGGTCCACTCGATCGCTTGCTTGTCTTGGACCAAAAGTGACATCGTCTTGCACATATATATATTTCATCATTAGGTAGCATCATATAGTTCATATAATATAAAGACACTCCTAAAAACAAGCTCACTTGATAATTTAAGTGAAGCGTACGAGCTCTTATACTTAGAACATTAAACATAGCAAATATGGTTGTATCCATAGAGGTCATGTCCTCATCATCCTCCCTTTCTTGAAAACAAAGCCGTCCTCGGCTTTTGATAAGCTGAAAATAGGGTAACAAAGAAGCCAAAGTGTATGCATGGTATATGTATATGTCATCTGTTTTAACGGTTCTTCGTTGTTGCACAATTAATGTTAGACGACAGCAGCGATCATAAAAGATCATTGTATTATTAACTCAAGAGTAATCATATATGTGAATGATCAAAACAAAAGTTCTCACACAACAATTATTGCAACTAGTTTTGCAAATGTAAGTGAAACGTTTATGCAATTCAAATCTCTCAAGTTGTAAACTTACAGTGGTAGCACATATGGGCAAATCTACAACTTTTGGAATTAAACAAAATTCACCCATATAATCATATGTCAAACGAGCAATAGCAAATTCATCTAGCAATGGTGAAAAGATTTGTAAGTTCTTCCATAATTCAACATCTTCATTCAGATTGTCCTTACTAGATGGTGCCATAAAAGGTGAACACATAGGCATGGGATGAGCACTAAATTTTATTTGACTCTCATATTGAACAAGATTCAGCACACAAGAATTGTTGTTCGAAACAACATACTTCAATTCATCTATGTGATCACAAGTTATGCATATTTGATATACAAGGAATTGATTGTCTACATCAGAATCTCCAATCAAATTAAACTTAAATCCAGGGGTGTAGGTGCTAAACAAGAATTTCGAACATGCAATTACAGAAACTTTTTCCAAGGTATGTGACAATTTCATAGGTGGATCCAACATAATATAACATAAAGAATTAGCAGGAGAAATTCTAGTCAAAACGTCTTTATGTCTAACCAATTCCACATGATCATTGTATGCGATTAAATCATCACATGAATCATTCAAAATAGCAGGCAATTCAATTACTTCAGCACATGGTGCACTCAAGTTAACAGGTAAATCAACAAGTTTATCGCATGGTGCACTCAACTCAGCTCGCAAATCAATCAAATTATCACAGGATTCATGCAAATTCTTAATAATATCAGATTCTGTAGCTAGGAAATGAATTTCTACCTTCTCAGCACTAGGTTCATCCACCTCATGTGATGCAGTGGTTTCTACTACAATCTGATTTTCCCTTTGCTCAATGATACTAGGCATGAAATCATGGTTATTGTTCTTAGATTGAGTGTTCAAATCAGTACCTTTGGTATTACCTTGTAGGCTCGACTCAGATGATGTTGGTACTGAAGTTGGTGAGTAGTGAGAAGCTTTTCCTTCTTCTTCTTGCTCCAGCTCAATTAACAATGAGCGAGCCAAGGGTGCAAGACAACGAGATAGAGTAATGCCCACAGCAGCAGGGGCGGCAATCATGGTAGATGCAGCAGCAGGAGAAGCAACCAAAGATGATCTTGATGCGGAGGTTTGTACTGTGCACTTATTTGTTTCATGTACACGTGAAGGTGTAGTGGAAGTAGACGAAAAAGCACGAACGGTCTTGGATTGTCGTCCACTGTACTTCTTTTCAACTTGGCAAGCAAGGCGAAACAAGCGAGTGATAGTGGGAGGTTTATAAACAAGTTTATTCCGAATTTGATGGTTTAATCCTCCTAGAAATCTAGTTATCTTCGCATCTTGATTTCTTCTAAACCACAACGAGACAAAGTAGTTTGCAAATCTTGATAATAATCCTCTACGAAACTACTACCTTGTCTTAAGCGTTGCAATTTATTAAGCAATTCACGAGAATAATATGAAGGTACAAATCTATGTCTCATTGCCATCATCAAATCATTCCATGTTCTAGGTATATTCGATTAGTGCGACAATATTCACTCCACCAAATAGATGAAAAATCATAAAACTCACGGTAATGACCCTAACTTTTAGATGATCGGAAATTCATGGCATGCAAATAATTGTTGTACATCTAATTCCCATGTGAGATAAGCATCGGATCATAATTCCCAGAAAGCGAGGGTACCGTGAAGTTAATTTTATGAGACATACTATCACTATCATATACCTCCTGTGGTGAAAAAAACTTGTCTCAAGTGTGCATCTTCCTCATTCACTATCTTGCACTCCCGTCCAACAGTTCGAAGAAGAGGTGGATATATCTTGCAAACTTTCCGTGAACTGCCATAGTTAGTAGAAAACAAGAAAACAAATCACAAGTATATGTCTCTATCAACTACTAGGTTCTAGAGGCTCAACCAAGTCACTCACACTCAAGCTTATACACAATTCTTACAAGTTCTTACCAATGCTGCAGGAAGTGGTACAACCGGTGGTCGGTTCGTGATACTCTCACTGCGATCATTAACGATTGCGAGGAACGACACTGCTGAGTTAGTAGGAAGTGGAGCTTGGAAGGCTTCAATATGGTAGCAAGGATCAGCAATAATCAAAGCAGTTAATGCAAGTTGAAAGATTGTTCAAAGTACTAGCCAATGTTGTCGATCCTAGCCTAATCAAAGCCCTATGCAAAGAAGTGTATGTACCCACACGCAACGATCAATGTGACTTGATGCAAGAAAGGGAAAGCCTCACAAAAAGTTCTAGGAGAGACGTTAGCCAACTACTCAAACTTCTTTCTAAGGGCACAAGATTGTTCGCGTGATGTAGAGCATAAAAACAACAATATCGGTGCAATGCAAACAGCCCTCTAGATTGAGCAAAAACAATAGCTAGTCTCAAATGATAAAAAAACAAAGTTTTATATGGCTTCTATATGCTTTTCTGAAAGGTTTCGACGAGATCTACAACTTTTCAGTTGAGGCGAACTCCAAATTCTGAAAGGAAGATCGAAGGAAACGGCAAAAACATAAACCAAAATCTTGCGACGCGAAAACGGGGCCGAAGATGGCCAATTTTAGGGCACCTGGATGGCGACTAGTGGCTTACATGGAAAAGATGTGTCTCGTCATTAGCCTCGAAACGAGCACAAGAACGTCAAAAACGGACACTGTATGCAAAAGTTATGCCCGTTTTACTGAAGGTGTCTCGGATACGGAATCCTGTTCGGACTCAAAACCGTCTCGGGTTTAAATTTGAAATTTTTATATCTTTCAAACCCGTGGGCCAAACTTGCTGAAATTTTTTGTGAAATCTTTTGGTTATATGTAGAAGGTCTCCACCAATTTTCATGCACTTTTCTTTTCTCTTTTTTTCTACATGCGCTTTTGTTTTTGCGGTTGCATCTTTCTCCTTCTACTATTTGGCCAACCCTAGGATTTACATAAGTCGCAAATAACATCAACTCTCCCAAAAGATCACAGCAATCCTCTCTTTTTTTTTGGATTAACAACAATACAAATTCTCTATTTTTAGTGCGGATTAGAGGAATTCTAACCCGCGAATTTCTGTTTAGATGCATAAACTAAGAACCACGAAAGAGCGATCAAGCGGCGAAGGAAAACACGAGATGCAAACTAGACAATGACGAACTAGGCGTAGGGACCCGGTAATTATCTCCATAAGACCGAGATTAGACAAGGCCTTAGGGACATAATTCTGGTCTCGATAAATAATTCAATTTAACTCTATCCAAGTGAGAGGCTTAGCGAATACTAGAGCCTCAACGATCATGCGCGCTTTGCTCGCTGCGGCGCTACATGATTGTCGATTCTCTTCGATTGAAGCACTACACTTAGTGAGTTAAATAGGATCCATTGACAATGAGAATGACATATATTGGCTCCCAAGATCAACGACCAATATACTCATACCCTCATCCAACGTTGATTACATCCATACAACGCATACAACAAGAGATTAAAAACACATACTGCATAATAGTCAAAGTCTACAACTTATTACATACGGTCGACCGGCCAAATTCAAAGTAAAGTATCAAGTAGCAGCGGAAGTAAATAAATAAAGCAAAAGACCAGTAGTGGTATGCCCATCACCCATCGGCAACCGACTGGGGGTTAAATGATAGCACATTACTCGTTAGTGTCACCCAAGTCAACACTAACGAGATCGTCATACTCATAATCTTCCTCATCCGAAAAGGCCACAAACATCAGGTGAGTACAAGTGTACTCGCAAGTCTTACACAAATAAAAATAGTTATGCATAAGGGTCATTCAAAGGATGGCTCATATTGGTTTAGTTTTGCGAAAGAGACGCAACAATTAACATCCTACACATACTAGTTTTTCATGTGCCCATTTAAAAATCAGATTTGAAGTAGAAGTAAAGCATATGGTAAAGCATTTCAGTTGTAAACAATTTAATCATACAAAGGCCGAAATGGAAGCCCACTTTGATGTACTAAACACATGAACACCCCGTTCATGACAAATACCAAGTTCAACCACAATTTTAAATCCAAGTCTAACAATAAGCAGCCACAAAATTCAAGCGGTCGTCCATAACCGTGGACACGGCTATTCGAATAGATTTATACCCTGCAGGGGTGTACTACTTTACCCACACGACTTGATTAGCCCGTTAGCCTCCAGATGCCTCCGAATATAGCACACTTCCTATGGTATGCCGGCCGGGTAAATCAAGATATGGTCGTTTTTAGCAAGACGATTCCATTGGCTAAGTCCCTCAACCCAGGGCTCCTAGGGACATAAGACGTTACGGCCTCCATGCCCTATCGGCCCCAAAAGGGACATAGGATTTCACGGTCCTATGCCCTTACAATTTCACCACCGTGGGACTCAACACAATAAAACCCTCCCCCTACTTAACCATACGGCTCCCAACCCGCGTGTGGCAGCACGAGTGTTGCTTGAACAGCAGGTACCCAAAGTTCGGTCCTTAATTGTCCAGACAAGTCCTTCCACTTACCCAATGCTCGTGCACAAAGCACCATCACTAACCAACACTTGTCCAGACCAAAAAGCCCATTTAAATTGACAAAATTTGTCTCATAAAACAGCTACAAAGATCTGAAGTAAAAACATAAAGTAAGAGTTGTGTTTATCCCAAAAACCGCCGGGTTATTCCCGACGATCGAACTACCGTGTCTAGACTTGCATGGCTAAGCAATTCTATAACCCATAATTCACACAACCTATCTTAAGCATATAGGAGTTGGCATAATTCAAGATTAACCTCAAGCATAGGACATAACTAAACTACACATCGCAAAAATATTGACATAATCAAAATAGCATGCAATCAATTATCATTGCACTATCTTAACCAAAACTGGGATCACATATGATGCAAAAGAAAGTTCAAATGATGCTTGCC
Organism: Ampelocalamus luodianensis; assembly: GCA_036346255.1. Lineage (NCBI taxonomy): Eukaryota > Viridiplantae > Streptophyta > Magnoliopsida > Poales > Poaceae > Ampelocalamus > Ampelocalamus luodianensis. Next base: position 52,295 of record JAYEVH010000039.1, on the reverse strand, counting down.
TTGCTGGTACAGTAGCTGCTCGCTCTCAGTAGCGTAAGTGTCGATATCAATATACTCGGGATCTATATAATTATAACATCAAATAAATACTGAGAAAACAACTCAAAAATCAAAATACTCAAAAATGCATGATTTTTCTACAGTAGTTAGGTTGTGATTTTAGATGGATTTAGGTAAAAGAATTATTCCATTTGGAGTTATGAATTGGAAGTTGTGCTATTTTGAATTTCAGGTTTCCTTAAACCTTAAGTTATGTAATTTAATTATTTGGCCAAAATTTGTAGAACAGTGGTGGGGTAAAGGATTACATAGGTAAATAGGTAATTTTAATACAAGTTCAGAATAGTTGAGCTTGTCCCATTTGGAGTTTTTATGATCTAGTTATGTATTTTCAAAGTTATCAGCCTTTTATAGTATAACAATAATGGAATTAAAGATTATATTCTCCCAAAATAGTTTCTGTGACAGAGGTAAGATGGAGACCATTTTTAGAATTAAGTTCACTGAAAATGAAAATTATCAAAAGTGGTCTCACTGTTTTTGGAGTTTCCAATAATTACTTATACATTTTTGAAGTTATCAGTCCTTTTCTTATTGTAAAAACAATAGGATTAATGACTCATTTTCCAAAATAAAGCTCTCTGTTACAGAGACAAAGTTGAAACCAATTTTAATATAAATTTCATTAAATATTAAAATTATCAGAAGTGGTTTCACTCATTTTGGAGTTAAAGTGATTTAGTTATGCATTTTAGAAGTTAATATCGATTTTCAGTGTATAAATAAACTGATTTCGAATTTACTAAAGTGATTACTACTTTTCTCACCGAGCGCAGCGCTAGCCACAGTCGATGTTTTGCGGGCCCGATGAACAGTGCGATTTCTGATTTTAACTCAGACTTAACTCGTGAACGGCGGTGGGACCTAGCGTCGATGGCACGGCCGGCGGACCAGATCCACGCACGCCCGTGCGCAGCGCGCGGAATCATCGGGCTAGGCCCACCAGTCAGCCTCTCACACAATTCTTTTAACGCTTCTGATTTCTGTGCGCGGGGCCCGCGTGTAATAGACTCATCAGCGCCGCTTAAGACATCACTTAAATGCTAATGATTGGAGTTTAACGGCTAATGACATGCTACAGTGACGGTCGGCGTACGACAACGGGGTTTCGATCCCGCGCGCTTCACCGGCGGCTTGCCGGCGATCCCGGCCACGGCGGCGTGAACCAAGAGCATGGACAGATGGAGAATAGCAAGGCGCTCCTAATGGGAGTAGTCCCGACGACTGAGCCGGCCCAGAACGGCGGCTAGCCGACGGCGGCGCGATACTAAATACGGCAAAGGAGCTACGCCCGATTTGAAAGCGTTCTGAGCAAATGGACACATGCTTATGCTCCTAGGGGGCATGAGGAAGCTACCTAAGCTAGGAGAGGGCCTGGGGAAGCTTGGGGATGGCTGGAGCAGTGTCGGCGCCGGAGAAGAAGTTGCGGCACAACACGGCTTCACGTGGAGAAGATGATTGGAGAAATCCTAAGGACAGAGAATGGTTAAGATAGCTCAAGGACCATATGAGAATGCTTCATGAGCAAAGAATTGAAGAATGGCTTACCAAAGCGAAGTGGGAGAGGAAAGGTTGTTTCCGGCGAAAATGGTTCAATCTTCAAATCAATAAGATCCTGCCGTGCAAAGACCAAATCGATTGAGGGGAAAGTCTAAACAGACTAAAGGACACAAGGTGACGCGCAAGGTTTAGGCTAGTACCTCCTGGACACGAAGATGGCCCGAGAAGTGTCCCCGGGGCGCGCTCGAAAATGGTGAGCTCGAAGATGTACCCGGCTACAAGCAAGAACAAGAGCCGAGCTTAGCAAAAATGGAGATGGCATCGAGCAGGAAGGAGAAAGGCACCACCGGTTGGAGCTTACCCTAGAGACGAGCTCAGGCGGCTTCCTCTCCTCTGTCAACCGAGGAGAAGTGAGGAGAAGGAGGGTGCCGAGGGATGTTATGCTCGGCGATGGCGGCCGAGGGCGGCGTGAAGAGGAGGAGCTCGAGGAGTGGTTGCTGCGGCGGTGGCTAACGGGGTGACGGAGCCGCAACAGTGGAGAAAACGGCGCGCGCGCGTGGCATTGGATACTGAGCGGGCGCGCGGGGAGGTAGACGACGGTTGACAAAGCGGCCCCACCGGTCGCGAGACTAAGCGGCGCGCGAGCGAGTTAAATGATTTGAGGCGCACCGTTGGATCTCGGTGGGCGGTGAGATTGAAGAGGTGTTCGAGCGATCTGAAGGGTTTCGCGATCCGGGCGTTGATTTTCCATCGGGTGGCTCACGTGCGGTGCACTTAGTGGGCTCGACCGCGTCGGCTTCGCTGGGTCGGGCTTGAACCCAGGAACGAGTGCACACGTTTGAGTCGAGGTTTTGACGCAATTTAATTTATTTCTCCTACTTTGACCGACGCTTAGAAATAGAAATAAATTTCATAAAATCCTCAAATAATTTGTGGGGGTTCCTGGGATGATATAGTTGCCATAAAAATTATGAAACCCTACTGTTCATAATATATTTTGTAATATTTAAGTTCAAACTTAATGTATGTCTTTTAAGTTGGTTTGAATTTTCATAAGGTTCAACCTAGTTCCAAAAATTCTGGAAAAAATATATTTATTCATGAGAATTAATGTAGTATTTGATTAAATTGGTTTCAGATGATGATCATAACTTTTTATCACTGATTCGAATTGAAATGTGAATTTTGATGTGTATGTTCACCCCAAATTAGATTTTCCAAGTACAATATATTATGGAAATGTTTTGAAATCAATAATGCATGCTAATGAAATACATATTAATCCATTTTAATTATTGGGGCTGTGACATAGACTCTAACTAAACTAGCAATCAGCAACTTGAACACGACAATACAACCAATGATTCAACGAACAAAAACTGAAAGAAAAATTGCAATGGCTCAGATTGATTCGGTATGGATGATAGATGCGAAATTTTTTGGGGCAATTTTCTGGACTCTAGGTATGAAAAACAAATCTACTACTAAGGGTACTGATTTCTCACTGAAGAACTGTAGCTCTGATACCACTTGATGAACCCGAAGGTCCGATTTGTTGGCCCGATCTTTCGATGAGAACGATAAGTTCGGTAGTCGTCGCTCAACTCTCACGATCCTGGCTACGAACACGCAAGGCTCGAAACCACGCAATCGCTGAACTGATTGACAAGTCGTTATCAACCGTGCACAAATACCCGGATGATCTGACCACGAAGGTCGATTCCTGCATACACCGAAGAAGCACGCAAGAAAAAGATAAAGCAATCTGAAATTGCAAATAGGAATTAAAATATTGAATTGAGTTGGGATTTTGAAGTGGTGTTATGGTTGGTCTAGTCGACACAAGCCAATACACGAAGTTGCAACAAGGGTAACTTTTAACTAAACAAAATCCAAGAAAACTAGAGGGGGTGTGGTCTCCTTATATAGGGGAGGAAGAGCCACAAATCTAAAAGAACCAGCGGGGCGAGACTAAATTCGTGGGTTCACGTGAACAGTAACCACACCCCCAGGTGGGCCGTCGGCAGATGGGCCAAGTTCAGTATAATTACAAAGCCCAAATTGGCCCAAACTAGTGATATGACATCTTCTTTTGATGATTGCGATCAGCCCAGAAGGAATTTGGAGGTTAGGCTAGATCCGTTGGAAAGAGGACGAAATAAGCTTTTAATCAAGTGCTCGTGGACCTCTAACGGACTCTGTATGTGAAAGTTATGCCTGTTTTAAGTTGGTGCTGTCAGGCTGATTCCGGAGGCCGAACTGGATTCCAAAATAGGTCCAGCTCGAACTGCTTGCTTGTCTTAGACCAAAAGTGACATCGTGCTGCACATATATATATATTTCATCATTAGGTAGCATCATATAGTTCATATAATATAAAGACACTCCTAAAAACAAGCTCACCTGATAATTTAAGTGAAGCGTACGAGCTCTTATACTTAGAATATTAAACATAGCAAATATGGTTGTATCGATAGAGGTCATGTCCTCATCATCTTCTTCCCACCAGTAAATCTCTCAAGAGTATCTTTAAGGTAATCATTTTCTTTGGCTATGTCCTTACATGAAGCACAATTACTAGACTTGATTGCCTCATCATACTCATCCTTGAGAATAGCTATCTCAACTTTCAATGCCTCACAAGACACACAATAGGAATCCCTAATCCTATTCAACTGTTCCTTAAATTTATCTCTAAATGCCTCTTGTATCTTATCTACATTCATTTCAATTTCAGTACACAAGATACAACAAGAAGAGTCAATAGCTTTCTTGGATGCAGTTATGAACATGGATTTTTCAATTTTAGCTTTCTCCTCTAAAGTCTTGTTTAGAGCATCATTCTCTATTGTGAGTTTAAGACAATTTTCACATAATGCAGATCTAGAATAAAGAACTATTTCAGTCATCTCTTTCATTTTGACCTTATTATCCTCACAATGAGAGCAAGTATGACTAGGATCAAATTCTGCAATTCTTTTGTAGCGCTATTCAATTTTAATTCAAGCAGCATACAGTTTGAACAAGATGAAGGAATAGCATCTCAGAGTCACATCTAAGCGATTGCTTTCATGCAAATGAGAACTAGACTTGAGAGATTCTATTTCATCAAGAGCATCTTTTAATTTATTTGTAACAGAGGAATGAGTAGTTTGTAGATTGGTAAGATCAAACATCAAGCTAAGACAAGATTCACAATTGTCAGCAGAATTAATAGATTTGAGCCTAACAACTTCTAGGTTCAAGTTATCAATCATGGTGTCCTGTTTCTTAATCTCTTTAGCTTGCTTCTTCATTTTCCGTTCAGCAACAACCAAAGCTCGTTTCATCTCACTCAAAGAAGGGCGTACCTCATCGGGATCGCTGAAAAGGTCGTCGTCGTTGGAGGAGTCGACGTCGTGGCTGTCCCTGGCCATGAAGCACATGCCGGTGAAATCCTAGGTCTTCTTCTTGCCATGGGAGTCATCCTCGTCGTCCTCTATCCCCGAGTCCACATCGCTCATATCAACACTCTCAAGAGCGGCAAGGACCCGGCTGACGAACTTGCGATAGTTGGGCTTCTTAGCTTTTTCATCCTTAGCTTGAGGACGCCTCCGAGAGTCCTTCTCCTCTTTGCCCTTCAGCTTGGGGCATCTGGAGCGAATCTTGTTTGGCTCACCACACTCAAAACAGGTGACAGGGCCTCCTCTCCTCCTATTCCTCACTTTGTTGTAAGCTCTCGAAAATCTGGTGGATAGGAGGGCTAAATCATCCTCAGGTATCCTCTCAAGTTGCTCATCGCTCATAGAGTGCCAAGCGGATAAAGAAAGCCGAATCAAGGAATCGGAAGAACTACCCTTAGATGGGTCGACCACTAAAGCCATCGACTGTCTTGGGAGACGTGAGATAAAGTCAATCTCATGCGTCTTCAACCTTGAGTAGAGCTTATCCATGGTAAGCTCACTCATGACAGATGTTGTCATTGATGGAAGTGATCTTCATCCCCGGACTCTCACATCAAGAGCACCTAAGATCGACAAGCATTCTCGGACTCGGTAAAAACAAGATCCACAAAGACGAAGATCGAAATAATCTTGGAGAACCTCCCCACACTCATCTAAAGATTCAACGAGCCTTTGCTCGATCTTTGAGTATTTTTCTTGAGTTGGTTCTGTCTCACTTCCTTGATCGCGATGAGAACCCTCGTGATAGTCACAAAGAGTCTTCGGATCTCGTGAGCGGACCTCAAATGAGCCACACGCTCAAACTCAGATCGACTAAGCCCTTGAATCAGAAAGTTTCGAGCCTTGCTATTAGCCTCAACATCTGGAGTGATCACATCGTCATCGGCTGGCGCAACATGTGAATTTTTGACCTTAAGCCAAATAGCACGCCCTTGAGCCTCGATGTAGGCTTGCATACGAACCTTCCAGTAAGCAAAATCAGATCCATCAAAGATATGAGGTTTGATTTAATACTTGTCAGTCGCCATGGCTCCAAAGACCGGTTAAGATCTATGAGAAGAGCTAACCGGCTCTGATACCAATTGTAGGACCGGAAAGGCGACTAGAGGGGGGTGAATAGGAGCTTAACCAAAAGTATTAGATTCAACACAAATTTCACTCTTATAGCTATGAGAGCTATGAAGATCAATAGAAAAACACAGTGGAAGACTTATGTTGAATTTCCTTCAAACCCCCAGAAGAAACAATCAGAAACACAATTTTTCAGCTTGATGAACAATGCTGATGAACAGGAGCGGTCAGACCGGCTACAGGAGCGGTCGGCCGATGCGACGACGGCCGACTACGCACAGGAGCGGTCAGACCGGTGAACAGTAAAATCAGCACAGAAACAATATTTCAGCACGATTTCGAAATCGAAAATTGATCCAACTTTTGATCTACAACTCCAAACTTCATGAAACTTGAAACATACCTTCCTAAGGATATTAGGAACCTATTCCAAGAAACGATTGAGAAGATCTACATCAAAATTTTGATCTTTTTCAGTTTTACCGAAGGTGGGTTCAAAACCGAGCAAAAACGAAAAACACGATCTAAAACTTGCTCGTGGGAGATTGATGATCTTGAAGATCCTAGATGTATTCCCACACATCACAGCAAGGTAGAAGAGGACAAGAGATCAACCAAAAACTCACGGATCAAAGAAAGACTCAAAATCATCAAATAGAGAGAAGGAAGAACACAAAGAGACACATCTTAGGGAAATCATCTATAGATTGATTCATGATGTTGCTTGGTTACTGACCACTCCTCAAGGAGGACAAGAGCTCAATCCATGAGCACACAATCAACTCATCTCCCTAGAACCCTAAGCCTCTCTCTTTCTCTCCAAGTCCCTAAAACCAAACTAGGGTTTACAAATGAAGTGCTTGAGGTGGCTTGACCAGCACACCGCCTATTTATAGAGAGACCTAGCTTCTAGAAGAGTTTCTCTAATGGGCTCCCGTTAAGGCCCAACATGAACGGGACACTTACGCACGTTTTTAAAACGCCGAAACCATCATCTCTTGACCTAAACCACTTCATCTTGCGCCGTCCCGCGCCGTGGTTTAGCCAACCGTCACAAAGCCGGTATTTGGTGAAATTACAAAAATACCCCTTCTCGATCCTTCTCCGAAGACCGAGTCCAATCCAGTCGAAGCAATCGCCTGCTCCGCCACGTGTAGGTTGATCAACGGTTCTCATCATGTCGGCAAGTCTCTCCCGTCCGGATCCCACCGGAACCACCAAGGCACGTGCACCGACCCCCGCGCCGCTTGATCAATCCGTCGCACCGAACTGCCCGTTCGATCATCCTCGTCCATTCTGCGCCACGCTTGATTCACTTGACCCCACCCGGCATCCATGATTGTTCTGGACCTCAGCTCTCCAAGCTTAGTCCCGATCCTTTCGCCGTTGACCGTCATTGACCTTCAAGACACCTGCACAGCAATAGACAGAGAAATCGTCTCCGGAAACAAGTTCTTCATAATTTGACCCACGTTAGTGAAAATATGCAATATACAACACATATGCAAAGATAAACATGGATATAACCAATCCCAAAATCACTTTCCCATTTAAATCAATGAACAGCACAAAACCGGTCAGACCGCCATTCAATGGCGGTCGACCGCTCTAACGATCGATCGCTCCAGCGCGGTCGGACCGCTTTGAACTGACGACCTTTGAACATTTGCCGAAAACACGAGAAATAGCAAACCAAAAGTGCTATTGCCAATTGTAACATCATCTTAATATCGTGCACATATCCTTATAATATCCACAGATTCAAGTTGCAATAACAAATCTCTAACCAAAACCCTAGTATAAACACATCATAGTCAACGTCTAATTAATGTGCTGCGTCTACACTCTATGGGAAAAATGCAAACTCTACATGGGAAAATGCAATCTTACTAAACCATTCTGCCAACAGAATGAATATGTGAATTTGAAAACTAACTGCAACCAAGAAACAGATCAAAATGCAATGTCTCACTGCAAGACCGACTCCGCCCTTTTCGCCACCACCATCGTGTAGCTTCAACGATTTCTGATAGTCACAATATAGATTGGTTATAGATCAATCTACGTTCATGAAATTTTTCAATACCAAGGACAGGAGGTTCTGGTTAGGTCTCAATCTCCAAGCAGTACAATGATTCCGATGCCATGAGAAACAGAGGACCCTACCAAGAGGGCAAAATTAAGAAATGAAACACAATGCTGTTTCCTCGCATATCAAAAAAAAAAAAAACTGAAACCAATGCGAAGAACGAGCTCACAGACAACGACGAAGAAGACCGAAACGCGGCCGTGGTTCATAAATGCGCATGGAGACGAACACTGGGACGCGATCAGGGCTCGTCCCTGCCGGCGGCGGCAAGGGACTTCTTGGCTGGGCGTATGCGAATTGTGGGGCACACGGCGGGGCAAGTGAACCCCGAATCTGCCGCGGAGCGACGCGACGGCCTGCAACTTGCGGACGCCGAGAGATGGCTGCACAAAGACCATGCATAGGTCGACACTCGGGTCGCCATCTACGAAGACAACCAACCAAACCAAGTTGAAGGCAAGCACGACAAGTGCCTCTATCCCATCCGTCGTCCCTGATGCTGCTATTTGCGTATTCCAGCCACGAAGGGGCAACTGGGAGAGAAGGAGAGCGGCAGAATGGTGCAAGGCTGCAGGCGGCGGGATTAGATACAGAAGGGTTTCGGGTACGGTCACGGAAAGCTTTGCGAGGGGAGGGGAGAAGTGGGGGTGAATGAACCACCGTCCCCTAACTCCTTTTAAGCAGCGGAGATTTACAGCTACATGCTTGGTTTAATTTCTGGTCGGCTTGGCATCAATTGCAAAGGAAACGACTAATCAATTTTAGTAAACCCTATAAAAGAAACACTTCTCCTAAACAGGCTGGATTTCGCCCCAAAATTCTAACAATGTGTTTTTTTTCCCTTTTGGAAACTACAGCAAGGTTGGATAACGAGATAAATTCAGTGTAAGCCACCTTGCTCAATATAATATTGATTTTCTGCGGCAGAAATTTATATTTAAAAATTCTTATGTCTTAATACATGGAAAATAATAAAATTGGGATATTTCTTCTCAAATCCGTGAGATTGTTAAATATATAAAAATCCCTAACAGGTCCGCAGCAACGAGAGGATTGTACATCTACTATATATCAATAGTAACGCATTTAAAAGTGATAAAATTATAGCACATGTACCTATTGAAAATAACTAAAGTTTAGTTAATAAAAGAAAATAATTCAAAGTTTTCTCACCACACATATATTTACGTACTTTTTGAGCATATGCATAGGCAACACTCTTCAATAAACATTACATTGAAGCAATATTAGATTTTATTTAGATACAGATATTAGTTTTTATATAAACACATTGATTTTAGAAACAAATATCAACATACGCCACAATTTGCTTTAACAACATAGTAATGAATTCCAGGCAAATTCCCACGCAAAAAAAAAAAAAAAAGAATTCCAGGAAAATTTGATCAACTCCAGATTAAAGACACAAGTTTGAACTTTTTCAGACGAAATAAACCTAGAGCTTTAGAGTTAAGTCAATTTCGTTTGACGTGTCTTCTTGACTCACTTCACGCTCGCTGTGCTCGCGACCAGGGTGATCGCCGCCTCCAGTCCAACGATAGCCGCCGGCCGCCGCCGCCGCCTGCGCGCGGGCAATGTTGGCTCCGGTTTGCCATGTTAACGAGGGCACGGAGTGGCGATCCCACCCGTACTGCGCGGCGCCGTTGAAGGGCAAGCGGTGGTAGTGGTACTGCCTGCCGCCGGCGGTGTAGAGCCAGTAGGGCACCTGGAACGACCGGAGATTATCCGGCGAGATGATGGGGCGCTTGGCCAGCGCGCGCTCCCGCTTGTGCGCGTTCTGGTGCCCGCCCAGCGCCTGCGAGCTGTCGAACTTACGCGGGCAGAAGCTGCACTTGTACCATCGCCGCTGCTCCCCGCCAGCGGATCCGGCTGCCTCTGCCGTTGTCAATGATGGCGCCCGCTCGGCACCGAGTGTGCCAAGTAATTCCGACTTCGACTCTATCATGTTCTGCCATATCTTCTTCTCTTCTTGGATCGACAGGTCCTGATCTGTGGAGGTGGTGCTCGAGAACGCGCTGGGGTCCATTTGCGGAGAGAGACAGAGAGGGAGAAGAGTTTGGCTGGATGGTTTGGATTTGTGTACTGTTGATCTTTGCAGTTTTTATAGCCTGGAGAGAGACGCTCAGCTATAGCCTGTTGATCTCGGCTGTCTTTCAAGATTACGCGAGATTACAGGAGTGGAAAAGTTAGCTGCCATCTTTTTGCCTCTGTTGTGTTACATACCTGATATGCTTCGTATTAATTGGCAAGTCGAATGTGTACATGGCATGCTCCTTCAATTAACTGGAAAATCAAATGTACATGGCATAGCCTAATAGATGAATCAATTATTCGGAGAATATTTGGTTTGATGCGATGCATTTTCGGCATGAGGAAGGGATATGGCATGGCCGGCTCGGAATGGAAGTGATTTTTGATGGTTTTCTTGCCATCTTTGCCGTCTGGTTCCAACGTTTCTTTGTTTGATTCCTTAATTACTTGGGGGGTTTTTTTTCTTTGCGAAGAATTACATGGGGATATTATTGTGAGGACCCGGAATATTTAACTAGTAACACTTAACCTCCAATTGGTTCTAGCATTACTAATTAAACATTCTAAGCCTCGATGGGCATATGTTTCCCAGAATTGCAACATATGCACATCATCACAAAATTACACATCATTTCCATACAACATACATTACTAAGTCCAACAACGACATACATAAAGTAAAGTTACTACAAAAGAGAGCCGACCGGCCAAATAGAACAATATACAAGAATGACAGCGGAAGCAAAAGCGTCATAAGATGGCTAGAACAAAAGTCGACCGGTTAGCCAACATAACCCACAAGGCAACCGACCGGGCGCCAAGCTAGTCGCCCATAAGCTACCACAACACAGCTCACAAAAGTGAGGCCCTCGAGCTCACCTTCTTCCTCCTGTGAAACAATTAAGCATAGCATCCGAGTACAAAGATTGTCTTTGTACCATAAGACACGTGTGGAATAGCAGACCTATTCATAAACTACATGCAAGCTTATTTAGGTGGAGGTTGTATGTCTCATTTGCATGAAGCCAACTTTATTTGCAATAATGTAATATATTTCAAAAGCAAGTTTGCAAATCTGTTTTGTTATCAAAGTAATGATAAGTAAAGATACATACAAGTAACCACACAGAAGTGACTAACCCAATAGTCACCACAACATAGCACGAATCCCGATTCGTACCACCCATCAAGTTTTAATTTAAAAGGTTGTAGTCTAACTCTTGAAAGACCTTGCCAAGCGTGTCCATAACCTAGGGCGAGGCTATTCGAATAGTTTTAACCTGCGGGGTGTACCAATGTACCCACACTTGGACCGCCTTTAAACCAAAAGCACACTTCGAAGGTATGCAAGCACGGCTAAGTCCTCTGAGACATTTCCAATCTTGTGTATTAACTACGAGCGCTCGTATGGATAGAAACCCATACGCTTACATTGCAAGCCGAAAGACAACCACCCGTTACGGGGGGGAAACCTTTCGGACACTACAATGCTCCCACCTCCATCCCTCCTGCGACTCCCTGCGACTCGGAGCCAATACACGCCAAAGTACTAAGTCAAGAGAGGTCCCATACCCTCTAATGTGGTCAAGACGCTAAAATGCTTGGTTTAGTGTAACAAGATGTTCGGTCCTTGTTGACCCGGGCACCATTCCAGTCACACCCAAAATCACACCATCTTACCATTGTGCCCAAGTCTAAATCATTTTGTTTTCAGTTTTAGTTTTCATAAGTAGACATGGCACAAGGTGGAAATCATAAATCATAATAAGTTTTGTGTGATCAAGGTTATCGACAAGTCGATAACCGCCCATTTCTACCGAAGCTAAGCATGGCTAAGCAATTAATTCGCAACTACTAAGTGACAAGAGCCCATCCACGAACTCTAAATCACAGCAAGTAACCTAGGCTCATGGTAGTAGAGGATAATCATTTGCTAAGGAAATGCATCTACTAGGCCAACTATTAACACAAAATAGCAATGCATACATAGAATTTGTAATCAACATAAATACTTAAAATACTGGGATTAACATGATCAAACTGCTTGCTTGCTTGTGTTGCTCAATCTGTTGTGGAGGGTTGTTCTCGGGATTACCGCAAATGTCGAATCCTAAGCGAGAGGCAAAAGAACCAAGAACAACCAATAAGGCGAGCCACAAATAAACCAATGAGCAAGCAACAATTATCCAAATGCGACAAAATTTATACATAAGGTAGAATACGAATATACCTAGACATAGAAACTGGAAAAACCTAATTTGGATTTGTGGTGCAAAGATATTGCCTAAAAACACATTTTCTACCATAATTAGCATTTGTAGCAAAAATATTTTCTAGAAAGATTTTGAAGCTGAAATTTTATGGTAGCTACCTACTGATATAGAGGTAACCCATATAAAATTTCAGGTCATTTGGAGTTAAAGTGATTTAGTTATGATTTTTCTAAGATGCAAAATTAGCATAATGCACTTTCCAGAACATAAATATGTTCAAAACTAATTTTACATGAAGTATACCAACAGAGGGTTTTCTAGAATTTATCATATATATTTTGCATTCTGAGAATTACTTGTGCATTTTATAAGCCTTCTAGAATTTTCTAAATCTTTGAAAATAGGTACTAAATCATTAATCAAGGTTCACCTTACAATCTTGGACTTACCATCATTTTACATTAACATTGGGTTGATAACAAATTTATCAAAGTTGGAATCATTCATTTTGGACATACAGAGCAAGATATGCATTTTCTAACGTTTTATCCATTTTCGGAATATTCAAAATGACGAAACCAAGTTATTCCTAGTTATACAATTTTACTCTCTTTGGAACATGCTTAAATCCATTTTTATAATGAGCTAAAGTGATAACATAATTTATTACGATTGGAATTAACTAAAAAGCGATTAAAATGAATTAGTTATGAGTTTCTAAAGTTTTTATATCATTTTAGTTGATAAACAATTGCTTACCAAATACAGAACAATCCAATAAAAGGAAATGGCGTGGACAACCCCACAACCCTTGATCTAACATCCTACGGCTTCTGCGCGAAAAATAGCGCGCGCGCAAAACCAAATGAAACCCACCGTTGGATCAAGATCCAGCGGCTCACACGAGTGTATGCAGCGGACGGTGCGGTTGCTTGGGCCAATCGGCCGCGGTCGGCGGATGGGCGGCCCGAACGCACCAACAACCGGATTGTCCGATTGCACACGATCTCGACCATTGATCGCAAGATCGGCGGCCCGGGGCGGCGAGGGAACCGGATGGTCGAATGCATGCAAGATCGGGCGCGAGATCACAAAATGGGCGGCTATAGATCGAAGTTCAAAAAGAGTGCGGCGAGTGGAACGCGCATGTCGGTGACTTGAGTCACCACGCATCGGTTTAACACGTGCACGGTGCTGAGCCCACTTGTCGTCGGCGAGAGAAGGTTTCGAGCGAGATTAAGTGCCGACATTTTTATTAATCAATGATTAAGCATTAATGATGTCGAACGATGCGAGATTGAACGAGTGATTAAAGGATGTTGGGCCCACTAGTCGGTGGCTCAACAATAATGATTAAGACACAATTAACAACTAATGATTAGCAATTAATGTGCCCTAATCGGATGACGAAACGGAGCTTCTCAACCCAAAAACCGAGTGGCTTTGGCGGCTTGTCGCGACGACTCGGTCGCGGCGGCGCCGAACAAGACCCAAAATGGATTCGCAATAACGATGCGAACCTAATGGTAGCATTCTCGCGTGGCGAGGACTAGAACGCCGGCTAGCGGAAAGCAGCAGGAACCCTACGGCTAAACACGAAAATAGCGAAAAGCTCACTGCGGACCTAGGATGCGGGTGCCATGACTTCTAGGGACTATATAGAAGCTACCTTATCCGAGCAGGAGCTTCAAAGATGGCGGGAAGACTTGAACACGATGAAGTCCACCGGGCCGAAGAAGATGAAGTGGAAGATGAGGTTCGAGCAAAATGAGTGGAACCAAATCATCACCACGGCTTCATTATAGCTCAAAGAGGTTCCAAAAGCAAGTAATTGCAAAAGAATCACTTACTGAATTTGGAGAAGAAAGGGGCGAAACCAACGAAAATCTCCAAACTTAAAATTGAGTGATTCTGTGAATGCAACCCAAAATCAAGTTAGGGGAAATACAAGGGAGGTTGAGGAGTTCAAAAGGGTGCAAGAAATGTTGAAGATAAACCACTTTGGACACCAAGGCCGCCATGGGAGCACTCGGGTCAACAATGGTGGATTGAAGGTTTGAGATGGTTTTGAGCTCAAACACAGAGAGTAGCTAGGTGTAGTGCAAAAGAACACCGGGAGGACCTAGAGGGCTATTTATAGGAAAGGAATTAGGGTTTCGAGCAAGAACATGAGCCCATGGTGAGCTCGGTTCATGGTGCGACCATGGACCACGAAATGATGGGAGCAAGTGAGCACGGTGACCATGGAGGAGAAAGCACATTGCGCATTAAATGCATTGCGAGAGAGCGTTGACGAAAGCAACTTGAGGTGACACCACAAGCCCCCATGCCCTCTCTTTCTCTGCCATGAGCGCCGCGCGCCGGAAGCCGGGAGGAAGAAGAACAGAGAAGACGAGCCACGGCCGTTGGATTAAAAATGGGCGGTCACGATTAAGCGAGTTCGCGGACGGTCGGTTGCCCTCGAGAATCGGGCGGTTGGATCGAGATCAACGGTCCCAATTTGTTAATGTAACGGAGGGTCCGAATGCTCACACGAGCGTGGGCCACGCGATCTGAATCCAACGGTGATATCGCACGCGCGTTTTAAAACGCGGCTCGGTGCAGTTAGGTGGTTCAACCAAGTCAAGTGGCTCGGACTCGAGCCCGACTCGAACCCAAGTAACAGTAAAACCAAGTTTGACTTTGAAATAAAAAGAGACTTTGAAAGATTTATTTGAGATAGCAAATTAACTCCAAAATTTATGAAAATTTTACAGAGCTTGCTAACTCAGATATTAACCTTGTGTAAAATTTTCAGAGGTTTTTATACTGTGAATAAACCTCCCAAAATTCTGCAAGGCTCTGTTTTAATGTTTGGTGAGAGTCAAACAGGTTTGACTACCCTCAAAAATATTCAAACAATTTCTAAAAATTGTGAAATTTTTCAGAGGGGTCACATATCATCCCAAGAACCTAGGAAAAATATTTCAGAGGATGATCAAGAGATTCGACAAGATTGTTTTGAAAGCTCAAGATTTGGATCAAAAGACTTGTGACATCGTATTTCCATAGCTTCTTGTACAATACTGGCTTGGTACAATAGGAAATACAGGATGTAAGAAAAAGTTTTAATTTCCCCTCATTTTCTTACATTTGAAACACAAGCCTAAAATTGGGATGTTACACTGTTGTGATCATCCTGTGTCTCATAAGTCATAACTTTCCTTGTGCTTGTTTAGATAGGTATGGAACCAAACCCCTTGAATAGATGGAGAATCAAAAGGGACTAGGTCTCGAAACTTTCTTTGTGAGGTGATAAAACTTGATTAGCAAAGTGGGAGATAGATTTGAACTCTCAATGACATTTTGATTGAAGAATGCTATCCGATGAAGAACGTTCAATAGTTAACAAAGTGAAAATGAGTTCACTAGTGAAGATCTTTTCTTTTCTAGTGTTACTTAGTTGAAAGTTTAAAATTTTGATTTGAAAGTTTGGACTTTCAAGTTGAACGTTTAAAATTTTTAATTGGAATTTTGAATTTCGAGTTTAAAGTGTTACTAGTGTTGATGCGGCTTACACCGTATTTTATCCCAAAATACGTGCAAAAGGCAAGGTAAAATGAGGTTTTAATCTAAGTTCAAGCTTATTTTTACTAACATTTCCATATAGTATGCACGTCAACATGTTTTGCAGAAATATGCTAAAAGAGGTAAAGAGCAAAGAAAACATTGAAAAGGATGAAAATCCACCGTGGGCCTCCGGTCAACTGGTCCATCACGCAGTCAGCGAGCCCAATTGGGGCCATGACCCCTAGGCCCATAGGTTTGGCTGGTGGCCAGCCATTCACCTTAGTTGGCCGCGGTGAGACAGTGCCAGGCCAACCAACCTACACCGGTCGACCTACGGGTTTAAATAGGGGTTGCTCTCCCTCTCCCAACAATCACATTTCATCTTGTACTCATTCCTTTGGGTATGTTTGGTTCATTGAATCATATGCTCTTGAATTATCTGGTATGGAAAATAAGTTTGTTTATGCGTTTGGTTGGTTGGATAGTTACTGCGCATTCGGGATGAGATTGTTCAACTTTATAAAATATTTCTTGAAGATGCTGTATAAACCCATTCGAAAAAATTGGCCGAACCACGCTGTTCAGTTTCTTTTCGCGCACGGATTTCAAAAAATGGTTGATTTACGAGCTTTAAATGATCATATTTCTTAAACCAAGTATCCGATTTGTGATCCGATTGAACCGTTGTGTTCTTTGTCATTTTATCAACAAAACAAGACCACTGTTAGCATATGTTAGTGCAAAAAAATATATGTATCATGCGGGCCTCACATGTCATAAAAATTAACAAAGTTATTATTTTATTGGATTTAAAGTTGGAATTATTTTTATGAAGTTTAAAATAATTCTAGGAGTTTTGTGAATTTTTCTAGAATTTTTGAACTCTATTTGCTATTTTCTAAAAATCTATTTGATTTATTGTTTTTTTTTAATTTGAAACACTTGAACAGCGAGATTTCAAATTTTATTTGAGTATTAGCACATCTGAGGAACCTCCTTGAATTATTTCAGGATTTTAGGATTTTTTTTTTTTGCTATTTTATAGAGTCCGAATCTGTTCGAACCGTCCGATCAGAATCAGACGGTCCCGGTCGGAGGAGACGTTCGGACGGTCATGTTCAAGTGTTATTTTCTTAAAATAGGATGAATTGTAAGGAAGTGTATTTTTTTTAGAATCTAATTTTCAAACTACTATAATTTTCAATTGCTAACTCCAAATGGAATAATTCTTTCATATAAATTCATCTAAAATCATCATCTAGTTACCGTAGAAAATTCATGTATTTTTGAATATTTTGAATATTTAGGTTTTTCTTTGTATTGATTCGAGAGATAGAGAGATGAAAGAAAAGAAAAGAAAAAGAAAATAATCCGGATGTGACAAAAAAAATTCTATTTATTAAAATGGGGATGTGACAAAATTGTTCTACTAAGATAGAAAATTTGTGGCAATCAAACACCATCTTGAACCATCTAGAATCATCCTATCCCACCAACCAAATAAAATCATGTATCATCCTATCCTACCAACCAAACACCATACTTGTATCATCTCATCCAGGATCATCCCATCCATCATGTACCATCCCATCCCATTCACTCTGATTCACCTAACCAAACGCACCCTTAGTTAGTGTAGCGATGCCAGAGTTGCTAAGTAACTAGGTAGTAAGGTGTCGGCCTGCGAGCCATCGGTTCCAAAGTTTCTCCCTCGGTAGTTTGTTATGTGCCGAGCTCCATGTACCTTCTTTACCTTGTATCAATAAGGTGATCATTATCGAGTATTCTCTATTGTCATATTTAGCGGATTAACATATGACCTGTCTACGACCTGTTAGTGGAGGTTAGCAGACTCGAGCCCAAGATAAGTGCCCTCCCTATTTCATCACCCAAAAGTTACCCTGGGGCATACACACTTAGTAGGCTTTGCTACTAGTGCTTTATCCTGATTTGCTTCGCTGCTTCTAATCATATGCATGCGGAACTCATACTCTTATAGTAGTGCACGACTATATGGTGTTATCTAGAGCTCCTACAGGACACGTCCATCTGCATCCTTGAGAGTTGGGCTAAGTTGGTGACAACACTTAGGCCTCTTTGTTTAGGTTTTTTGTCTGGCTTAAAAACAAAAAAGTCTAAGTCTAAACAAAGGGGTGGTTTTTTTTGTTTGACTTATAAAAAGCTTAAGCCAAATTAAACCTAAAAGCCATAAGTCATGGGGGAGATGTTTTTTTTTTGGCTTTTGCGGAATAGAATATCTCTTTGTCATCGAACTTCGTTAAAATTACCCTCAGAATGACATTCGTATATAAGTGAATACCTTTCAGTTTTTTTGCTACTTCTGTTCTTTTTTCCTCCGTTCGGCTCCCACCCGACGCCTCCTCCCCTCTCGTCGCCTCCCACACCCGCCTCCTCCCCTCCCCAATGCCGCGCCTCCCTCCTCCCGTCGCCTCCCACACCTGCCTCCTCCCCTCCCCAACGCCGCCGCCTCCCCTCTCCTCCACCCAACCCCGCCGCCTCCCCTCCCCTCCCCTCCCCATCCCCAACGCCGCCGCACCCCCTATCCCCACGACGCCGCATCCCTTGCCCCGACGCCTCATCCCCAACCCCGCCGCCTCCCCTCCCCATCCCCAACGCCGCATCCCCGCCCGCGCCGCCTTGGTGCTCGGCGGTGCAATCGTGTGTTCCTCCTCTCTCTGTGTGTATCTGATTTTTCGCAAATTTTTGGTGATGACACAGTGCTAATATAGGAATTTAAGTCTTTCTTTAGATGTATACTACCGCAGATTAAGTTTTGTGAGAATTAGGATGGAAATCTACTAGTATCCCCCGCCCTCCTCCAATAGTAATCTTGATTTTCCATTATAGGGGTTCAATTAGGCAGTGACTTCTCTGCAGTATGGAAATATGTGATATAGGGACCTGGCTGATACAACTTCAAATATTGTCCACAAACTTATAATTCAGAAATTGAAAAGTACTAGTAGGGTGCCCATGCGTTGCAACGGAACCCTAAACTTTACACAAATAATATTTCCCTAACTAATCAAAACATAGTGATACATATATATACAATTATCACATTAGTGCAACATGATTGAACAAGCACTTCATACGACAATTATATAAATGAACAATAACAAATAATATTTTTTTCTATAGTATACTTCAATACATAAATAACTGTCAGACCATCATGTAAAATAATTACAAACGTTATGTATGTGGTGACATATAAGATAGACCATCAGTCAAAAGGACTACACCCTTCTGCTTATTGGGCACTGTGTGCCAAGTCCAACAGAAGAACTATGAATGCTACAAAAGCTTGCATCTACTGTTATAACAAGACCGCCAAACAACCAGAGTTAATTTCGTAACTGCGATCAAGAAATACTACTTGCTGATTTGGGCATCCATTCACCGTTTCATACACACGCTTCACTTAATTTACAAAGTAGGTTATACACAGAAACTACAAGGTAAATACTTCTACCATTCACAAAATTTTCCACCAAAATACATTGTGTAGAATAAGCAGTGTAGACTACAGAGAAGTTATAGCACAAAAGCTTTCCATTAGAGCTTGACATTTCCATCCAGAAAACCCACATGCTATATGACCATCCATGCTTTGATGCTCTACCACGGCTGTTGTTTCCGTTAAGTCAACCGATCCTTCCCGACTGATCAACTAATGTCCCTACCTGATCTCCACAAAGCGCCTTAGAGATGTTACCAGGCTCTAACATGTTAAAGAGGACAACTACAAGAAATGGGCGCACAATAGTCATCTTATCTGAAGTGCTGAAAAGTTAACCTCAAATTTGGAGGAAGACATAGGTAGACTAACCAGGAACATTGTTCTCCTCGCAAAAGGTAATTGTTGTTACATCCATTGCGCTGAATCCTCTTGCCACCAACTCCCTATATGAAATGCGCTCAAATGCCACATTGCTCACTACTAGAGAAACAGCCATCACAGACGGTTCGGAACCGTCATCACAGACGGTTTTCAAACCGTCTCGAAAAGTTGGTCTCTGATAACAGGTGGTTATCACAGACGGTCTGCAAACCGTCTGTGATACGAATATCACAGACGGTTCGTAAGTAGAATCGTCTGTGATAACTACTATCACAGACGGTTCTACTTCCGAACCGTCTGTGATAGTATATTTTCATAGACGGTTCTGAACAAGAACCGTTTGTGATAGTAATTATCACAGACGGTTCTTGTTAAGAACCGTCTGTGATAGTTTTCAAGCGAAAAAAACTAAATGTATAGCTTGCAAGTGGCCACAGCGGCCTTCCCCTTGGCCGTCCGTCTCTTCGCTACCTCCACTGCCTTGGCCGAGCTCCCGGTGTTGCACTCCTCAATATAGGAGATGGTGGAGTTGATGAGGAGGAGCACGATGATGCCGACGAGTCTTGCCGATCCGACGGGCGGTGGTCGTCGTTGGTTATCACGATGGCCATGGCTGCGCCACCTCCATTACCCCAAGAACTTGAGGATCTCGCTCTCTTGTGCACACACGCAAGCACCATGCCACCATTGTTACAACATTACGCAAAGAAAAGCTCGCACTAATCTAATTAGTCAAAACTCACTACTAACCTTCTTTTCTTCAAGCTTGTTGGGACCGAAGACGGCAATGCGCGCTGGGAGGACCGGCATGGGGAGGAGGCCGTCACGAGAGGAGGGCGCCGACACGAGGAGGAGGAGGACTAGAGGAGGAGGAGGAGGACTGCGGGAGGTTGGAGGACCGGCTATATATAGGACTCTGCTACTCCCGCGCAGCGTTCAAAATTTTCGAACTCCCACCTTGTGAATTACATATCACGAGCGGTTCGTATCACCAACCGCTCGTGATGAGGTACTATCATCGAGCGGTTCGTGATACGAACCGTGCGTGATACTATCATAAACGGTTCTATTAAAAACCGTCTATGATATCGAGATTATCATAGACGGTTTTTAATAGAACCGTGCGTGATACTATCGCAGACGGTTCTTTAATAGAACCGTCTATGATACTGAAGATTATCATAGACGGTTTGTTAATAGAACCGTCTATGATACTATCAGAGACGGTTCTTTAATAGAACCGTGCAGCGATCTGAGTATCCTGAGCGGTTTGTATTACAAACCGTCGTGATAGGCCCGACAGACCCAACATAGACGGTTCTATTTTAACCGTCTGTGATAAGGCGTCTACTATAGCTTGTTTTGTAGTAGTGGCTGTTGCTTCCAAGAGGACAACCATATACACTATCTCCAGCAGCACCTTTAAGGACTACATCTGCATTGACTGGTTAACAGTGCATCTAGTTAGATTTCTACACCAAAGCAAACATTTTTTAAGAAGGAACTAACTAATAAATGTACAATGTGCATGCATGTAGAAATGCCAGGAAAAAGCTGGGTCTGTTTGAGGGGAGGGGGTTCAAAGATAGACATACTTTCAGAAGCTCTCAAGGCAGCTGCTGTATCTATTGTAAAAAGTGGATTCCTCGTTGAAGCACCAAACCCTCCGAAAATAACAAGCCTTCCTTTTTCAAGACGACGCATAGCTCGCTGTCTTATGTTTGGCTCTACAACATCTTGCATCCTCAATGAAGTCTGGACTTGTGTCTCAACACCTATCTTTTCAAGTGACACTTGTAGCAACACTGCTTTCATCACTGATGCCTCATTTTGAAACATTTGTAGTGGATCATGTTAAGCTTTAGCTGTGTCATAGAACTGTGATTGCCTCATTATACCTTGTCAAGTACCACAAATACGAGAGCTAAGATGGACAAAACATAAGAGAAGCTGAATTGTTAGCATGACAACTCATAGATCCATTCAATCCTACATAGCTATCAGATGGTGTGGTGGACAAACCAATAGGGGATCATATGATAAAGGAGCTAAATCATTGTAACAACTTTAGTGAACATTTCATTTCTATGGATCTCCGTTGCTGACCGGTCTTGGAATATCTAGCAATTCTACACACACATGTAATCCAAGTTTAAATTATATTACCCAGATATCAAGTGGTTCAAACCTTAAGACAAATTCTTTGTATTAGTCGCTGAAAGGCAAGTCAATTAACCGATACAACTGGGTAACTTTTAAATCAATCAAATGCCTTTAGCATGTGTTTGGATGTCTACCTATCCTATTAGACTCATCAGGTTCACCATATGTTAAATGAAAGAAGCAAGTAGCTGAGTAGAATATTGTAAAACTAATCTACCTGCATATCAGAAGTCCACAAGGTGAGGTTATCCCGAAGAAGTTGCATGATCAGGGTGCTATCCTTGTAGGAATCTTCCCCAAGGGAATCCAGTTCCTCAATGGCTTCGTCAAAGGCCTAAAAACATAAGGGAGTATGATCACATACCAAAAGACAACATGGGCTAGCTATTATCGGCTATTTATTTGCAGCAAAGCTTTCCAGGACTGTAGGATCCAGATCAATTAGACTTTTTGAAGGATAAGAATTCAATGACATAACTTGGAACGATGTGCCTTGTGGAATCAATTTACTCTAAAAGAACATTTCATATGCATAAGCTCATTGCAACCAACAAATACAGCTACAAATTTATTGGTATTACAGAGCTAACAAGTTGGCAGTCCAGCTAGATGAGCAGCATGGTACTCTCTTTATCTTAATCAAGCAGTCCATGTCATTAATACTTGCACGTAGCAAGCAAGCATGTGGGGCTACACTCTACAAGATAACAGTCACATCTTGGAAGCATGCGACAATTTGAACCGGCATGGGTCTACAGGATTCCAAGAAACCAGTGACCAAATATCCAAAGGAATCAGCTAACACTGGTAGATTGTGACTGTAACTGAAGAATATTTACACTCCCAAAAGTACTACAGACGCAGTGAGTGAGCTCTGAATAATAAGGACGCAAGCAGCGTAAGAACATACCGTCACATGAAAAATAAAAAATATCAAGAAACCAGTGACCAAATATCCAAAGGAATCAGCTAACATTGGCAGATTGTAACTGTAACTGAAGAATATTTACACTCCCAAAACTACTGCAGACGCAGTGAGTGAGCTCTGAATAATACGGATGCAAGCAGCGTAAGAATCTACCGTCACATGAAAAATCGAAAATCAGCCCAAATAATCTAGACAAACAAATCATACCCCAACCTCTTCTTCTACTCTGATCTATACCAGATTATAGATCTGCGCCAATTTCTTGACTAACAAACTTAGAAACTAAGCAAGAAGCAACAAATCACCTGCTTGTCGAGCGAGCACGCGCGGTCCAGCGAGTTGAGGATCTCGTAGTAGAAGACGAAGAAGTTGAGCGCGAGGCCTAGCCTGATGGGGTGCAGGGGTGGGTCGGTGGCAGCTCCTTCATGGCTATGTCCTAGAGAAAAGAACCGCCCAAGATCCAACCTTTTTTTTTAGTCAAATCGCTCTTCGGAGGAGAAAAGAGGCAAGAAAAGATGGGGATGTTGGTGGAAGAGTGGGGAAGAGCTGAGCGGCCTAGTAGGCGGCGAGTGTGGAGTCTGCGGCGTCCTTGTGCTCGGCGTCGGTCTTGAACTCGGCGAGGTAGCGGTGGTAGCGGATGCGAGGGAGCGTGGTGCGGGGAAGAGGGATGACGACGGCGTCGGGCGCGGGGAAGAGGGAGGCCAGCGAAGTTGGGCGCAGGGAAGAGGGAGGCCGACGACATCGAGCTCGGGGAAGAGGGAGGCCGGCGATGGAGAGCGGGCGCATCCCGGAGCCGGGCGACGGGAGGAGTGCCGTGGCCACGTGGGCGCTGCCGTCGGCAGGAGGATGCGCCAAGGGGGAGGAGCGTGGTCGTGGCCGGCTTGCGACGCCGATAGCCTGTGAAGCGAGAGAGAGGCAGGAGAAAGAGGATGGGGAGTTGGGTGCGGAGCCAGAGAAAGAGGGAGGAGAGAGAGAGAGGATGGGGAGTTACTAATGCGTTGTAGAAGAAGTGGGGAGGGGAAATGGCGGTTTTTGTTTCGTGCGTGAAGTTGTGCTGGCGGACGATGGGCGCAAGAGGATGCGCGCTATGCGCGGGAGCCGGGAGGGGACGATGGGGGTAAACTCCAAATTATAGTAGTTAAGATTCACAGGAGTATCCAGGTAATATGATTATCCAGAGTTGACTTACTGGAGAAGGTGCAGCGGACAATACATTCTAATTGTTCATTTTAGCTATTTTGACATCCTCGTCAGCCTCCAAACTGGATATGCAAGAAGTAGATACAAGTAAAATCAATAAAAGTGCATGTAATATCAGCACATAAATGTGGAATTTTTACATTTGATCTGTACTTCTGTGCATTCCTAAATCCTAACTGGAACTAAAATTCAGAAGATGTGATCAGATAGTAGTGATGCACTCGTCGTGTCCAATGCTCCATCATTTTAGTGTGATAAACTTTCATGATCAACAAGTAGTTAGTTATATGTTTCTTAGACAAATAGAGAGCCGTCAAAATATTAGTGATTTAATTTGGGATGAAGAGATGTACACATAAGTCCAATTTGATATCATTTCACATTTGTTTGTTACTCTAGTAGTGCAGTGTAATATATAAAGAGTATTACAATAATTTAAGGTGACAGTGCCTGCTTTTCTACTCAAACCCTACAGGACCTGATGGTCATTTGCCGTTAATTAGCATTCTGACTATCATGTTTGCACTATCTTTGATGTTGCTTGATTGCTTCTTTGTTATGAGCATTGACCTTTCTATAATCATTTCTTCCATTGCGTAATGTCCAAAATAAATACACGCATGCACTACGAGCGATATATATTTTGTTTCATATGTACAAATGCATGTATCGTCATATTTTCAGATCCCATGAAAAAAATCAGTTTAAATACATGCTTAACAAGGTCCTTTAAACCATTAAGGGTATTTCAGACCTTTCATCCTTCACACACAACTCAATAAGCCAACATCCTACAAAAAATCTAACTACCAAACAACAAAGTTTGGCTTATAAGCTTAGAGGCTTATAAGCTGATTAAGCCAAAAAGTTGGCTTTAAGCTATAAGCCAAAAAGCCTAAGCCTAAACAAAGAGGGCCTTAGGGTATGTTTGGATTTTTCGCTAGCTTTGGACAACTAAGCTAGGACAAAGTAGCTCATCCGGGCTATAGCTAAGTGTGACAAGGCTATTTGTTTGGTTCTTTTGCTTTGAACATGTAAATTAAAAATATATTTGGGTTGTGAATAAATCAACATCTAAATATTCGAACCATTTTGTATCAAACCAATCGGATATGACGCATGTAACATTACAAATAAACTTGTTAGAGATATTAGAGTTTATGTAAGAGTCCAAGTTGTGTGTAGTCGGATTCAAATTGTATGCGAGTTGTGTTAGAGTCGATTGTAATATTTGGCACTATAAATAAAGGGTGTGAGATCCCAAGATGGACATACAATATTCAAAATCCCACATGGTATCGAGCCAACCCAACCCTAAACCCTAATCAAGAGCAAACCCTTACCTCAAACCGTCATCGTCATCGTCGATCAGTCGGCCATGTTGCCTCGTTGCACGTGGTCCTCCGCGACCATGTCGCATAGGAGTGAATCGTGGCTGGGCAGGTTGTGTGTGGGCAAGCTGGGCCGGTGGTGTGAGGAGGCGCAAAGGTGGCGCCGGTCGAGGCAGAGAGCGGAGACGGAGGTGGCGATGAAGGCGGTGTGCGACAAGCGGTGGAGCTCGGGAGAATTGGATGCGGCCTTTCGGTGGCGATTGAGAAGGGATGACTGGCAGCGAGATCTTATGGATCTGACCGATGTTGAGGAGGAAGGAGCTCGGGGGTGAGCTGTGGCTTGAGGAGGAGAAGGGATCCGGGTGGATCGATCCAAATTCGGCGGTGGAGGCGCCAGAGGTGGTGCGGCGGTGGATAGGAGGAGAAGGTAGGAGCTTCGGTGGGGAGGAGGAGAAGAAGAGGAGAGACAGGCATGCGGGAGATAGGCGGTGGTTGGGAGGAGCGGTGCTTGGGGCGCGCTCGGGGAGGAGCCGGTATGATTTCTGGGAAGAAAAAGGGGTTCGTGAAAGAGGAAGAAGGTTTGCGCTCGGGGAAGGAGGGAGAAGGTTTGGGCTTGGGGAAGGAGGAAGAAGGATGTTTGACGCTGAGGAGGAAGAATGTTTGGCCTACAGGATTTCTTTGTGCCAACGAATGGAGGAGAGGCTGCTTTGTTTGAGGAGGAAGAAGGTTTGGCCTTCGGGATTTATTGTGGCCAACGAATCGAGGAGGAAGAAGGAGAGGTGTGGTGCTTTTATTGTGGATCTGGTGTGGAGCTTTTGTTGTAGAGATCCAATTCGGTGTGGAAGAGGTGTGCTCGGGAGATCCGGTGTGGTGATCTGGTGTGGCGCTAGGATCCAGTGTGGCACTAGGATCTTGTGTGTCAGTCAGATCTGATCTGGTGTGGAGGATTGATTTTTTTAGGAGGATCTGGTGTGGATCGAGATCGGTGTAGGATCTGGTGTGGTTGAGGGGAATTTGTTATAGCAGCGTGTGTTATGTTGGGGACTGTAACACCCTGGTGTTTGGAGTCTTTTTGAAAATTTTAAAATAAAATGAACCATTTGGCTTTATCAGAATCTAAAAGCTTAATTTGAGATTTTAGAATGGTTTCCAATCGATTAACTCGAACTTCAACTAAATTCCCTGTCAGTTTGTCGGTTTTGTTGGAGTGATGGAGCTCTGGTGTTCTTTCCCCTTCTGTGCTTGTTTCGTTTACCCTTCAGCCAACCTTCCTCTTTGGTACAGACCTCCTCAGGTCTAGACCTGCTCTGTGTTTCCCCTTTGGTTTAGATCTCCTCAGGTCTAGACCGCCCATGTGCTTGGACCTCCTTTTTGTCCAGACCTCTCCTTAGTTCTGACCTCCCCTTTTGGGTCACAACCACCCTCGAGCCGTTATAAGCTCGGGTTTGTGTTTCAAATATCCTTTGATCTCATCTTGACCGTTGAGACCTCCTTTGATCTCATCTTGACCGTCAGGACCTCCCTTGGTTCCATCCTGACTGTTAGGACCTCCTTAGATCTCCTACCTTGGATCTCCTCCGTTGGATCCTTCCCTATTTGGATCTTATTCGTTAAAACTCCTCCTTGTTTGGACCTCCCTTAGAGTCCAGACCTCCTTTATCCCTTTGTGTGGCCCGATCCGGTGCGTGCCTTCCCCTCTCGAGAACCGTCCGATTTTTGTTTGGATGGCCCGATCAAGGGGAGGCATTCGGATAGTCCGAACGTTCCCTAGCTTTGTGGAGCGTCCGATTGAGTTTGCGCGACCCGATGGGGATGAACGTTTGGGCGGTCCGAACGTTCCTATCACCGTGGTCCACCTGATCAAAATCAGATGGCTCTATTTCACCGTGCCTTTTCCTTTGTCCTTTGGACCTCCTCTTCCTCGCGATCTTGTGGTCTTTTTGCAAAGACCACCCTCTTTGGTCAAGATCACCATTTGTGGTCACGACCTCTGGTCTTTTTGCAAAGACCATCTCTTTGGTCAAGACCACCCTTTGTGGTCACGACTTCTGGTCTTTTTGCAAAGACCACCCTTTTGGGTCAAGACCACTCTTTGCGGTCACGACCTCAGGACTTTTTGCAAAGACCACCCTGGTGGGGCAGGACCTCCTTTGACCTTTGCGGGATCTCCTCAGGATCTCTGTAGGACCTCTCACCTGAGCTTTGACTGGTCACATCTGTCAGTCCTGCTCACCTTCTCCTTCCTTTGACAGTATCACGGACACCACAAAAGTCTTCGTGCATTTAATGCCGGTTGTATCGCATTAAATGCTATCACTTCTGCAGCACCCGTTCCTTCTCTTGTCTCCTCCTTTACCTGCTCCCATCTCCTCCTTCACCTACCCTTGAACACGTATGCATTTGAAACTCCAGACCCACAGCTATATAAGCTTGTGCGGCTCTCTATCTTACCTCCTTCCTCATTTCAGCTCTCTCGCTCTCGGCCCGACTCTTTGGACCTCCCTCCAAAGCTTGAACATCCTCCAAACCATCGGAGTTTTTACATTGGTTCTAGTTAGCATTTCCTTTGGAGTTCTTTGGTTTTTTACTTGAGCTTTATTTGAGTTGGCTTTGTTCTCTCGTGTAGATTGCGACGACGCCGAGGAGCCCGAGTTCTTTGAGGAAGAAGACACACAAGCTCTCGAGAAAGGCAAGTCATATCCTTGATCATATTGACACCTAGTACTTCAACTTATATACTTTCTGTTTCAAACTAAGTACTACATGCATATTTTACTCAGTATTTCAATACCAGTTGTTAAACTCATAGTTAGATCTAAATCCTTTATATGGCCAATGTTGACATTGAAACCGAACTTGTTGTCACCATAGTTAAAACCTAGTTAATGCAATAGTATGGACCAGGACCTTTTAAAAAGTAATGCTCAGTCATGCTTAGACTAAAATCTTGATTTGGGAAAGTTTTACTACCAAAGACCAACTTTGTCTAAATGTTTTTACCCATGACATTGGGTTGTCATGGAAATTTATTTTTGTTTTCAAAGGCAAAGAAATGGCAAAGGGTTTGGACCTAGGCGAAATGGTTGTGTGGTGGGTGCATGTCTATGCACGGGGTCATGTCATTTCGATGGCCGATACCCAAGGGTTTTGTAGTTTGTTGCCCAAGTCAGTTGAGGATCGGTCTACGAGCCGCATCTTGCTAGCCACCTCGTGCAACCTCATGTCTTGTATGGGCTGGACCTGGTTGATTAATTTGCAATGTCTCACCATGGTTGTTCCATCTGGTTGAGTGGGTGGACCTTCATAACCTTCTTCTTTACATTCCCACCTAGTACAAGATGGGGCCTAAACCCTGCGGGTGGTTAGCCCGATGGGGGTGAAACCTTAGCGAGGGGGCTGTGGTAGGATGGCGCATTGTAAAGGCCTTGTCACGAGTTCTAAACCACTTACCTTCAGTAGTGAGTGGTGGTATCGACGGATGCTGAACAAACTAGATAAATCGTGTCGTGAGGGTAAAGTGCATAACCTCTGCAAAGTGTAAAACTATTCGAATAGCCGTGTCCACAGTCATAGACATGCTAGCAAAGCCACTCAAAGTTAGATCTTTGGTTTGTTTTCAAAATGGCTTGTTAACTGGTTTTGGATCTCTATCCAAATGGGTTTTGGGTGGGGAGCTCCTGGCGGTTAGCTTGGTGATAGGAGGTTATCCTTCACCATTCTTATTCTTGTTACCAAGCAATCAAAACTGTGTTAGAAAATAAATTTTATGTATGGTTTGAACTACTTTGGAACTTAGTACAAGTAATTGAAAGAAACTTGGCTTTGTGCAAATCAACCATATAATCTCTCCTTTGTGATATCGTTGCATGCATAAATCATTTATTTGATGGCGTGACTTGCGAGCACGGTTGTTGTGCTCACTCTTGCTTTGTTGAAAAAGCGGTGAAGAGATTTATCTTGAGGACCAAGAGGTCTGGGCGATTAGGCTACGCCCTCTAGCCGATTGCACTGTGGTGTATCGGTAGACTCGTCTTTGCCTCATTGTGTATTTTGCTTTGTAGGCTTCTAAGCCATCCTTGTAATTAACTCTTTTGTTGTTAATAAAGTTTGCGTTGATGTATGGGTATCACTTGTATGCAGCTGTGTGAGCTAGCCATTGATCCTTAGGACTAGTTTAGATCACAGGAGATTTAGGGCTTTTCCAAGTCCCACGGCCTCCTCGGGTTGGTCTCTCGACCTCCCTCAAGTTAGGTTGTGGCACTTGGGGAGGTCCTGGGTCTCAAGACCTCCTCGGGTCAGGTCTCCGGACCTCCAGGTGGTCCTGCTGGACCTCCTGGGTGGTCCTGGAGGTCCTCTTGAGTGATCCTACTGGACCTCCTAGGAGGTCCTAGTGGGCTTTTCGGGAGCTCTTGAAGGATCTCTCGGGTGACCCCTGGTCGGGTCACCACAGGAAAAGGAGAGAGAGGATGGTGTGTTTGCTGAGAGTTCTAGCTGCTGTGTTGCTTGGTAGTGACAGTATCAGAGGTTACGACGAAAGGTATGTAAGACATGGGGAGAAGACTGTTCAGGTAGTGCTTTGGTGGTTGTGCTAATGAATTGGATGATGGTGATGAGCTCGACGATGGCGAGGACAAAGTCAGAGCTGGTAGTAGCTCCAGTGGAAGCTATGTCAGTCAGCGGTGATGGTATTAGTGTTGTGCGGTGGTATTGGTATGGGTGCCGGAGATAGTTTTGCTAGAGATGTCTGAGAGAGGATTGGGACTAGAGTCAACCGTAATTGGATGAGCGACAAAGTTGTGGAGGTGTGCCCTGTCACATCCCCATTTCTTTTAAATGGAATTAAGATGCATCATATGAGCATGAATATCATTTCTCAAGCATTTGCACAAAATATTGCAATTGAAAAATTTGAATCAAAAGTAAAACAAACAACTCAAATTGAAGCTCCAAAAGAAAACATAAATAAATACTTATAAATATCTCTGGGAAATAATTTATTTAAATCTTAGAATATTTATCATGTATTAATATAATTTTCCCAAATTTTTGGAACCCAACTTAACCCACTGAAAATTCAAACTCAATCCAAAAGCCCTTTCTTTGAAAGAATTAGAAACATGCAAATAAAACTTGAATAGTGAGTTTATAAAAATTATATGGGTACTTGGTCATCCTAGGAACCTCTCTGAAAAATTTCAAAATTTTAGGAATTTATTTGCTATTTTATCTTGCCCAGTCAAAGTAGGAAGGTTTGAATTAACAAGCAGTCAACACTGTTGCTTTGACTCGAACCCGACCACTTGGTCCGACCATCCGACCCAACCTCTTGGCCCGACCGGACCACTTTACTCAACCCAACCAACTTAACGCACTAACTTGATGTAGTCTCTGACCATGCCGTTCTAAGTCGCTGACGACCTTGGCCCACTTGTCGGCTTCGTCTCCTACCTCCCGTTGGCGCTCGCACAAAAGCCGAATGCCACGTGGCCGCGCATCCCTTCCACACCCATTATCGCTGTGGATCCACCACCTATTTTTACCATTCTAGAGCCTTCGCCCATTCACACCACCATCGCTCCATGTCTTTCCTGTGCTAAACCCCCCTCGCTACCATCTTTCTCCCTCATTCCTTCTCTTGGTGGCTGAGGAGGGAGATGCTTGTTCTAGCATCTCTCTCGGGTAAACTCCTCTCCACTTTGTCCCTCGTCGTCTCCAATCATCATCGTATCCATTTTTGCTATTGTCAGCCTTTCTATTTGCTTGTAGCATCCGGAATGCGGAAGCGTCCTCTTCAGCTTCGGAGCACGTCCAGAGCACGCCCGTGAAACACCACCGGGTTCTTTTCCGTTCTGGTGAGACATTTCGTCTCATTTGCATGTCAGCTCATGTCCCATAGCATGAGGATCATTTACTCTCAACTCTTTTCCCTAATACTTCAGAGGAGCTTGTGGAATTTGATTTCTCTCCATTTTCGTCCGCAAGCTCTACCTTCGTCTCCATCTCCAGCCAGGTATGACATTCCACGATTCCTTAAAATGTCACCTTCTCCTAAACTTTTTTGAGCTATTCCGACCTCTCCTTTCCCTTCTCCATCTCCAGGTCTTCGTCTCCACGTAAACTGCAACGCCGCTGTCACATCGTCGTCGAGCTTCATCCAAGTTTCTCCGGCCCTTTTCTTCACTCGGGTAGGTTCACAGAGACTTGTAGATGTGCATGCCTGCGCCTTTTAGCTCAGTGCGTCGCTGAGTAGCTTTGGCCATTTGAGCCTGTAGCTCATCGCCGCCCTCTTCCGGTGCGTTGTCGCTATAGGCCGTTCCAGCCCTCACCGCCGGTACCCTAAGGTGCACACGGCTATTAAGAGTCCAATCCTGCACTTAGCTCGCGCTGGTGAGGTCCACATCGCCGGATGTGAGCACAACATTGATGCTTAGGAGTTCTCCATTTGTCGAAACTCTGGTAGATACTGTAGCTCGTTAGTTAGCGTTAAACCGTTTTTGGGTTAGGACTGATTAGTCATTAACTATTAAGTAATTGTTGATGTGAGTCACTGACTTGTGGGGTCATGAGCAGAGATTGAGAAGGTTTTGAATCCGAATTTTCGTTAGACTCAATGACATGTGGGCCTGGCCTTTAAGTGCGCAGTGACCATGGTTCATAGATCAGTGGTCCATATATGTTAACTTTCGGTCCATGCACTATTGCATAGACTGAGTTAATGATAAATAGGCCTCACGTGCAGTAGGTAAATTTGGAAATTTAAATGAAAAAGAATACTATGCAGTGGACCCTACTTGTTAGCGATAGAGGCTAGGTAAGCTCGGGTATGAAAAGTATAAAATGAATTTAGAAATTCCCGAAGTGATTTATTTTTGCACTGTAAATTCAAATAACTTCAAAAATTCATAACTAATTCATTTTAACTCCAAAATTGAGTGAAAACAATTTTGTTGGTTTGCATTTTTAATGTACTTCCTCATGGTATACTTTCTAAACAAGTTTCTTCCACATAAAATTTCAGAATTGGAATCAAATTCAGTAACGAATTATTTTTACACTAGAAATTGAATTAACTTAAAAAATTCATAGAAAATTCATTTGAACTCCAAATAGAGTGATTCAATTTTTATTGAACATAATTTTTTGTTATCTTTCCTACCATGTAAAGCTTATCTCCATCACTATTCTATAAATTTTCACTAAAGTAATTAATTGAGATGAACAGTGACAGAACCTTATTTTTCAGGATTTTTCTGCCAATTGATTTTCCAAAGGCTATAACTCCATCATATAAACCCCAAATGAAATAATTATTTCACCTAAATTCATCTAAAATCATAATCTACTTACTGTATAAATTTCATACATTGTTGAGCACTTTGATTTTTTTTTCACCTTTTCTCGATGTTTATTCGATGTTGTCTTTTTATAGATTCCGAATTGCGTGACGCAAACGACTACCCTACTGAGAGTGAGCAATTAGAATTCTAGCAAGGCAAGCATTATTTTAACTTTGTTTTTGCATCATGTTGATCGCATTTTTTGTTAATTAGTATTTTTGAAATGCAATGATATTGCTTGCATGATATTTTGTTATATCGATATATTTGTGAGTCAGTTAGTTATGTCCTACTCTTGCTGTTTATGCTTGATATTTCCATTACAAATATGCTTAAGATTAGATGTTTGTGATGATGTATCTATTATATATGGGTATGCTTAGCCATGCGGGTCTAGAGAATGTGTTAGTTCGATTTGCGGGGTTATCCAGTCGATTGTGGAAACACCTCACTCTTATCTTATATGCTTTTGGTCTAGATCTTCATATCTGGTTCTTGAGTTAAAATTTGTTCTTTTAAAATTGATTTTTGGTCTGGACAAATGGTTTGTAGTGTGGGTGCCTTCGTGCACGAGACTCGGGTATGTGGTAGTCTTGTTTGGACCGTTAAGGACCGAACTTTGGGTTGTCGATTCCAAGTACCATTTATACTTCCACACGCGGTGAAATGGATGCTGCTCGGTCAAGTAAGGGGAGGGTTTTATTGGGTTGGACCACGGGTGGTGTGAGGAAATGGGACCATGAAATCCTATGTTTCTTAGGACCCCAGTGTAATATATAAGGTGCGAGTGAGCACTATTTCTTATGTTGGGGGTTACCAACATACTAACTATCTTACACTAGCCCCTCTAGCACAACTTGTGTGCCCTCTTAGCATTTTCTATATGAACTTGTACTAAGTTGGGTTTTCATCTTGCATGGGTGATCCATCTCAATAGGATGTTCTTGCTGAAAAATATTATGTCTCGAACTCCCCGACCAACTCACCCAAGGAAGTGTGTTTGGCTTACGGGCTGGGCGAGTTGTGTGGGTAAAGTAGTACTCCCCTGCAGGGTTTAATTTATTCGAATAGCTGTGTCCACGGTTACAAACAACCGCATGGAGCAATTATACTTGGTTTGCACAAAAGCAGTAAGGGTGGTGAGGAAGATGACATGTGTTCCATTGTTTATGTAGCCAGGATATTTGCCCAAGAAAAACGGCGACATGCTGGTGGTTGCTCAAGAAAATGGTGGCAGGGATGGTTGTCGCACGCATGGGATGGAGAGTTGATGCTGCCAGGGTGATGCAGAGCGCAGTGCGGAGGCGATGGGGGCAGCTGAGTGGGAATTTTGTGGGTGGCGGTCGCGTTCCTAGGCGAGCAGTGGAGCTGGTGGGGGCAAGCTGGCACACACGCGTGCGGCCTGCGAAATGAAGGAACACTGCGATCAGCAGCCCAGCACATCGCCGAGGTGAGTGTGTGTTTGGCGTGGGCTGAGGCGAGGTGTGGTGAAGTGGACCGAGCTCAGTTTCGACCCATTAGGTGAGCAGGAAATTTAAAATAGGTTTTGAATTTTTCAGAAGAGGCTGATTGTTGCTTGAATTTCTAAAAATAGCAAACTTCTCCGGAATTTATGTCAATTTTTGTGGATTCTCCAGACACAATATGGTTTCTTGTGTAGATTTTCTAGAATTTTATCTGTTTTGTGTTTTTCTCAAAATTCTTCTAAGTTGTTGTTTACATATAAATGTGATAGTTGCTTTGCTGAAAACTTTGGAAAACATGCTCAAATTTATTCCTCTCTCATTTTTGGTATACTCACCCAAAATTGGGATTGTTGGAATGTTACATCCCCACTTTTTTGAAAGAATATAAAATAAGGAAAAATTTTCAAAAAAAAATACCAGATCTCCAACGGTCCTGGAATATCCTTGCATACATGTGGATGTATTGCGATTGAATCCAACACTTAGTAGACGCACATCAAAGTTGACCAGAGTAGCGTGGTAGACAAGCTTTGAAACAGCTATTCTATATGACCATCAACCGGACTTGTGCCACGACAAGAAACTCGTATCCGTTGAGCATCCCTTCCGCCAACACGTTAAAGGCCATGCCTTAGTATCCTGTTTCATGAATGCTTGTAGAGTTCAAGCCCCAGAATTTCCTCAAAGCGGTCTCACTTTGCATTCATATAGGTAGGCTATATCGGGTGTACTCCCGTAACTTTAGTACTTGAACAGAAAAACGGTTAGGCCTATTAAGAGCAAACCTGCTCAACCTTACGTTAATGAGCACTTTCTCCTCTTGGGATCGAGTAATTTTAATGCAGTGCTCGCAATCACACTTCGGACACTCAAGACTTGATGTAGGATATCAGGCGTGACTCAAGGTTCCACCTAGGTGATTTAATAGTGGTCTTGAGACCCATCCTCTTGATGTTCAACACCAAGTCACTACTTACATCCTTAAAAAGGCCATACTAGATTTTGACGTAGTACTTGACCTTACAAAGTTAATCGTGATCACTTTACTAGATTTCACACTACACCGTGCCTTAGCCGAATTTATCTGCACTTATCATTGTATACATGAGTTTTTATTCCCATGATAGTAGGAACCAACTATCACAACAATATATATATATATATATATATATATATATATATATATATATATATATATATATATTAGTTCAGAGTATACCGGGATTACGCTCCCTTTGCGGCTTTGCAGAGAAACATGTTCCTCTCATTTATGTATTTCCTCTTAATCCAAGAGAATTTAGCATTGTAAGTCATATATATGCGTGCATCATATCCATGCATTTAGACATGTGCCAGACCTAACTACTGAAAGGTCTACATGTTAACAGTTCATGCACCAAGAGCATGTGCCCCATTAGGCTACAGTCACATCCAAAACTTAATTAAGCTCTGCTCATTACAGCTCATTCCCTTCGAGATAGAAAAAAATACTTTGAATACAATATAGTCACTTAGATTGATTCATCGTCAAGTTCTCCAGAACAATTAAACAAGAAAATATTCATGGAACAAGTGACATGACAAACCATTTCAGACTCGAGCAAACATGTTCTCACTTTCATGCATTAACCACATGCATATACAACTTTCATAGCATTATCAATTGAACCGTTAAACATGGACAAGAGCAAAGAACGTGCATTCATATGCACACTGCACACAGGCAAAAACATGTCTAGAAAATAAGCATTGTCCTTAATTCCTCCAAATATCATCAGTAATCATATGCACTTATGCAGAAAGCAATTAAAGTTCAACTGAAGTCATGCACGCAAACTATGTAAGAGCATGTTCATAATGAAATATTAAAATTCAGTCTCTAATATCAAACATTGCATAAAAAGATATTTTCTGCCACTAATTAGTACAAACAGCGAGAGGTGACTATGGCCATGCTGAATGCCTTAATTCATTGCACTGCACATGCATACCTGTGTCATTCTACCGGCCAGCGGCCATATAATCTCGTGATGTTTCGTTTCAGTGCAACATAATGCAGTTGCATCGGTACAGAGACCATCTTATGCACTAAAACATCGATCAGACCATTCTATTGATTGGTCTACACTACCAGTCCCAGCATATGCACGCACATGCCTGCAAATCACACATGCAGTAATCAAGTCAATCCCTTGGCTAATTAAACCAATCTCTCCCTGTTGTGCCAAGTAAACACATACTACGAAACATGTATATAGTAACAAGGAAGTTCTTACTCGAAATATCGACCCACATGATAAAATAAGTTTGCCGTCGAAATGATCCAACTTGATAAATAGAAGAACACCTCCATTGCAACAGAATAAGTGTTGAGATTGTTGCGGCAGAAGGTCTGGAGATGACTATGTGCAGGATCAGCTTCAAAACGCGTAAGGTCATCGCTGTCCTTATGACTTATTTATCCACACCATAAGGTGTGCACCGGGTTACCAAAAAATAGCCTCCCAAGATACGATGAAGCCACGTCGCCTGCCCGTGCACTCGTGAAGACAACCATAGATGCTCTTGAGACTTTGCAGTCAATTGTACTAGAGAATAGAACCCTGCTTAAGTACCATACACTAGAGATCTGAGTGAGAATGATTTATATAATTGCCTTGTGATTCTGTTTCTTTCCGTGTAAGAGAACACCAGAGCCTATTATGCTAAGAGTGATCACCTAGAAACACGATTGTTCACGGATCATCAAAAGACACATCGTTTCATCAGATGAAACTATTCAATCATTAACACACGTTTTAACTGCTGTCCCGGCCATCAATCAATTAACGGCCAATTAATAACTGCATAGCCATACACGCACGGTGTCTTCTTTCTCTGGACAGCACATGCATCAAGCATGCATGCAGACATCATCAAGTGAGTTAGATGTGTAAAAATAACAGAGAGGTATTTGCCTTAAGGAACCTCAAGGGGTTGGAGCTGTATTTATCTTCATAGATGTCAAGATGACAGATTGTTAAGATTACAAGAGCAACTTACACGGCAAGGCAAACTGCCGGACAATCTACAGCTGCCATCGACAATAGAATAGAACTAATGTTCAGATAAGCGATAAGTTAAAGATTCAAACATGCTGATCTCTATCTTATCTTTTAACAGTCCCCCTCAATATCAACTGGTATCAACCAAATTGAGATTGTGTCGATGCCAATTAAACCAAGGTCTAGCTAGTGCCTTCGTTAACACATCTGCCACCTGGTCCTCATAGGAGAAGAACTCGACTTCAAGCAGGGTTTTTGTAACCGGATTTTTTTACCGGGGTGGCCGGTAAGGCCAGTTTGGCCGAAAATCAAAAAAATTCAGCCATTTTTTTTAAAAAATTGAATTTTTCGGATTTTAAATTTTTAAAAAATAAAATTCGAACAAAATTCAAGCAAATTCAAAAATTTTGGACAAAATTCATCCAAACCGAAAATTTGGAGCCGATTTGTAGTTCTATCGGGGTGGCAGCGAGAACCGATATGGCGATTTTGGCGAAAAAATCCTTGACTTCAAGAGCTTTGTTTGCAACCTGTTCTCTAACAAAATGGAAGACTATTTCTATGTGCTTTGTTCTAGCATGCAACATGGGGTTTACTGACAAGTATAGCACCAAGATTATCACACCACAACACTCGTGCACTAGCTTGGTAAACACCCAATTCCTTCAATACTGATTGGATCCAAACAAACTCTGCTGTAGCATTTAAACTGTTGGTTGCTTCCTAGAACTCCAAGATATTAAATTTGGCCCAATGTATATTGCACAACCACTTGTAGACCTCCGATCGTCCGGGCAACCTGCCCAATCTGCATCAGAGAATGCACTTAGCAGATTTGACATTGACTTTTTAATTTCCAGCCCGTGTGACATTGTTCCCTTGCTATATATGAGGATCCTCTTTACAACAGACCAATGCACACTTGTTGGATTCTGCAAGAATTGGCCTTCCTTATTTACTGCAAAAGAAAGGTCTAGTCAAGTCAATGTTATGTACTGCAACACTCCAATTGTGCTTCGATAGATGAAACCTTCATCTTCATTTAGTGACCCCCCTGCTCCTTTGATAGCTTCTCTGTTGTTGGACTCATTGGCGTAGCAATAGGTTTAGATTGATGCATGTTCGCCCTCTTCAAGATGTCCTAGACGTATTTCTTCTGTGTGAGAATAATACCACCTCTTTCAAACACTACCTCAATGCCCAGGAAATAACTCAGTCTCCCAAGATCCTCGACAGCAAAATATTTCTGTAGTTGTTGAATAAGAACTTCTGTGGCACATGCAGAAGAGCTAGCAATGATAATATCATCTACATACACTAGCATGTGAATGACAATTCCAGGTTTGTTGAAGATGAATAGAGAAGTATTAGTTTTGGAGGGAACAAAAACCAAGATCATGAAGTTTTGAGCTTAACCAAGAGTACCAAGCCCTTGGCACTTGTTTCAATCCATAAAGCGCTTTGTCAAGCTTACATACATGTTGTGGATATTTTTTTCCTCATATCCTGGCTGTTGCTTCATATAAACTTCTTCTTGAAGAACTCCATGAAGGAATGTGTTTTGTATATCGATTTTCCTCAACCTCCGCATTTTGTATATCGATTTACCTCAACCTCTAGCTTGTAATACTTAGCCTTCCATTGGCTCTAGCATCACAAACAAAATACACCGTGCCTCGATGGACATGTGCTTTCCAGAATTATAGCACACATACATCTTTACAAAATCATGCATCAATTCTATACATCACATAATAGCAAGTCTAGCAAAAGACATACAATATAGAGTTATTACAAAAGGAGCTGACCGGCCAAATGACAGAAGAGTAACAAGTAACAAAGTGACAGCGGAAGCAAAAGCGCCATAAGATGGCTATAAACAAAAGACGACCGGTTAGCCATAACCCACAAGGCAACCGACCGGGCCGCCAAGCTAGTCGCACCTGCTGCAGCACATCTCACAGAAGTAGACCCCTTGGGGATCCTCTTCCTCCTCTGCACACAACAAGCAATGAAGGTGAGTACAAAAATATACTACTTAAGACTTACGAGTAGCAAGCCTTGTACATAGCTACATGGAGGTGCAACAAA
Organism: Ampelocalamus luodianensis; assembly: GCA_036346255.1. NCBI lineage: Eukaryota > Viridiplantae > Streptophyta > Magnoliopsida > Poales > Poaceae > Ampelocalamus > Ampelocalamus luodianensis. The sequence goes on along the minus strand of JAYEVH010000039.1, from coordinate 12,893 downwards.
TAAATATGGTTATATGGTTAATTGGACGTATAAAGCAATTTTCATTTGCAATAATCTAATAGATTGAAGGCAATTTGTCAAATCTGTTTTTAATCATTGAAGTAACAGCGAGGTAACAATAAATTACATAAATAACAACCTAGAGGTGACTAACCCAATAGCCACCACAACATAGCACAATTTCCGATTCACCACACATCAAGTTTTAATTTAAAAGGTTGTAGTCTAACTCTTGAAAGACCTTGCCAAGCGTGTTCATAACCTAGGGCGAGGCTATTCGAATAGATCAAACCCTGCGAGGTGTACCAATGTACCCATACTTCATACCACCTTTAAGCCACAAGATTAGCACACTTCCAAAGGCATGCTGGCACGGCTAAGTCCTACGAGACGTTTCCAATATTGTGTATCAACTACGAGCCGCTCGTATGGATAAAAACCCATACGCTTACATTGTAAAGCCGAAAGACAACTATCCATCAAGGGTAAAGCTTTCGGACAACTACAATGCTCCCAACACCATCCCTCCTACGACCTCCTGCGACTCGGAGCCAACACACGCCAAAGTACTAAGTCAAGAGAGGTCCCATACCCTCTAGTGTGGTTAGCACGCAAGAATGCTTGGTTTAGTGTAACAAGATGTTCGGTCCTTGTTGACTCGGGCACCGTTCCAGTCACACCTAAAAACACACCATCTTACCATTGTGCCCAAGTCTAAATTATTTTATTTTTAATTTTAGTTTGCTCAAATAATCATAGCACAAGGTCTTGAAAATAAAGTCGTAATAAGTGTTTGTGTGATCAAGGTTATCGACAAATCGATAACCGCCTAATTCTACCGGTAGCTAAGCATGACTAAGCAACATTAATTCGTAAACTACTAAGTGACAAGGGCTCATCCAATGAACCCAAAATCACAACAAGATAATCCTAGACTCAGTAGTAGAGGATAAACATTAGCCTACAGATTATGCATTTAATAGGTCAACTAATTGACAATAGTTTAAAACAAGATAGCAATACATACGTAGAATTTGCAAACAACATATTAGACTTTAAAAATAATAGGAGCAATATGATCAAATGATGCTACATCTGCTTGCCTTGCTGAGGATCACTGGTTTGCTGTAGGGGATCGCTTTCGGGCTCAATGAAATCTTCGGAACCTAACGCAAAACGCAAAAATTCCAATAAAAACGAAGAACATCGAAAGAAACCCAAAATCCGAAGTCATCCAAAACTCATGAAATTTATACAGCAGTAAGGGCATGATTTTAAATGAATTTAGCAACAAGAATCAAGTCATTTAGACTAAACATGCAAAAGTTATAGCCTAAACAATTTTTCCCAACCTGAAAAGTCCTAATTAAATTAATTTCGGTTACTGTTCATGGCATAATTTTTCAAAAAGATCTAGAACCTGAAATTTTATGGTAGGTATAACATGGTATTCTAAGAACAACAAAACTGAGTTTACTCAATTTGGAGTTAAAATGAATTACTTATGATTTTTCTAAGTTGTGAAACTGGAATATATCATTTTTCAAAGGCAAAGACATGAATAAAACCTATTCCACATTAAAGTGTACTAATAGAGGGATTTTACAAGCTTGAGTTTGCTCAATTTGGAGTTATACAGAAAAAGTTATGCATTTTACAAGTTTTAATTAAATTTTTGGAATATCAAATAATAGCAGAAACAAGTTAATATTGTTTATAAGATTTTCTGGCCTAGATCAACATCTTAATGTATTTTTAGAGTAAACTTTAGTTAAACAAGAATTTAACACAGTTGGAATCATCTAAAAAGGAATTAAAATGAATTAGTTATGACATTTCCAAGTTTAATACAATTTTCAGTTTACAAACAAAAGGTTTCGAGATTTACTGAATATCAAAACTACAAGGAAAAACCTGTGCCGTTGATTTTGAATCCAACGGCCCAAACGCGGGGGCCGAACGGAGCGCACAGCGTCGCACGCAACCCACCGTTGGATTAGATCCAACGGTTCAGTGCGGGAGTGGTCCTCGGAGGCCCGAACGTCCCAACAAACGTGGACCGCAGATCTAAAGATGAGCGGCCCACAGTGAGAGCTCCGGTCGAAGGTCCGAACGCTCGCGCCATCCGAGCCGCAGATCAAGAGATGAACGACACAAAAGGATCGGAACACATAGAACTTCTAAACGCGCGAGGAGTCCGGCCTGTTAGATCTAGATCTAACGGTCCAGAGCTAAGGGGAGGTCCTAAATCTAAGGATCTAACGGAGGAGGTCCGGGACGCTAAGATCTACCGCAGGAGGTCCTAGACGGCCTAGATCTAGACTGGGAGGTCTTAACGGTCCGGATCTACGCGAGGAGGTCCTAGTGGTAGAGGCTTAAACGAAGGGAGGTACCGACGGTTAAGATCTCACAAGGAGGTCTTAATGGTCAAGATCTCCACGGGAGGTCCGCAAAGATGAAGTCTTAATTGAGGAGGTCTTAACGGCTCGGATCTCCACTAGGAGGTCCCAACGCTCAAGATCTACAGGGTGGTCCTAAAGGTTAAGACTTATGACGGGGAGGTCTCGAGGTTTTCTTTGCAAAAGACCAAGAGGTAGTCTTTTGCAAAGAGGACCCAAGTGCAGTCCGAGGGTGGTTTTACAAAAACGTCCACGGGTGGTCCTAACGGTGAAGATTAAAACGAGGGAGGTCCTAAGCGGCTAGGATCTAATCCCGGAGGAGGTCACGGCACTAAGGTTTTACAAAGGAGATCCTACAACTAAGATCTAACCTTACGAGATCATCGACGGCTAAGATTAACTCAGAGGTCCGAGGACTTGTCAAAATATGACAACAGTACAAGTGCCACATTTAGCCCGCCGGCGACTCCGGCTACGACAGCGTGAAACCAAGCACTGGAATGGGTTCGCATTAGCTTTGCGGACCCGATGGTGACGACCTCGACGGCGGTGGCGGCCCACAACGCTGGCAAGCCGGAGGAGAGCAAAGATGACAAACTCGGTCGAAAAGCAAAAATGATCAAAAGCTCCGTAGCGGATCACTTAAGCGCGAGCCAAAGCTTCTATGGGTTACAAGAGGGCACTGAGCATAGAGGAGACCCAAAGGCGGTCGAGTTGATTTGGCGGCGGGAGCTTGCTTGCAGCCGAGGAAGAAAGCGTGGAGAGGGTGGCACTGAGCAACAAAAGCAAGCCCAGGTCATTCCATTAGCTTCAGAATAGCTTGAAGATGATCAAGGAGCAAGCAATTGGGAAATGGAGCACTCATCGGATTCGAGGAAGAAGGGGGGTGCTCACGGTCGAAGTTGAGCAATCACCAAATTCAAGCTACTCCCTGTTGAAGCAACAACTAGAATTGGGTTAGGGTTAATGACCACCAAGATGAGGGAATCAAGCTGGAGCAAAGAGAGGAAAGGAGAAGCCACTAGAGCACTGCCTTCACCGGGGTGCTTCAGGGGCAACAATGGCGGCCGAAGGCTTCGAGGTGACTTGAGCTCAGTAAACATAGTGGGTGCAAGCTAAAGCTCAATGGAGTGTAAAGGAAGCTGAGGGAGAGCTTGAGGGTTACATAAAGACGAGAGGAACAAGGTTGCAACGACACTCTCCATGGTCAAGCCTCTGCCATGGCCATACCGAGCAACGGGAGCAGGTAGAAGGGCAGAGGAAGTGGATTTTGGGGGTGGTAGCACGACGCGCAATAAATGCATGGTAGCAAGGAGTCATGGAAGGACCTCACCGAGGTGACCGGACGCTGCGGTGAAGCTCAGGCGCGCACGAGAGAGAAGGTGACCGGAGGAAGAAGAACAGGTTCAGTCGGGGCCACCGGTCAGTGAGAGGAAAAGTGGCTCGGGTGAGTGAGCTGAATGGGTTGAACCCAACCCACACAGCTTGTAACATCCCAATTTTGGACTTGTGTTTCAAATGTAAGGAAATGAGTAGAAATTAAAACTTTTTCTTACATCATGTATTTCCTGTATGTTCTAAACAATTTCTGTACAAGAATTATGGAAATACAAAGTCACAAGTCTTTTTGATCCAAAACCTTGTCTTCCAAAAACATTCATCTCAAATCTTGTGATCATCATTGGGAAATATTTTTCCTAAGTCCCTGGGATGGTATGTGACCCCTCTGGAAAATTACACAATTTTCAGAAATTGTTTGAACATTTTTAGACGGCAATCAAACCTGTTTGACTTTCAGTCAAACCTTAAACCAGAGCCTTGCATAATTTTTGGAGAATAATGCGCAGCATAAAAACCTCTGAAAATTTTACACAAGGTTAATATCAGAGTTAGCAAGCTCTAGTAAACATTTCATAATTTTTGGAGTTGTTTTGCTATCTTAAATAAATCCCCAAAGTCCCAGCTCAGTTTAAAAACTCAAAACCTGTTTTCACTATGCGTTGGGTTCGAGTCAGACTTGGGCTCAAGCCACTTGACTTGGTCCAGTCAACTAACTGCACCGGTCCGGCTTAAAAGCGCGCGTCCAATCTCAACCGTTGGATCCTCATCGCACGACCCACGTTCGCGGGATACATTCGGACCGTGCGAATGCGTTAGCCCTTTTGAACCGTTAGATCTTGATCCAACCGTCCCGATTCTCTGAAAGCATTCGGACTTACAATCTTCTCCGTTGTATTTAAACCTGAGGAGCTCTCGAAATCTAAGCCGTTCATTTCTAATCCAAGGGTTCAAAATCGTCGAGCCTTTTTCTCTGGTTATCTTCAACCTCCCGCCGTGTGTGAATAGAGAGAGGCATGGCGCTGTCAAATCTTGTTCCTCTAGCAACGTCTCCCTGGTCGGCATTAAGTGCTTGCAGGTGCTTTCGGCCGAGAGGCATGCCCTACTCCTACATCTCCATCATTTTGCTTTTCAGTCCATGTTTGTGTCATGGACTTAGCTCACCCGAGAGGCTCCTTCTTGCCAAACCCTAATCCTTGGCTATATAAGGTTTCAAAACCCTTCCTGGTGTTCCTTTATACCATCCTAAGCTCCTTATTCATTTTTGGAGCTTAACACACCAAAAACACCAAATCGCCATTGTTGACCCGTGGAGCTCCATTGTGGATCATGAAGCTCCAGTGGTTCTTCTTCAAATATTCTTGTACTCTTTTCTACTCCTTATTATCCTAATCATTTTCCCTCACTTAATTTTGGGTTTCATTCGCAGGATTTGACAAATTTGGGGTTTGTTCAAATTCGGCCGAAACCATCCCCTGTTCTTCCTCAGCTCCGGTGAGTGCTCCATTTCTCAATTAATTGCTCATGAAGCTTATATGGGCTTTGTTGTAGCTATTTTGACCAGCAGTGGTGTTCATTTTGGCTCAGGTCTCTAATTTCATATCTTCTTCCTCGGGTCCGGCAAGCTTCACCGTGGTCAGACCTTCTCCGACCATCTTGGAAGCTCATCTCTGTCAAGGTAGCTTCTTATTAGTCCCTAGAGGCTGTGGCACTCGCTTCTCTGGACTGCAGCGGAGCTTTTTGCTATTTCCGGTTGTGTCAGTAAAAGCCCCTATCTTCATTTTTCGGCTCGCCGGCGTTTAGAGCCATCGCCGCCGGCGAGGTCACCACCTTTGGGTCCGCAAGCCTATTGTGAATCCATTTTAGTCTTAAGGTTGCGCCGCCGTGGCCGGAGCCGCCGGCGTCGAGCCCTTCTTTTCGCTCGGGTTTTGCCGGACGAGGCGCCCTTTGTGCCGTCGTCGTTAAGACACCCTTAATGATCTAATCATTGATAATCATTGGGTTAATTAATGTGTCTTAAGCCTACAGTTTGTGTCACTGTCAGGTGGGCCCGTAGGCCTTAAGCTGCAGTCCGGGGTTCCTTAAGACAAAATCTGGGGTCATTAATTGCTAATCATTGGTTAGCAATTAATGTGTCTTAGTTGGTAAATGTCTCACTGCCAGGTGGGCCCCCATCTCTTAAATCTACCTTTGTGCGGGATCATTAGGACACATTATTTACTAATCATCACTAATCATTGGTTTCTAGTAATTAATCGCTGTCTTAATTGGGCCCCTTGTCTCACTGTCATGTGGACCCATTCATGAAACCCCTCCTGGCGCTATTTAACCCACGTGCATGTGTGCGTTTCGCTTTGTTGATCGTGGACCGTCGATCTCGTGATCAACGGCCCAGATCTAGAGATCATTCGGACCGTCCGGTTCCCTTATCATTCTGGATCGTCCATCTCACGATCTGCGGCTGAGATCGTGAGTGCAATCAGACTCTCTGAAGGGAGGTACGCTCCGAGCCGTTCATCTTGAGATCTGCGGCTATGGCCGAGGCAACCGCACCGTCCGAATGCTTCCCTCCTCGTGAGCCGTTGGATTTTCATCCAACGGTGGGCTCCTCTTAGGGATCGCGCAGCAGGCCGTTTCCGCGGCGTGGCCGTGGATTTTAGATCAAAGGCCCACGAGCGTCCGCGTCATTTTATTTCCGTCGAGTTTGATTTTATTTCTGTAAGTCTTTTTCTGTCAACTAAAAATTGTATTTAAACTTTAAAAACTCATAACTAATTCTTGTTAACTCCTTTTTAGGTGTTTCCAACTGTAATAAATTCATATGCCCCTTAAGTTTAATATAAAAATGCATTTAGGCATATTTCAGTAGCGGAAAATTTTGTAACCAAAATAACTTGATTACTGCCAATTTTGATTATTCCAGAAATAGCATTAAACTTGTAAAATGCATATCTTTTTCTATATAATTCCAATTTGTGCAAAATCAATCTTGTTAAATTCTTCAGTTAGTATACTTTTCTATAAAATAGGTTTTGAGCATAGTCATACTTCTGTAAAGTGACTTGCACTAGATTTACAACATAGAAAAATCATAAGTAAATCATTGTAACTCCAAATTTAGTAAACTCAACTTTGCTTGTCATTAGGATGTCATAATCTACTGCTATAAAAATTTCAGACCTTAGATCATTCTAGAAATTTTCACCATGAACCGTACTCAAGAATTAATTAGGTTGATTTTAAAGGTCGAGAAAGAGTATTTTGGCTTTATCTTTGCATGCTAAATCCAAATTGCATGATTCTTGTTCTTAAAATTTTCTAAAATCATTCCCTAGCTGCTGTATAAATTTCATTAGATTTGAATGTCTTTTGCTGTTGGAGTTTATTTGGTGTTCTTCGTTCTTATTGGTTTTATCGCCTCTTGCGTTAGGTTCCGAAGATAATCTTGATATTGAATCTGAGCCACACCATCAGATCCTGCACTCCAGCAAGGCAAGCAGATGTAGCATCATTTGATCATGTTTGTCCTACTATTTTCAAATTCTAATATATTATTTGCAAATTCTATGTATGCATTGCTATGTTGTTTTAAACTATTGTCGATAGTTAACCTAGTAGATGCATTATCAGTAGGCAAATGTTTATCCTCTACTACTGAGCCTAGGTTTACCTTGCTGTGATTTTGGGTTCGTTGGATGAATCCTTCTCACTTAGTAGTTTGCGAGTTTGTTGCTTAGCCATGCTTAGCTATCGGTAGAAATGGGTGGTTATCGACTTGTCGATAACCTTGATCACACAAACTTATTATAATCTCTATATTTCAGCCTTGTGCTATGTTCAAATTGCAAAACTGAAACTGAAAACAAAAACAATTTGGACTTGGGCACAATGGTAAGACGGTGTGATCTTTGGGTGTGGCTGGATTGGTGCCCTAGTCGTTTAAGGACCGAGTTACTTGCACCACCGTTCTGAGCATTCTTGCATGCTAACCACACTAGAGGGTATGGGACCTCTCTTGACTTAGTACTTTGGCGTGTGTTGGCTACGAGTCGCAGGTGGGCGTGTGTGTGTTGTGTTGTGGTAAAATGAGATGGATTATTGTGCGGGAGCATTGTAGTTGTCCAAAAAGCTTTACCCCGAGGGGTAGTTGTCTTTTTGGCTTTACAATGTAAGCGTATGGGTTTCTATCCATACTAGCGACTGTAGTGATACGCAATATTGGAAATGTCTCGTAGGATTTAGCCGTACCGACATACCTTTGGAAGTGTGCTAAATCATGTGGCTTAAAGGTAGTCCGAGGTGTGGGTACATTGGTACACCCGCAGTGGTTTTGAACTATTCGAATAGCCTCGTCCTAGGTTATGGATACGCTTGGAAACGCCCCGTGAGAACTAGACTATAACATTTTAAATTAAAAACTTGACGGGTGGTATCATCAGGGATTCATGCTATGTGTGGTGGCTATTGGGTTAGTCACTTCTAGGTGGTTGCTTGATAATTATTGTTACTCGCTGTTATTTCAATGCTTAAAAATTGATTTGTTAAATTGCTTTCAATCTATTACATTATTGCAAATGATACTTGCTTTATGCGTCCAAATAACCATATAACCAACCTTCCTTTGATACAGCTTTCATGTAGTTATGTATAGGTTTGTTACTCGTAAGTCTTGCGAGTACATTATTGTACTCACCTGCATTGCTTGTTGTGTGCAGAGGAAGAAGGTGAGCCCGATGGGCCTCACTTTTGTGAGTTGTGCTGTGGCAAGGTGTGGGCGATTAGTTTGATGTGCCCTCGGTTGCCCTGTGGTGTTATGTGGCTAACCTGGTCGCTTTTGGTTTAAGCCATCTTATGGCATCTTTTGCTTCCACTGTTACTTGATACTTATGTCATTTAGCCAGTCGGCTGTTCTGTAATAACTTATTATTATGTATGTCTTTTGGTAGACTTGTTATATTATGTTGTATGGAAATGATGCATGCTTTTGTATGATGTATGTGTGCTGTAATTTCTGGGAAGCACATGTCCATCGAGGCACGGGTTATTCTGTTTGTGATACTAGAGCCAGTGGAAGGTTAAGTATTACAAGCTTAATAAACCGGGGTCTCACAAAGTTGGTATCAGAGCCATACTGACCGTAGAAACCCCTAGCTTGGTCGTCCCTTGTGTATTTTGAAAATTTACTTTCTAAATACCAAATGTTTCATGAAAGTCTTAAGTAATTTCTCATATTTTACTTCTTATCTATCTTAGCTTGCTCATCTCACCTTATTCTTGACTGGATTTGAAAAGTTGTTTTCCCTCTCATCTTCTTTCCAAAGGTAGTTGCTTAATCGGTTAAGTTGGTTTTGGGAAAACCATGAGAGCTTTAAATTGGAGTGTTGGCTGTTTTGGAGAAAAGAGTAGGGGCTCCTGAAGATAAAGATTTTCGGCTGCACACTTAATGGAGGAAATCTGGACAGCAAGCAAGAATTTCTGGATAGCTAGTTTCTAATGAGTATAGGGTGCTGAAAATGAGAGGTTAATTTAACTAAAACTTGTGGGAATAAAAGGGTAAGAAGTGATATGAGTTAGTTAAGTGTCTAACCTTTCTTTAGGTGATTTTCACCTAGTTTCCTAACTGTTTTGAACCGTGGTTGAGATGTTGAAAATTGCCTTCCTAAAAACTGATTACTCGTTCTTCCATAATGAGTTAGTCATATTGGGAAGTTGGAATTTATTTTTGTGGTCTTGCTACGATTTTATGTCGGTTCTTAATCAGAGTTTATTTTGCAGAGTGTTTAATTGTCTTTCTTTGTCTCTGTTCGAGAGTTATTACGACTTATCTTTGTGGAACAGATGGCAAGAACCACCCGCAATATCACCGGTTGGTTCCGATGAGGAGCTTCCCCTTCGCCGACCATGGTCGAGGTTCTTGCTCGATCGAGCGGAATCGCATGGACCGCACTCGGACTCGAGGTCATCGCGAGGAACACCTCCACTACCTCGTGCTTCGATCCGAGGTGGTGGCCGCAGCCTCGTGGTGGGCTTTCGAGTTTCTTCGCACTCGACCACCTACTTTCTCCGACCGAGGACCCTCGACGCGATGATTGGTCGCGTCTAGTTGAGCGAAAGTTCAACATCGCCGCCGTGAGTAGGAGCGGCACTCTTGCATCCCATCGCCTGAGGGTCGCTTCTTGGTGGGAGAACTTTCACCATGCGACTGCAGCCATGTGGTCAAGTGGGAGGAGTTCGTGTCTACTTTCGCTTGGGCCCACATCCCCGATGGTGATGAAGCTCAAAAGAAGGAGTTTCGCGCCAAACAGGGCGCAAGTCCAGTCGAAGTACTTATACGAGTTTAATCACTTGGCTCGTTATGCTCCGGGTGAGGTGGCCATTGATGAGGCCAAGCAGGAGAAGTTCATGGAGGGCGTGTCTGAGGAGCTGCAGGACAAGCTCTCTATTGTTGACTTTCTCGACTTCCGTGCCTTGGTGGACAAGGCCATCGCCGCCGAAAGCACAAGGCAAAGGCGCTGGAGAGTCCCGCAGCGCAAGTGGGAGGCCCACCGCCCGCTCGCACTCGCATCTTTCCGTCGCCGTGTTGGGCCTACACCAGGGGCCCGTGCTTTGGCTTCCCCACCGCCGAGGCCATCGGCACCGCCACTCGCCCCGCAGTCGTGCCAGCCACGCGCACCGTGGCCCCGCAGCAGGTGGTCTCCGTAATCCGGCCGCGAGGTTACCGCTCGCCGCAACAAGAAGGGCCACTACGCCAGCTGCCCTCGAAGGATCGAGCGCCCTCGCACTAATGGAGGACACGGCAAGGGAATGGTCACCCACCGACCGTAAGGTGGTCCATAAGACTTAGGGTGTGGAAGTGGCCGAGTCAACCACATCTCGGTTGAGGAGGCTCAGAGGCGCCCGACGTTGTGTTGGGTACGCTTCTTGTCAATTCTCATCCTGCAGATTCTTTGATTCAGAGCTTCACATTCTTTTATTTCAAGATCATTTGTCACGCTTGTGACCTTCACTTTGTTCCTTTGGAGATTCCTTTGCTTATTCACTCTCGGGTTCGAAATGAGAGTCGATCCGTGTGCCGACGTTCCCATTGATATTGAAGGAGTGGAATTCTTGGCTAACCTCATCCTACTCGACTCGGCGCGTCTGGATTTGATTCTTGGCATGGATTGGTTGTCCCAACACTTGGGGCAAATCGATTGTTGCGGGAAGAGGGTCTACCTCACCAGCCCCTCAGGAGAGCAGGTTGGGATTTCACTGCAGCTGCAAGGGCCACATCTTTGTGCCCTTGAAGCTAAGCCACTTTGAGATTCGTGAGGTGCCTGCGCCAGACTTTGTGGATGTCTTCCCTGAAGATTTGCCTGAGATGTCTCCAGTTCGAGACCTGGAGTTTGTTATTGAGTTGCTGTCCGATACCGCTCCAATTTCAAAGGCGCTGTACCGAATGCCTCCTAATGAGTTGGAGGAGCTGAAGAAGCAATTAGGTGAGCTTCAAGCAAAGGGTTTTATCCGTCCTAGCTCATCTCCTTGGGGTTGTCCAGTTATTTTTGTGAAGAAGAAGGACAAGACCCTGCGTATGTGTGTTGATTACTGTCCGCTTAATGAAGTGACGGTGAAAAACAAATATCCTCTTCCTCGCATTATGATCTCTTTGACCAATTGACTGGAGCCCGTGTGTTCTCCAAGATTGACTTGAGGTTGGGGTATCATCAAGTCCGGATCAGGGTTGAAGATATTCCAAAGACGGCTTTCACTACTCGTTATGGTCTTTACGAGTACACTGTCATGTCGTTTGGCTTAACCAATGCTCCCGCTTTATTCATGAATCTTATGAACTCGGTGTTCATGGAGTATTTGGATAAGTTTGTGGTGGTTTTCATTGATGACATTCTTATCTACTCCAAGAGTGAAGAGGAGCATGCTGAGCATCTGCAGATTGTATTGGGAAAGTTGCATGAGCACCACCAGATGCCAAATTCAGCAAGTGTGAGTTCGTTGAAGGAAGTGGAATTCTTGGACCATGTTCTTTCAGCACGAGGTGTAATTGTGGATCCTAGCAAGGTCAGCGATGTTCTATCTTGGGGTCACCAAGTCACCATCGATGTACGGAGTTTTCTTGGTTTAGCGGGCTACTACCGCCGCTTATCGAACTTCTCCAAGATCGCTGGCCGATGACCGAGTTGCTCAAGAAGGACAAGAAATTTCGTGGTCCTCTCGCTATGGCGAGAGTTTTCAGAACTCAAGAAGCGCTTGACTTCACTCCAAAGGCTTGTGCTTCCGATGTCCACAAGAGCTTTGATATCTTTTGTGATGCCTCCGTAGTGGCTTATGCATCAAGGCGCTTGAGGCCTCACGAACTCAACTATCCTACCCATGACTTGGAGTTAGCCGCAGGGGTTCATGCACTCAAGATTTGGCGGCATTACCCGATTGGTAACCGTTGTAGAGGTTTTTTCGATCACAAGAGCTTCAAATATTTATTCACCCACCGATCTGAACCTCGTGCAAAGGAGATAGTTGGAATTGATCAAAGATTATGATGTGGGCATTCGTGATCATCGTGCAAGGCCAATGTGGTTGCGGATTCACTTAGTCGAAAGGTGTATTGCAATACTTTGATGCTCCAAGAGCAATAGTCCGCCTCTTCATGAAGAATTTTAACGGCTCAATTTGGGTTTGATTGAGCATGGTTCTCTTGCTACCTTAGTTGTGCAACCAACCTTGGTGGACCAAATCAAGACCGCATGAGACGGATGTTGGTGTGAGTCAAATCAAGCAAAGTATCAAGGATGGGACAGCCACGTGTTTCTCGTGAGGATGAGCACGGTGTTGTGTGGTTTGGACAACGCCTTATGGTTCCAAAGGTCGTGAATTGCGGATTTGATTCTCCGCAAAGCCCATGACTCCCCTTGTCCATTCACCCGGGCTACCAAGATGTATCAGACCTTCGTTAGATTCGTGGACCCGTATGAAGCGTGAGATTGCCAAGTTCGTTACCGAAAGCGACGTGTCCGCCGTGGTCAAGGCGGAACATCAAGATCCAAAGAGTCTTCTTCAGCCTTTGCCGCGCCCGAGTGGAAGTGGGATTCGATGGCATGAATTTCATCACCGGCTCGCCTTCGTCCAAAGGGAATGATGCCATTTGGGTCGTGATTGATAGGT